>OY856412.1:895409239-895786739 GCA_963693085.1 Alisma plantago-aquatica | reverse complement strand
ATCAAGTGCTCCAAGTGTGTCTGCATCTTGCCCATCCTTCCCCTAGAGCAGTGCCTCGATCTGAAAGTGGCGCCCGACCTAGAAGGATAGCGACATTGTTCATTAATCCCCGAAACGCAAGAAGGGTTTTCCGGTTCTCAATTTCCCTAGAGGAGTACGACGAAGGTGTTTTTGAACTCATCTGAACCCTATTTGGCAGTCGTCCGAGTATCAGGTGAACATATTAATAATCATTAGTTGAAATCATTGCTATTCAAGTGTGTCTGTCCAACTTCAAAATTTGTTGTGGGTGATGTCGCGGTGCTCGACAATGATTTCCCCGATGAGTCTGTTGACCTATACATCAAACTCCTCAACTTGCTAGCCCTCATCGTCATCCTCACCAAGATTTTTTCCCCCACCCTCAACCACGATAGCGGATGCGTATTTTCTAATGTGAGGGTGACCGAATTGGGTGAGGGGTGGAAACTGAAGAAATGCATCCTGGTGGATTTTGTGGGTGGGATTTTGTTCTTGGTGTCGGCATCGAGTGTTTCCTCTAGAGGTTTGATTCTGTAAAATTTGTTATTTCTAGTTGTGCATTTTGTGGATTGTCAGAGGGCAAGGCAAGCATTGCAGGTAGCACGTTACAGGGGAGATGGCAGAGAAGTTTAACGGGGACCCTACAATCTACCAGATTATGCCTAGTTCGGATTGTTAGTAACCAAGGGAAATTGAACGAGGACCATGCTATATTATCTAACAGTTAAACCTTGACGACACATTTCTGTATTTAGTTATTGTGTCTATCCATGAAAAATAGACTGAAAAATTGATTCTGTAGTAGGTCATCCATTTATATTCCAAGATGATCCTGATTGATTCATCGTCATCTCACTTATTTATATCTATTCATCTCTCTGACTTTTGTATTCACAATGTGTTTTCATCTCTATGACGTTTGTATTCACAATGTGTATACATTTCTCTGACTTTTGTGTTTGAAATAAACCCAATTTTGTGTTTGCATTTTTTCGTTTTCGAAGCAGTTACTCGTTTGTTATGTTGGGTTACTCTTCTGCCTAACAGAGTTACTCTCTGTTGTTTCAGGGTTACTCCTCTGTCCTGCTGAGTTACTCCTATTTATTTGAACAAATTTGAACCTTATTTGGCGGTCGTTCGATTATCAGGTGAACATATCTATAGTCATCAGTTTCAAATCCTTGCTCTTTTTTCTACTGTTGTGAAGCTCACTTTGAAATCTACATATAACCTTATTTGTCCAAGTTACCTTTTTGTATTTTCTTCTTCAATTAAGTGTTTATGTCCCTTAGAAATTTGTTTTATTCTGATTTGTAATTTGGAATACAAATCTTCTTGCAGTTACTCGTTTGTTATGCTGGGTTACTCTTCGGCCTGATAGAGTTACTCTCTACTGTTTCAGGGTTACTCCTCTGTCCTGCTGAGTTACTCCCAGATGATGTAATGGATCCCAGCCTTGATACAGATGCTGCTAATTCAAATGTCAGCCTTGATAATGATAATGCTAATTATTATCCTTCTGTTGGTGCTTCCACTCTGCCCCCAGCTGTAGTTCCTAAAATTGGTCTCCACTTTGGAAGTTTAGATGAAACTATCTCATTCTATTATAGCTACGCTGGCATGATTGGTTTTCATATCAGGAAATATGACAACAGGTATGAATGGGGAACTAAGATTCTCATTGCCAAAGATCTGGTTTGTGACAAGCAAGGTACAATGGGCTATTCTAAGAGGTCAAGAGGGCTTCTGAGCCCCGTTTGTGATAAAGTTGGTAAGTTGCAGGAAAATCTGTCTAAGAAGCACAAGCGATCTGTGAAGATGTATGGCTGTGGATCCATGATCCGATTCACACTAGACAAGTCCTCATCCATGTGGGTTGTGACTACCTTTATTGAGGAACACAACCATGATCTTATTGATGATGCACATCTTCGTTACCTGAAGTGTAACTCATCTCTTGATGAAACTCAAAAAGATATCCTTTCTTCCATGAGCCAAGCTAACATACCTGTATCGAGACAAATTGCATTGATGGCATCCGAGTCTAGCGGCTATGAAAATTTGACATTTACCAGTAGATAAATTGCATTGATGCTGAGCTCAACAGCCTTTGCAAACCTCATAAAGATGCCAAATCTTGCGGTTGACATAGGCTTGTTAGAGGATTTAATAGATAGATATGTCGATGAAGACATATTTCTACTGGCCAATGGGAGGAGAGAAGGATGATAGATGACATGGGGATAATTCTAGGTATCCCCAACAAAGGTATAGAAATAAAACAAAGGAAAGATTCTGACATAGTAAAGTCGATATGGAAAGAGTTTGCCAAGGCGACTTGTAAAAATAGAAATGAAGGTGAGACCTCAAATAGGTTGAGAGAAAAGGATGTCCTGCATAAGGACAACTTAACAAAACTTTGGAAAGAATATGCCAAGACCAACAATCCAGCAGACAATACAAATATGTGTTGTGCATGGATGTTGCACCTACTAGCAACATTCCTAATCCCAGACACCAGCTATTGCACACCAATCTACATTATCCACTACCTAGATGATGTCACTACCACTAGGCAGATGAATTGGGCAAAGATGGTGCATGGGAGTATCTTCAAGAATATGAAGATGTTGAAGGAGAATGTCCAGCTAAGAAGGAAAGGAGAGAAAGGGGCTAAGAACACCATGTACACAACAGGCTGTGTCATGTGCCTATGCGTAAGTGAAGAAAATCATATTCATCTACATTGATACAATATTGACTATGGGGGGGCAGTTACATATGCATTATATTTTCTATATGTTACATGCAGGTTTGGGCATATGAGATGACAAAGATGGCAAAGCCAAAATTCCTTGACTCCAAGCCAATGATAAAGAAGTGGGCTGCGCCAGTCGAGAAATTGATGGAATTAGGGGCAGTGGACCCTAAGGATGTAAGATTATCTAATCTTTGTTACAAAATCTAATATACAACATAATCATACATGTTTCATTTTGTGACACATTATTTTTATTTATATGTTGGCCAGGTTTATCAAAAGATAGTGGTAGACCAGGGAGATGATTGGCAGGCTACAAAATCATTGAAGGACATGCCAGCAAAATGTAAGCCAACAACCAATGAGGCACCAGCAAAGCCAATCATCAAAGAGGGAGACACTCCTAACACATCCACCCTGGAGACAATAATCCAAATGTTGGAGGAGGAGCTCAAAATGCATAAGGAGATCTACACAAGAACAAGTGTTGAAAAATTCACTGAGCTGCAGATGGAGAATAAAAGGCTAGAAGAAAGAATAGCCAAGTTAGAAGAAGAAAATAAAAATCTAAAAAGAAAGTGGGAAGATGAGGGTGACAAATCACAGTCACCTAAAAGTGGATTCAAATAATTTGTAGAGGGTTTTGCCTCGGTGAATGTAGATGAACCGAAAGACACACTGAAAAAGGATGTCGACCCACCGACGAAGCGAAGAAGGCTGACCCTCAGAAGAAAATATGTGGAATCAGAAGATCACAGTGAGGACAGAAAAAATGTTGATGAAGAGGAGAAGAAAGAAAAAAAAGATGACAGTTTTAAACAACCAAAGTCTGCATCAGATGTAGAATAAAAGAAACAAGAAGGAAGCGAACAACAGGAGAAGATAGTAGAAGAAGAAGAAGGGAAGAAGGAGCCCAAAAAAAGATTGAAGAAGAAGAAGAAGATGGAAGAACTAAAGATAGGAAGCATAGAGAAAAATGTGAAGAAAAGAAGGGAGGAAAAGGTAAGTTCCATCCCCTTTCAAGTATATCATAACTGCAAGTAATGCTTGAGTAATTGAACCTAAAGCTTGAGTAACTGAACCTAATGCTTGAGTAACTGAATCTAATGATTGAGTAACTGAATGTAATGCTTGAGTAACTGAAAGTAAGGCTTGAATAACTAAGAGAAATTATTGAGTAACTGATAGTAATGCTTAAGTAACTTGTGCAAAATGAAGATTGATTCTAACATGGATTGCTCTATTGTTGTTGACAGCACAAGATGTCAAATTTCATAGGTTTTAAACATTTCAAAACAAAAGAAACCAAAGAAATTGTCCATCACTTCATGGACAACATAGAAGAAATGTAAGAGAATTGGTTATTGTCAAGTGTAAAATGATAAAACATTAATGTTTCAATATCCAACTCGTATCTATAACATCTATAAAAATAATTGGCAGGTCAAAACGAGAATGGAAATTCAGTGAAAACACTTGGTGCACGGGGAAGGACCTCGCCGCCCTCCTGTACAAGGATCAAATGATGCAATCACCTGTAAGAAACAAGAACATAGTGTAACTCTTTGAAATAGATAATTTGGATTGCTAAACTAAGAAAGCTTTTGGTTTTTTCAGGTTCTCGAGTGCTTTGTACAGATGCTCAAGGAGAGCGTAAGCAAGCAGAGGAAGAAGGGGTTGACGTGGAACTGCATGAGCACTTATGCTCCGGTAAGACAAATAAACTTTGTATACAAATTTACATGAAATTACAATATAGAAACACAAACTGAAACTTATAGATGTGAATTTTAAACTCTACACTTGTAGAAAAATCTATCATTTGATGTTGAGAACATCACCATGGAGCAAATTGACATGCTATCTCCACAATTCAACATTCCAATGAAAGATTGGGACGCAATGGACTCGGTGTTCACAATACTAAACAACGACAACCACTGGCACTTGTATGAAGCAAGTTTTAAGGATGGAGTACTAATTCAATGAGTTGGAGTAGCAACTCCAGAAAAGAATTCAATAGATGGGTAAGTGATCTATAAAAATTAACTCTATTGGTAGTGGATTGAAAGGATTAATGTTCTTTAATTGATGATGAATAAACATTTTGTTTTTTTAATGCAGGTGGGTATAGTGCACGAATTCTTAAGGGGTGCACCGGAAAAGGGGAGCCAGTTGTCGTAGTGGGAACATGAGTACCCGATCTACCCACAACACGAAGAAGACTCACTTGACTGTGGGATCTTCGTCGTGAAGTACCTAGACTGCCTAGTCAATGGAAAAACTATGGACTTCACCTGCAAAGACATACTGGCAATAAGGGATGATGTTTTTCAACGAATGATGGCAAGGGGGCAGTTGCAGCCTCTAAAAGAGGATGAAAAAGATGAAAGTGAAGACATCAAAGAAGTTAAATCTGATGAGAACAAGGGAGGAGAAGATGAAGCTGAGAAACACCAAGAAACATAGAAGAATGATGAAACAACAACAAAAATGCATGAAGAACATATCCCAGAGGAAGAAATAGTTACAAGCCTTGATAAATGGCTAAAATCCAACTAAAAATTTGGATTACTGATTTGATTGTAAAATAAGGACAATAGCCTTCTGTTATTCTATTGTATAAGCTTTGTGAAAGCCTGAATGTATAGCTGCTCTTGAATGTACAACTGTGAAAAGCCTGAATTTTTAACACAAAGATAGATTACAAACACATATTCTTGATGTAAAGCTCATCTTGAACAATATTGATTTTGCCCTTGTATTTTGGTTGAATGTAGAATAGGCTTATATAATTCGTATGTATAACCACTGTGAAAAGCCTGAACAATAGGCTTCTATTATTCTGATGTATAAACTCTATGAAAAGACTGAATGTACAGCTGATCTTGAATGTACAACTATGAAAAGTCTGAATGTACAGTTGATCTTGATGTACAGCTCATCTTGAACAATATTGATTTTGCCCTTATATTTTGGCTGAATGTACAGCTGATTAAAATGAATTATTTATTAGTGTGCTGCAAAAAGACTGAATGTACAGTAGATCTTGAATGCTTCGAATACATTTATGGTTTGAATGCTTATGTTCTTGAATGCTTTAAATACCTTTATGTTTTAAATGCTTAAGATTAACTCTGAAACCACTACGAGTAACTGATACAACCATGTGAGTAACTAAACTGAAAGTAACAGAATGCTTGAGTAACTGAAAAGTAATGCTTGAGTAACTGAAATTAATTCTTGAGTAACTGAGAGTAATGCTTGAGTAACTGAGAGTAATGGTTGAGTAACAGAAAAAAAAAACCCTGCGAGTAATTGTCACAACCCTGGATTAACTGAAAAAACACTACGAGTAACTGAAAAAGGACTACGAGTAACTGAAAAAAACATTGTGAGTAACTATGAAAATACTATGAGTAACTGTGACAATAATGTGAGTAACTGAAAAAACCATGTGAGTAATTGTAATAGCAGTTAGAGTAACTACGAAAACACTGTGAATAACTATCACAACCCTACGACTAACTGAACAAACAATGCGAGTAACTAAAAAAAGCCTGCGAGTAATTGAAACAAGCTTGCAAGTAACTGAACACTGTAAGTAATGGTTGAGTAATTGAACAAAAACTGTGAGTAACTGTCAAAACCCTGTGAGTAACTGAACAAACACTGTGAGTAACTGTCACAACCCTGCGAGTAACTGAATAAACAATGCGAGTAACTAAAAAAATCCTGTGAGTAACTGAAACAAGCCTGTGAGTAACTGAACACTGCAAGTAATGGTTGAGTAACTATCACAAACCTACAAGTAACTGAACAAACACTGCGACTAACTGTCACAACCCTATGAGTAACTGAACAAACAATGTGAGTAACTGAAAAAAGCATGCGAGTAACTGAAACAAGCCTACCAGTAACTGAACATTACAAGTAATGGTTGAGTAACCGAACAAACACTGTGAGTAACTATCACAACATGAGAGGATGGAGGGGCTTGTCCCATAACAGCTTCAATTTGAGCCTTCATTTCAGCCTTCTTCATTCTCCTTAGCTCTTTCTCCTCTTATCTTTCAACTTCTTATCTTTTGTCAAGTGTGGCTTCATGGACTTGAAGATTTCCAATGATCTTTTCAATTAGGATATCATCAAGAGACCTTACTTCTTCAATGGAAGTCACCTTGGGTTCCAATCTCTTGGGGAGAGTTCTTAGGATCTTAGAGTTGATCTCTCCTCTACTCATAGGATGACCTAGGATGGCAAGGCCATTTACAATTGTGTTGAGTCTTGAGTACATGTTTACTATATTCTCCTCCTTTTCCATTTTAAAGCTATGAATCAACACTTTGAGCATGTAGAATTTGCTTTCCTTCACTTGAGTTGTCCCCTAATAAGTGATGCATAGCTTTCTCCATACCTCATAGGATGTCTCACAAGAAGAAATCCAGTTGAACTCGGTGGAGTTCATGGTGGCATAGAGGATGTTGATTTCTCTTGCATTTAAGGTGGCTTTCTTCATGGTAGCTTCATCCCATTCTTCAATATTTATCATCAGTGGCTTGTATGGATGGTCCACCATTTTCCATAGCTTAAGAATTGATCCTTGGATGTATAATTGTAGCCTTCTTTTCCAATGGAGGAAGTTACTCGCATCAAAGATTGGAAGGTTGATGAGGTATCTCCCACTTTGGTAGTTGATGTAGCCCTATTTTAGGGCTCCATATTGTGTCATTTTGTACTCAAATCACATCTAGACATGTTAGACTACAAGCGTTTACCCCTAATGTGATAATCATTGCAAATATTCTTATGGATGTTCTTTGTGCTATTTTTCAGGTACTTGGACCATGCTTGGATGGAAGAGAGAGAGAAAGGGAGTTCTAGGGTTCCCCCACTCAAGGAGGGGCCCAAATTAGGCCCTAAAGTCTCCCTCAACCTACCTCTAGTGGCCAAGAATCATCCCCAAGCAAAGACATCCGAAAATGACAAAGTTAGAAGAGAAATCAAGAAGTCAAGCCTCACCACGGCCGTGGCCACAATGCCACGGTCGTGGCTTTTTTGCCAAGTTCCAACAGGTTGCAACAAGGAATTCCATTGATCGCCCACGACCGTGGCCTCCCAGCCACGACCGTGGCCACTAAAGACAGCACAACCGTGGCCATCAGCACGGTCGTGGTCAGGAGAAGAGAACACGGCCGTGGCATCGTGCCATGGTCGTGGGAATTAAATTGCAAGAAGTCAGTCGCCAACAGGGAAATTGCCTCCCAGCCACGACCATGGCCAAGTCGCCACGACCATGGCCGATGCTGATCAAGACGTCTGTGGTCCCTCCCCACGGTCACCTCCAACTACTCCAAAACGGCCGTGTTACCCAACACGGCCGTGGTGCATGTTAACCACCACGACCGTGGCACTCCGCCACGGCCGTGGCCACCACCAAATACCACTTCCTTCATACCACGACCATTTTCAACCCACCACGGTCGTCCCCCACTGCCCTCACCACGGCCGTGGCACACCCACCACGACCATGGTGATAGCCTACCCTTTACAACTTTCCACTATTTTTCCTATTCTACCCCCACTTAGCCCTAGCCCCTATATAAGCACTAGTTGCTTCTAGGGCTCGAGAGAGAGCACTTCCTAGCCATCCCCAGCTGCTCCCTTGCCTCCATTACTCCCATCCACCTACTTCCTTGCATTCAATTCCATTTCCACCCACTTTCCACTCACTTCCACCATAGAAACCTAGTTTCTCTAGGCTTCTATCCATCCATTCCACCATTTTCATGCACCCTTGCATCCTTGGAGGAGGGAGGACGTCTACAGCAAGCTTGGGGGTGAAGAAGGAGGCTTCTACATCAAGCTTAATGGAGTCCCTACTTCTTCTACCCCTTTCTTTTCCTATTTTCTTGATTATGTCTAGCTAAGCCCTCTTGTGGTGGGCTGTTTGGGATTAAAATTTACTTTGATACCATGTTGGGGGATAAATTCTTGTAATGAACTTAATTCATATCTATGATGATTACTTCTTACTTCTATCTCTTTTCCTATCTTATTGCATGTGGTTTGTGCTTCTTGTATGAATTGCTTGTTTTGAGATTTTTGATGACACTTCATTTCTAGGAGGAATTGGGGTGTATGTGGCAATCTTAGGAATGGCTCCTAGGTCCAATTAGTGGATCCCTAGCTAGCCCCCTTTGTTCCTACATACACATCCCTCCTCCTATAAATGAGTGTGAGATTTAAGTGGCTAATGTAAGTGAGAGTGATGCAATTTCCTAGGGCCTTCTAAAGGCTAGAGTGGCTAGTGGCATGAGGTTAAACCCCCTCATCTCCACTCCCATCTCTACCCTCAACCCTCAATTGTCCACTATCACTTACCCTAGAAACCTAGATTTGGCCAATCTCACTAGAACTACACCTAACCCTAGTCTTCTACTAGTAGTATAGGGTATGTTCTAATGACATTGCCCTTGTTGTTTGGTTTGGTAATCTAGATATGAATTGAGCACCATGCATGTTTAATGAACTCCCCCAACTAAAATCAAAGTGACACTCCCCAAATAGCACACCCACCTTAATCACCTTGCTTAAACTCTTAATTGCTTAGCTTGCTTGTTAATGATAGTGTAGTTCAATTGCTTTAGTTGACTTAGTTAATTGCTTAGTTTTGCTAGATAAGTGTTAATTTAGATCTTTGATCTTGACTAGTGGTTAACTTAGGCTCTCAATTGCTAGTTTCTTGCTTAGTCTTGTATAGTTTGTTCTTTCTCTTATTTAGATATCTTGTTAACTTAGGTTGCCAATTTAGTCCTTTGATAACTTAGTTTCATATTGCTTTTCCTACTCGCTCTCTTAGCTTAATCAACAACCAATCAACCTTCAAATCCTAAAAACCTTAATATCTGCAAAAGGAACATAGCTTATGCCTTCTAACTCTAGAGCCCCCTCTATCCTCATGGTTCGACCCCACATCTTGCCCTTGATCTATACTACAATAGTACCCCGTACGCTTGCGAGCAAATTGTTTTAGTTTTAGTGATAGACTCGATCTGGGACCAAAAAAATTTCGAAAGCAAGGATCCCATCATCCCGTGCCTCCCGACCTCATGGATTGACTCGGCCACCCTAGTTGGCCAGAATTGTAAGCCTCTAGCGGGAGCGCACCAAGCTTTCTGGCATTGTTGCCGGGGATAGAGGTGCTCGACCTAGTTAGATAGTGTAGCTTAGCCTTTCCTTTTGCCCTCACCATTGCTATTATTTATTCTTTGTGTTACTCTTGCATATTGGTTCGCTAACTTGGCTCCTTGTTGTTTGTTTGTGACTTGCGCATGTGACAGTTGTGCATGTGTAGCACGCATTCGACTTGCACCGACTTGGTGGTTTATGACCTCAAGATTGGGAGAAGAAGGCGTCAAGCTCGCCGCAACCTACACTGAGAAGCCAAGATGGCTGAGAACAACCCACCACCAGATGCTCCACCACCACCGCCGCATCGCCCGCTTCACGAGTACTTCATGTCGGGGAACTACAACTCCCCCATCGCCACTCTAGTTGACCAGATGCCCGGTCAACAGTTCTCCATCCCTCCAGCACTCTTGGGGCTTCTCCCTACATACTTCGGTATGGAGAACGAGAACCCCTACCACCACATAGACGTGTTCCTTGAAACGTGCTCTACCTTCCGCACGCCAGCCGCCACCGATGACTCAATCAGGAGGACGCTCTTTCCCTTCTCTCTCAAAGAGAAGGCCAAGGAGTGCTACGTATCGAGGCCAGATTTGGTCACTTGGAATGAGGTGAAGAACGAGTTTCTCAATAAGTTCTTCCCCATCTCCAAGTTATCCTACATGAGAAGGTGCATCACATCGTTCGCCCAGAAAGAGAACGAGCCCTTCCACGAGGCATGGGAGAGGTTCCAGAAGTTGCTTCGTGACTTCCCTCATCATGAGGTCCCTCTTTGGCAGCTAGTTCAGGCCTTCTACACCGGGATTGAGGAGCAGAGCCAAAACAATGTAGATTCTTCTTGCGGGGGCACGTTCATGGAAAAGTCGCCTGAGGACTCATGGACGCTGTTTGAGCATCTCGCTGAGAATTCTCACCACTGAGCTTCCACTAAAGGGGGCATTGCGTTCGGAACTACACTCCTCCACCTTCCTCCGTGGCTCTTGCACGCAACGTCACCAACCCCGATATGATGAAAATGATGGCAGATATGATGCAAATGATGAAGAATCAAGTGGGTGGCTCTTCTAGCCAACCCGCAATGGTTGTGGACACTATAGACGAGGAAGTTAACGCTTTACATTCCTTTGGTGGCTGCAAAAACCAGGGTCCAATGTCCAACTCCTACACTCCCGAGTGGAGGAACCACCCAAACTTCTCTTGGAAACAGCAGAATGAGGATGGACAAGGACAGGGGCAGCAAAAGCCACACTACAACTCCAAGTTTGAGGATGAGGTACTTGGAAGGCTAAGAAGCCTTGATGAAGTAAAAAAGGATGTCAATGCACATGGGCAGTCTATAAGCCATCTTGAGCAGAGGTTAGATCAGATTTCTCTCTCTTTGGCTAGAAGATAAGAAGGTAGACTTCCATCTCAACCAATGCCAAATCCGAACAATGATGGGACTTTTCTAGGGAACACTTCGAGTGCTTATGTTCCACCATCTTGCCAAGCCCCACCAAACCCCTATGCTCCTCCGCCTCCTCAAGCGCCACTCAATTATCAATATGCTCCACCTCCACCTCACACCTACCAACAACCACCCCCACAATATCACCCCCACCACAACAACAACCGCAACCCCAATTCATCCTTCAAAATCCCAACTCCCCTCACCAAAGGCCTCCACCACCCCAACAGCCACAACCACCTCCCCAAGCTCCCTCCCCTACCACCCATGAGCATGTGAAGGCAGTGACTACATTGAGGAGTGGTAGGACTTTGGAGAGGCCCCATGGTACAGTTGTTGGCAGAGATGACATTGAGGCAGGGCAGGTTGATGCTGAGATGCATATTGATGATACTGTGATAAGAGGCAGTGTTGATACCGTGATGTCGAGCATTGATATTGTGATACTAGGTCATGATACTGTGATACCAGGCCATGATACTGTGATATCGGGTCGTGATACTGTGATTCCAGTGATACCAGTGGATGATACTGTTGATTTGGACCGATTGGGGTCCCAACTCCCACCATATCCTGATGCACTTGAGGAGCCTTCTGTTGCAAAGAAAAAGAAGAAGCATGCGGATGATATTTTGGAGATCTTCAAGCAAGTGAAAATCAACATACCTCTTCTAGATGCAGTCAAGCAAATTCCATCCTATGCAAAGTTCCTTAAAGAATTGTGCACCTTCAAAAGAAAGACAACAGGGAGAATGCCTAAGAAGATCAAGCTCACTGAGAAAGTGAGCTCCATTCTCCAACACACCATTCCCCGGAAAATAAAGGACCTCGGTGCTCCCATCATCTCATGCTACATTGGGGCGCATCGCATAGACCAGGCTCTTCTTGACTTGGGGTCTAGCGTAAACTTGATGTCGTATGATCTGTTTGCTGAGCTCCAAATGGGAGAGTTGAGGCCAGCCCATTGCACTCTACAATTGGCCAACTGATCTGTGAAGATGCCTAGAGGGCGTGTGGATGATGTGCTGGTCCGTCTTGATGAGGATACATCCGCCTTCTTCCCAGCCGATTTCATCATTCTTGACATGGAAAAAGAAGCTAGAAAGGTGCCAATCATCTTGGGGAGACCTTTCTTAGCCACAGCTGATGCCATGATCCATGTGAGGATTGGGACCATGTATGTTACATTCATGCACATGAAGATCTGGTTGAACATCTTCAAGTATTCTACTATAGCTGAAGTGATAGGGGCCACCGAAGAAGATTGTTATTTGGTGGAATGCCTAGATGAGATTGTTGAAGAGTCCCTACCTGCGTGGATTGAGACTGCCACTCAAGGTAGAGGTCTTGAACCAATTGTTGAGTTCCCTGACGACGATGATGAAGATGATGAAGAGTGTGAGCTAGCCTTAGTGGCTGCAAGTCAGGACCTCCCTTCTATTTCTGCACCTTTGAAGAACTCCCTTGAAGCACCCCCCGTTCTTGAGTTGAAGAAACTTCCTGAAGGATTGAAGTATGCTTTCCTTGGCTCAAATTACACCCTCCCAGTGATCATTTCCTCCATTCTCTCTCATGAGCAAGAAGATGCCTTGATGGAAGTCTTGAGGAAGAACATCCAAGCCATTGGATGGTCTATTGCTGACTTGAGAGGGATTGACCCCTCCATTTGTGTGCATCGGATATACTTACAAGAAGATGCAAGACCGACCCGACAAATGCAAAGAAGGCTAAATCCACAGTTGAAGGACGTTGTAACTCAAGAGGTTGTAAAGTTGCTTGATGCAAGGATTATCTATCCCATCTCTGATAGTACGTGGGTGAGTCCCATCCAAGTTGTGCCCAAGAAGGGCGAGATTACGGTTGCAGAAAATGTTGATGGGGAGCTTATGCCAGTGAGAGAGCAATCGAAGTGGAGAATGTGCGTAGATTACTGGAAGCTCAATGAAAAGACAAAGAAGGATCACTACCCACTCCCGTTTCTTGATCATATTTTGGAGAGATTGGCTGGGCAGAGCTTCTACTATTTTCTGGACGGATACTCAGGATATTTTCAGATTGCTGTGCATCCGGCGGATCAGGAAAAGACAAAATTCACTTGTCCAAGTGGTACATTTGCCTACCGGAGAATGCCATTTGGATTTTGCAATGCACCTTCCACTTTCTAGAGATGTGTAACCTCAATCTTTGCTGACATGCTTGATTCGTCACTTGAAGTTTTTATGGATGATTTTTCAGTTTTTGGGAAAACCTTTGATGAGTGCTTGCTACATCTAGCTGCTGTCCTGGAAAGATGTGTGAAAGTTTGCTTAGTTTTATCTTGGGAAAAAGCCATTTCATGGTACCTAAGGGTATAGTTCTGGGACACCGAGTTTCGAAAGATGGGATTGAAGTTGACAAGGCCAAGGTGGGCCTTATTTCCACACTCGACATTCCTTTGACTGTAAGACATGTTCGATCTTTCTTGGGACATGCAGGCTTCTACCGGTGCTTTATCAAGGACTTTAGAAAAATCTCAAGACCACTCTGTCGATTACTTGAGAAAGATGTTGAATTTCAATTTGATGACAAATGTGTTGAATCCTTCAATCATTTAAAAGAAAGGCTCATCTCTACTCCTATCATGCAGTCCCCAAATTTCTTTTTGTCGTTTGAGATCATGACGGATGCATCCGATATGGCGGTGGGGGCTGTGCTGGGTCAACGCATAGGTCAAATTCCTCATGCTATCTATTTTGCAAGCAAAACATTAGACAATGCCCAAAGAAACTATACGACTACCGAGAAGGAGTTGCTTGTGGTGATCTTCGCTCTTGATAAGTTTCGGCCGTATCTCTTGCAAAACAAAGTGACAATCTACACAGACCATGTTGCGTTGAAGTATCTCATGTCCAAGAAAGACTCAAAGCCAAGGTTGATCCGATGGATTTTGTTACTCCAAGAATTTGACATAGAAATTGTGGATAAGAAAGGGATAGAAAATGGTGCTGCAGATCATCTCTCCCGCCTTGATGGACCTTTTGATATGACAAGTCCAATCAAAGATACAATGCCACATGAACAACTCCTCTTAGTCTCATATGTCCAAAAGCCATGGTACAAGCACATAGAGAATTTCCTAGCCAGTGGGAGGATACCGATCATGTGGACAAGAGAGGAAAGCAAGAGATTGTTTGCTATGGTAAAGAACTACATTTGGGATGACCCTCACCTCTTTAAGTATTTACCAGACCAACACATTAGGAGGTGTATTCTGGAGATGGAGCAGCAAGAAGTCTTATCTATGTGCCATTCCGGAGTGTGTGGAGGTCATTTTGGAGGGAAACATACGACCGCCAAAGTTCTTCAATGTGGTTTCTACTGGCCAACTTTGTTCAAAGATGCTCATGACTTTTGCAAGAGTTGCATCAAGTGCCAAAAAGTGGGCACTATCTCAAAAAGGGACATGATGACTTTGTCACCTATCCTGGTGGTAGAATTGTTTGATGTCTGGGGGATTGACTTTATGGGTCCTTTCCCCCCTTCTTTTGGGTATGTCTACATCTTGGTCACCGTAGACTATGTATCAAAATGGATTGAGGCTGTGGCAACAAGGACAAATGATCACAAGGTGGTGTGTGACTTCGTAAAATCCAACATCTTTAGCCATTTTGGTGTTCCAAGGGCTATGATTAGTGATGGCGAGAGTCATTTCATCCACCGCATTTTGAAGGGTTGCTAAAGAGACATGGAGTGAACCATCGTGTAGCTACTCTGTACCACCCTCAAACGAGTGGTCAAGTTGAGTTGGAAAATCGGGAGATAAAGCTCATTTTGGAGAAGACGGTGCGACCGGACCACAAGGATTGGTCACTTCGCCTCAATGAAGCTTTATGGGCATATAGGACTGCATACAAAGCCCTGATTGGCACTACACCGTTCAAGCTTGTCTATGGTAAGAGTTTCCATTTGCCGGTTGAGATGCAGCACAAGGCACTTTGGGCCTTGAAGAAGATGGACTTTGATGAAGAGAGTGTCAGAATGAGAAGAAAGTTTCAATTGCATGAATTAGAAGAGATGCGGCATGAAGCCTATGAAATCTCAAAGAGCTACAAGGAAAGAACCAAGTTTCTACATGACAAGATCATAAAGAAGAAAGAGTTTGAGCCCGACAAATGGGTATGGCTATACAATTCAAGGATGAAGTTCTTTCCAGGAAAGCTTCAGTCTAGATGGGAGGGTCCTTACCTTGTCAAGAAGGTGTACCCATCCGGAGCAGTGATCATTTGTACAAAAGAAGGAGCTAAGGAATTTACCGTTAATGGACAAAGGTTGAAACTTGTCGTTGAAGTCGGCCCGGACAAGGCCAACCAAGATTTTGATGTTGTTATGCTGGTAGAAGAAGAATTTGATGAAGAGGAATGCTTAGATGAGGATGAGAAAGGGATATACTACAAGGATCTCTTGAAAGTTCCGAGGAAGTGAAAAAGCCCAACAATCAATAAGCCTGGCTGAAGGCGTAAAATTTAGCGCTAGTGGGAGGCAACCCACGTGGTTTGAGATTCTCGAACCTTTTTCCTTTTCTATACTTTAGTTTTCTTTTACACAAATACACACACACATTTGTGTTTGATGTTTTTGTTTGAATTTTGATGAGATGCAGGTGCTAGACAATGGAGAGAGGAGTTGTAGAAGTAAATCATGGCAATTAATTCAAACTTGTGGAAATAGAACAAATGAAACCGAAAGATCAAGTTGTAAAGTTTGAAAATTGAGGAGACAACCCCACCATGGCCGTGGAGCATGACCACGATCGTGGCTCATGTGGCCAAACACGACCGTGGCTCCTAGCCACGGCCGTGGGAAATAAAGCACCAAATTGGCCAAAGTTACAGGTTGTTTTGAAGAATGGCCACGACCGTGGCTTGTTGCCCACGACCGTGGTGAAGGAGACTGCCCACGAACGTGGTCCTCACCACGGCCGTGTTGAAGACAATGGGCCACGACCGTGTCCACAGGCCACGACCGTGGAAATTTATGTGACAACTTGTTGAAGTTACAGGTTGATTTGAAGATCATCCACGACCGTGGCAAATCGACCACGACCGTGGCGTGAAGACAAGGCCATGACCGTGGCGGGCTGCCACGACCGTGGCGAGGTCAAACTGGGGGGTTCTTCATCGACAACACGACCATGGAACCCGCCACGGCTATGCTACCCAACCCTGGCCACGACCGTGGCCGAACCCGATTCAGTAAAAAATATATACTTTTAAGTGTCCAAACACGACCCCCCCTCATTCTTTCGTCTTCCATCTCCAGCAACGCACTGTGGCGGCGGAAAACGGTCGTGCGCTCCCCCGTTTGTCTCCTCCAGCCCCCAAAATCACCTCCATTTGATCCCTAATCCATTCCAAATAGATCCCCAACCATCCCTCTCGCATTCCCACTGTCCAATCTCTCCCAATCGCATCTCCATCTCCATTTCCATCTCCATTCCTCCCAGCAACCCCCCTACACAAAACCTCCACAAAAACCCTTCCATTGTCACTCAAATCCACCACTAATCATATATCCACCACCCATACATCGCTATCCTTCCATTCCACCCACAAAACCACATCCACACCACCTTTACCTCCATTTCCATCATGAAGAAAATTGGGAAGGATATTACAGAGGGGACGAACATACTCACCGGAGGAAAACGGTGTTCTAAAAATGCCTCCTCCGATGTGTCTGTTCCATCCCACACCCCATCACCTACCGCTTCCGCCCACTATTCCCTCCACTGGTCGCAATCGGTGAGTGGATCACATTCCCACTCATCCGATAGCCATCACATCACAGACGCTACCTACGAGGGAGAAGACAAATAAGAGGAGTTCATGGGGGTCGACATGGACAACCTCATAGATGAAATCGAGCCGGTGGCCGCAAGAAGAAATCCAAAATCTAAAGCAGCGCTGTCATCATCGAGGTTGCCTCCAAAGCCCACACCACCCCTCCACTCGACGTCTCAGGTGACGGCGAGGCGTGGTGTGCAGCCGCAACCCTCACGGAAATTGCAGCAAGACAAGGAGCAGTCGGCCCACTGGTACAATTTTGACACCAGCTCGGGGTCGCAATCCTATGCGATGGAGGAAGAACAAGATAGTGAGGAGGAAGAGGTGGAGCTCTAGCCGGAAGGAGAAGATGTTCTGGCATATTTGGAGGCTGACAGAGAAAGAACCCTGGGCAAAGCACCGGCGGGGGTGTCCTATGGTAGAGGACACAGGCAAAAGAAACTCATTTACCCCGAGTGCATGGCAAGGCGAGTCGTCACCTCCAGGTACGATTGTGAGAAGACAATCGAGGATCTTGGAATCAAGGAGAAAGTGGAAATGAGCTTGAAGAGGATTGGGTTGTGGGATATTCTTTTCACACCCCAACCTACATATCCCACATTGACCCAAGAATTCTTTGCCACTCCGGAGAAGACAAAGGTGAGGGGTTGTGATGCACTCAGATTTGCCATGATGGGCAACATGCACACCCTCACTTCCACTAAGCTAAATGCTATCTTCGCCTCTAGTCCTGAAGAATCCATGAAATTAGATGATGGCTTGGTAGAGAGAGACGACACTCTGGACTATGCCTATTACTGGAAGAACTTCACGGGCAAAGAGGACTACTATGCGGGTAGATCAAAAACTGCTTCTATATGTAACTCGCTAACGCACAGATGGTCTTGGCTAACATGATTGTGGGTAGATATGACAACCAAGGCAACATTTCCCAAAAAGATATGATTGTCTTGATCGGTTTGCACTAAAAAAGGTACATTGACCTTGGAGTTCTTCTGATCGATCATATGAAGTCCATACCCTACAAGAGCACAAAGCCATTTGTCATGGGGGGATTTGTGAGTTTGATTGCACTAGCGTTGGGATACGGTCTCTCGGGGGCAGAAGACGTGATTGAGGCAGAATTTGTATACCTCAATTATCTGATGCGTTCGCACACCATAAAAATGAAGGATAAAAGAATGCTTTATTTGACTACAAATGTGCAGGATTTTGAGCTAGAGCTGCCTTATCACGCAGAAACCCTTACATCGGTGTTGGGACCTGGCGACAGGTTGAGGGAAAAATTGATGGCATGGAAGCTAGACCACCCGAGAGAGACATATGTCAGGGGAGCCGCTGCCGTACATGAAGACATTGCAGAATCTAATGTACAAGCGCAGGAACAAGAAGATGCAGAACAACGACAACCCCGAAGAATAAGAAGGAGGGATGAGGGGACATCCCAGCTATAGCCACCCTCAGGGAATGCCTACAACATGGCCACAATCCAGGCACACCTTGAGAACATTCAAAAAATGCAAAGTGACATGCAGCTTGCCCAGCAGCAAATGTGGTATGATCAGCAGCAGATGCATTATCAGATCAACCACTCATATTAGTTTCACCACGCCCAAGCAGCAAGAAACCCCGAATGGGGCGTAGATTTTTGGGGTGGTCTAGCTGGGTATCCACAGACTTACCCTCCACCCCAGGACGCCTATTGGGGACACTACTACCAGCATCCTCCTTCCAGCTCAGCTCCAACCTCAGCTCCTCCTCCAGATCCTCCGCAGATGTCGGACCAGCCACTGCAGCCTTGATTCTTCCCCTATCTCCCCTAAGTTGTAGTTTCATGCTGAGGACAACATGATTCTAAAATTTGGGGTGGGTAGGGCGGTATGCACCAATCTTTCTCTCATATTGTCATTTTGTTTCACCTTGCCATCTAGTTAGTTTTATTGTTTGTGTTCTTATCATGTAGTTGATTTCTATGTTTTTGAGTAATTTTTCAAAAAAATTGCTTCTTCATTCCAGGCATTGCATTCTCATGTAGTTTTGATAATTTCTTGTGCATGTTAAGTAGGATTTGCTGCTTTATGTCTTTAAATTCTCTAAAGTAGGTTTAGATGTGATTTAGTGCAAATTGGCACCATTTTGGCCAATTTTGCCCAGATTTGAATATTCTTGCTCCGATAGGATGTTTTGACTTAATCTCCAATGTTTGAAATGAAAAGGTTTACTCTTGTGACAATTGCACGCTACATTCTTAGATCTTATTGATATATGGTCTTGTGTGTGACTTTTTACATGTGAACCACATCTCTTAAGCCTGTGAATGCTTTAGTTGAATCATGAATTGAGCAAGCGACAAACGCTTAAAGCCAATGGAATCACTTGGTAGAAATATGAATATTGTGTTAATTCTATCATGTGGTGTGATATTACTTGGTGAAGTGTCGAATTAGCTTTCATGCAGGGAATCGTATGTTGAAAACTACACTGATGATCCCTCTTTGATCCGACTATTCGTCCACCATCTTCATAACCCTCCACCTCATAAAAAGATGCCAAAGTGCACATATTATCCGTGGCCACCACCAAAAGTTTGGGGTGGCCACATCTTTATCTCCCCACTTCACTCTATCCACCATGTGCCCTACCTACACCAAGGGTAAAGAAAAAGAAAAGAAAAGCAAAAATAAAATAAAAGGATGCTCCTGTTTAAGAGCATTCAAATAAAGAAAAGAAGAGTGTGTAAAAGCACTCCAAATCTTACCGCAACCCTTTCTTCTTCTTTTATACCCATTAAGCTAGAAAAATCAAATCTAGCTCACTTTACCCTTTCTACAGCCAAGTGGATCATCAAGTGTGGTTTGAATCATAAGACCGAATGCATGAAAGTGAAACAACACTCCTAGTCACCTTTGATTAACACCAACATGAAACGGTTTACCCGGAATGACATAAAGGACATATGGACAACTTGTGTTTCTATGCTTTATATTTGAAGTTTGTATGCTCAGTGCTCAACTCATGAATGGTTTGTGAAAGAAGGAGAGGAGAGATGTGAGACACATGCACTTAGTCACTTCCAAGACCATGTATTCAATAATTTGTTGTTGTTGTGCATTTGTCATTTGTTTCTGATTGAAAAGAACTGAAAAGAGAGATTAAGTTGGACCATACTTGAGGACAAGTATGTTTTAAGTTTGGGGTGGTGATGTAGCCCTATTTTAGGGCTCCATCTTGTGTCATTTTGTACTCAAATCACATCTAGACATGTTAGACTACAAGCGTTTACCCCTAATATGATTATTATTGCAAATATTCTTATGGATGTTCTTTGCGCTATTTTTCAGGTACTTAGACCATGCTTAGATGGAAGAGAGAGAGAAAGGGAGTTCTAGGGTTCCCCCACTCAAGGAGGGGCCCAAATAAGGCCCTAAAGTCTCCCTCAACCTACCTCCAGTGGCCAAGAATCATCCCCAAGCAAAGACATCCGAAAATGAAAAAGTTAGAAGAGAAATCAAGAAGTCAAGCCTCACCACAGCTGTGGCCACAATGCCACGGTCGTGGCTTTTTTTGCCAAGTTCCAACAGGTTGCAACAGGGAATTCCATAGATCACCCACAACCGTGGCCTCCCAGCCACGACTGTGGCCACTGAAGACAACACGGCCGTGGCCATCAGCACGGTCGTGGTCAGGAGAAGAGAACACGGTTGTGGCATCCTGCCACGGTCATAGGAATTAAATTGCAAGAAGTCAGTCACCAATAGGGAAATTACCTCCCAGCCACGACTGTGGCCAAGTCGCCACGACCGTGGCTGATGCTGATCAAGACGCCTGTGGTCCCTCCCCACGGTCACCTCCAACTACTCCAAAACGGCTGTGTTACCCAACACGTCTGTGGTGCATGTTAACCACCACGACCGTGGCACTCTGCCACGGCCGTGGCCACTACCAAATACCACTTCCTTCATACCACGACCATTTTCAACCCACCACGGTCATCCCCCACTGCCCTCACCACGGCCGTGGCACACCCACCACGACCGTGGTGATCGCCTACCCTTTACAACTTTCCAATGTTTTTCCTATTTTACCCCCACTTAGCCCTAGCCCCTATATAAGCACTAGTTGCTTCTAGGGCTTGAGAGAGAGCACTTCCTAGCCGTCCCCAGCTGCTCCCTTGCCTCCATTACTCCCATCCACCTACTTCCTTGCATTCAATTCCATTTCCACCCACTTTCCACTCACTTCCACCATAGAAACCTAGTTTCTATAGGCTTCTATCCATCCATTCCACCATTTTCATGCACCCTTGCATCCTTGGAGGAGGGATGATGTCTACACCAAGCTTGGAGGTGAAGAAGGAGGCTTCTACATCAAGCTTCATGGAGTCCCTACTTCTTCTACCCCTTTCTTTTCCTGTTTTCTTGATTATGTCTAGCTAAGCCCTCTTGTGGTGGGCTGTTTGGGATTAAAATGTTACTTTGATACCATGTTGGGGGATAAATTCTTGTAATGAACTTAATTCATATCTATGATGATTACTTCTTGCTTCTATCTCTTTTCCTATCTTATTTCATGTGGTTTGTGCTTCTTGTATGAATTGTTTATTTTGAGGTTTTTGATGACACTTCATTTCTAGGAGGAATTGGGGTGTATGTGGCAATCTTAGGAATGGCTCCTAGGTCCAATTAGCGGATCCCTAGCTAGCCCCCTTTGTTCCTACATACACATCCCTCCTCCTACAAATGAGTGTGAGATTTAAGTGGCTAGTGTAAGTGAGAGTGATGCAATTGCCTAGGGCCTTCTAAAGGCTAGAGTGGCTAGTGGCATGAGGTTAAACCCCCTCATCTCCACTCCCATCTCTACCCTCAACCCTCAATTTTCCACTATCACTTACCCTAGAAACCTAGATTTGGCCAATCTCACTAGAACTACACCTAACCCTAGTCTTCTACTAGTAGTATAGGGTATGTTCTAATGACATTTCCCTTGTTGTTTGGTTTGGTAATCTATATATGAATTGAGCACCATGCATGTTTAATGAACTCCCCCAACTAAAATCAAAGTGACACTCCCCAAACATCCCACCCACCTTAATCACCTTGCTTAAACCCTTAATTTCTTAGCTTTCTTGTTAATGCTAGTGTAGTTCAATTGCTTTAGTTGACTTAGTTAATTGCTTAGTTTTTCTAGATAAGTGTTAATTTAGATCATTGATCTTGACTAGTGGTTAACTTAGGCTCTCAATTGCTAGTTGCTTTCTTAGTCTAGTATAGTTTGTTCTTGCTCTTATTTAGATAGCTTGTTAACTTAGGTTGCTAATTTAGTCCTTTGATAACTTAGTTTCATATTACTTTTCCTACTCACTCTCTTAGCTTAATCAACAACCAATCAACCTTAAAACCCTAAAAACCTTAATCTCTACAAAAGGAACATAGCTTACGCCTTCTAACTCTAGAGCCCCCTCTATCCTCGTGGTTTGACCCCGCATCGTGCCCTTGATCTATACTACAATAGTACCCCGTAAGCTTGCGGGCAAATTGTTTTAGTTTTAGTGATAGACTCGATCTGGGACCAAACAAATTTCGAAAGCAAGGATCCCATCATCCCGTGCCTCCCGACCTCGTGGATTGCACTCGGCCACCCTAGTTGGCCGGTGTTGTAAGCCTCTAGCGGGAGCGCACCAGTAGTCACTCATCTTCTCCTACTTGTTGAAGTATGCTTGGAGAAACCTCACTCTGATACCAATTGTTGGATCCTAGATGGGTGATATGATGCTCTAGAGGGGGGGCGAATAGAGCTGAATGCACTTAAACAAAATTCATTAGACCTTCAAGATATATCGCAAGATAAGGTTGCTGAATAGGAAATTTTAGTGCAACTAAAACACACATAGAAAGGGAGAGATAGATTGAACATACACCAATTTACAAGCTATTTAGAGTGGTTCCACACTTCAAACTAGAAGTATGTCAGTCCACTACCTAGA
Organism: Alisma plantago-aquatica; assembly: GCA_963693085.1. NCBI lineage: Eukaryota > Viridiplantae > Streptophyta > Magnoliopsida > Alismatales > Alismataceae > Alisma > Alisma plantago-aquatica. Next base: position 895,763,514 of record OY856412.1, on the reverse strand, counting down.
GAGGTCAAACTCTAGGATTTATTAACCATTTCACTCTTATATTCATTCATAAGACTTACAATACATGACCCACATTAGGACTTACCTATCCAATATAAAGAGTCTTCAACCTTACCAAGGACTTACCCACTTTGCAATGAGTCTTCGACCTTCACCAAGGACTTACCCACTCTTGCACAAGTCTTCAACCTTCTACGAATTACCCACTCTCCTTGGATCTTCAGCCTTTGACTTCACCTTCACTCAAGGAAGCTTCCACCAAGGACTTACCCAATTGAGCAAGGAGTCTTCTGCCTTCACCAAGGTCCTACCCACTCTTACTCCAAGTCTTCATCCTTGATCTTCACCAAGGGACTCCTTCCCTTGTTCTTCTTCACCTCTCTTAGACAAGAGAGAGAACCTTCATCTTCATAGTTGAAAAGAGAGACAGAGAGGTGGTGGAAGTGAGAGCCTCACCAGATATACATATACGACTAGCTCTCTTACAAATTTCCTACTCACTCTAACAAATGTAGCAAGTGATAAAGCTTAGAGAGAGAGAGGAGGTTGTAGAATACACTCAACTATAGAATAGGAACCTCATATAGAATTTTGCATTGAATGCTCAACCTTAGAATGCAGCCTAAGGGGTCCTATTTATAGCTGGGGATGCCTCTTAGCCTTTGGGAACACTTAAGAACAAAAACTAGCCATTTTGTTGCTTGCAACATATATATTTTCACTTGTTCCAACTCCATAATGTCTAGAGACACTTTTTTGCACTTTTTTGTATAGTGCAATCGGTCGAGTTTCTATAAAGGTAACTCAATTGATCCCACTAAGAGATCAGAACAATTTAGGCCATCGGTCGAGTTTGTCCTGGGGTAACTCAACTGATTCACTTAAATCAGTTTTGATCTGCAGAGGGAACAGTCGAGTTCTATGAAATGTAAACTCGACCAATCAAAATTCATTTTCAAGATCAAATCATGATCGGTCAAGTTTGTAACTAGACCGATGAACAGCCTGATATGAATTTTGGAAAATGGCTTTTGAGTTTTTAAACATTCGATCTAAGTGATCCTAATTTTTTAAGCTTAATTACAATTCATGCAATCATTACAAGTGATTTACAACATGATTCTAATGGATTTACATTATATTCCAAAAACGTGCACTTGTATTGACTTTGACTTGCCTTTTCTCCATGTTGAGATGCGCAAATTAGGGAATTTGGAGTGTGTCTATACCTAATCTAAAATCACTCAATTACATACATTAGACACAATTAATTGGAATGGTTTAGTCATCATCAAAACAAGTGTTTAGTCAATTTAGACCTTGAGTCAATATTCTCCCCCTTTTTGAAGATGGCAAACCATTCCATAAATATATTGAAAGAATTTAAGTAAAGGCATACCTTGGGAGAAACTTAGGAGTTTCAAAATAATTGAGTTCATATATGCTCCCCCTAAATTGATGCTAGTGTAGTTCTCATACTCCCCCTCAATTGATGCTATTTCTCCTGCATTGTTAGCTTTCATAACATTTAGAGAATACTATGTATTCTACTCATATATGTTCTACACATATATGTCTTCTCCCCTTTACCTTCTCCCCCTTACATGGACATACTTCTCCTCTTCATGTATGACATGCCTTCTCCCTATTTTGTCAAAAGAAGACATATCTCCCCCATGTCATTTCAAAAAGTGGGGGTATGAAGAAATAAGAAACACCACGTGTTAAGAGAAAACAAAAGTTATAAAAGGAGAGTAGAAAAGCATAAATAGGGTCTTGTCCAAGCATAGAAATAAAAATAAGTTAAATAAAGCACTTGAACAACCCAAAAAGCAAGATAAAGTGCTACATAAAAACAATAAATCGCAATTTTGACCCTCAAGATAACAAAATTTGCCCAAAAAGTGTCGGGACTCATGGAGAAACAATGAGTCTTGCTCAGAAGGTCGTTTCTGCATAAAAAATACTAGTCTTGCACCAAAAATTGAAACTGGAGTAAAATCTACATGAAATCCAAAGATGCTCCAACTTCTACATACAATGTAGCTCTATGTATCCTGCATCACAAAGTTATGCAAGAAACTCAAGATAGTAGATATACAATTCAAGGAATAAGCTTGAGCATGTATGAGACAAGATACAAGCATAGCATACAGTGAAATACCACTTGATGAACAAAGCAAGAAAAACATATATATAAACTACTAGTAGATGAAATCACAAGTTAGGACTACTAGTAGGATCTAGATCATAGTAAAAAGATGCACAAGTTAAAGAGAAATCTATGAGTAGATGTAGAGATATATCCAAACAAAGAGATATGTAATTTTAGAAGCAAGGAAAGGATATAACTTACTAGCATATATGCATCATTACTAAAAGATGATTACCCCTAAGAATCTCAAGGTTGTATCCAAACAAGATATATAACTATATATATGTAGCAAGTTTGAGCATAGAAGAAACAATTTAGGACACAACCAAGAGATCTAAAGAGATCATCATCAAAACCTGCAAAACAAGTCAAAGAAAGTAATTGCAATATATAGATATACCAATTTAGAGCAATTAGAAGGATAGATTTGTAAGCAATATAGGCAATATAGGAAATTGCAATATGAATATATAAGGGTACCAAATGAGAGTGCCAAATAATAAGGCTATTGGTTGAGAAAATCTAGTTGAGAGGGAAATTCTCATTCAATAAGCTAAATGTATATGATGTGCACAATGTTGTCAGTCGAGTTTTATATATTGACAACTCGACCTATGAAAGTTGTTGGCAATACCCATTGGTTCCTATCGATCTAGTTTCAAGCAAGACAAACTCGACCGACAAAGTTGTTATCAAAAAGCACATATATTAATAAAAGTATATTTATAGGCATGCTAAAATTATAAATCATATCTAAACATGTGTAAGCAAGTTATTAATGCACTATGGAAGCATTTGAAATAGTTTTTGAGCAAGAGTGTGAAGAGAAACACAAAATACCACTTATATATATATACTCAAAAACCACATGTATAGTGCACACTAACTTGGCAAAAATAAGTTAGGATTGGTTATAAGCAAGAAAACCTTTACCTTTATTCTTACTATTTATTTTTCTACTTGTTGTCACCCTCTACACATCTCACCTTTCTTCTTTCATGTGGATTGAGAAGTCGATTTGCAATTCAATGGCTCAAGTCAATCCATTTGCAAGTATCTACAAGAAGAAATATGAAATGGTCCCCGATCATGTTTTTGGGCCCAGAGGGATTAGCTTAGCAACCCAAGTTGTAGTGCTCTTGGGTGCTTTCCTAAAAGGGCAACAAGTAGAATAATGACTAATTTTATTGCAATAGTTGCATGTGCCCATAGTCTTGGAACTAGAGGATTTTCCATGAAAAATTGGAGGTCCTTTGTGTTTGTTGTTCCTTTGGCTACCATCATACCCCAAACCATGTCTACCAATTTGTTTAGTAGTATGGTTTAGGATATCATTAAGATTCTACTTTCTAACGAAGATTCTTTGCAAAGAAGATCTCAAACTATAATTATCATGCATAATAGAAGAAATAGTAGAAGACAAATGATTGATATTATCTCTAGCATGCAAAAGATCATTTTCTAAGCAAAGAGCTTTAGTTAAAAAAGAATTTCTATCAATATGAAGAGCAGTAACATTATTCTCTCTACTAGTAGAACTATAACAAGATTCAAGCACATTGATTTTAGCAAGCAAGGAGGCATTTTCTGTTACAAGCAAAGAAATATTACAAAGATAAACACCATTTTCAGATTCCAATCCTTGCAAAACAAAATCTTTGTCCTTGTTTTCAAATTTAAGAACATCAATATCATGCATGATATAATCAACAATTAAGGTATGCTCTTCATTAGTACTACTCATAAGAGGTTGAGCTTCTAGAAATTTAATCTTATCAAGCAAACTAGCATTTTCAAGTTTAAGAGAGTCTACTTGACTAATACAAGCATTTCTATCATCAAGCAAGCAAGTATTAGCATGTTTAAGATCATCTAATTCTACATGCATATTATCAATAATTTTAGAAAGCTTTTTATTTTTCCTTTTAGAAGATTTAAGTGAGGCACGAGTAACATTAATTATAGAAATTAAAGGTTCTTTATCTAAATAGTTCAAACTTACCTCATTTGGGTCTTTTCTTATAGAAGCCATAAGAGAAAAATGACATTCTCCTTCTTCACTAGATCTTGAGCTTGATCCTCCACTTGAATATTCACTTGAGCTTGAGTTGGAGGAGTCACTTGAGCTTGAGTTACATTTCTCCTTATTCATGCACTTCTCTTCTCTTTCCTTTTGATGATGGGTCTTCTTGACTTGTAGAGAATCTATCTTTAAGTGACCCTTATTTCCACACTTGAGGCACCAAATGGAGGAGGAATTCTTGCCTTTGTAGAATCGAACCTTGGAGTACATGGCATCTTCTTCAACATGAGAGGATGTATAGGCTTGTCCCATAATAGCTTCAATTTGAGCCTTCATTTCAGCCTTATTCATTCTCTTTAACTCTTTCTCCTCTTGTCTTTCAACTTCTTCTCTTTGTCAAGTGTGGCTTCATGGGCTTCTAGATTTCCAATGAGCTCTTCAATGGGGATATCATCAAGAGACCTTACTTCTTCAATGGAAGTCACTTTGGGTTCCCATCTCTTGGGGATATTTCTGGGGATCTTAGAATTGATCTCTCCTCTACTCATAGGATGACCTTGGATGGAAAGGCCATTTACAATTGTGTTGAGTCTTGAGTACATGTTGGCTATCTTCTCCTCCTTTCCCATCTTGATGTTCTCAATCATCCCTTTGAGCATGTAGACTGTACTTTCCTTTACTTGAGTTGTCCCCTCATAAGTGATGCATAGCTTTCTCCATACCTCATAGGCTGTCTCACAAGAAGAAATCTAGTTGAACTCGGTCGAGGTCATGGTGGCATAGAGAATGTTGATTGATCTTGCATTTTCAAGGTGTCTTTCTTCATGGTAGCTTCATCCCATTCTTCTATCTTTGTCACAGGTAGCTTGTATGGATGGTCCACCATTTTCTATATCTCAAGACTTGATTCTTGGATGTAGAAATATAGCCTTCTTTTTCAATAGAGGAAGTTACTCCCATCAAAGATTGGAAGGTTGATGAGGTATCTGCGACTTTGGTAGTTACTCATCTTCTCCTACTTGTTGAAGTATGCTTGGAGAAACCTCATCTAATACTAATTGTAGGATCCTAGATGGGTGATAGGATTCTCTAGAGGGGGTTCAATAGAGTTTAATTCACTTAAACAAAATTCATTAGACCATCAAGATATATCACAAGATAAGGTTGCTAAATAGGAAATTTGAGTGAAACTAAAACATGCATATCAAGGGGGAGAGAGATTGAACATACACCAATTTACAAGCTATTTAGAGTGGTTCCACACTTCAAACTAGAAGTATGTCAGTCCACTACCTAGAGAGGTCAACCTCTGGATTTCTAAACCATTGCACTCTTATATTCATTCATAATACTTACAATACATGACCCACCAAAGGACTTAAGTATCCAATACAAAGAGTCTTCAACCTTACCAAGGACTTACCCACTTTAAAACGAGTCTTCATCCTTCACCAAGAACTTAACCACTCTTGCATAAGTCTTCAGCCTTCTAGGAATTATCCACTCTTCTTGGATCTTCAGCCTTTGACTTCATCTTCACTTGGAGGAGCTTCCACCAAGGACTTACCCACTTGAGCAAAGAGTCTTCTGCCTTCACCAAGGTCTTACCCACTCTTGATCCAAGTCTTCAACCGTGATCTTCACTAAGGGACTTCTTCCCTTGTTCTTCTTCACCTCTCTTAGCCAAGAGAGAGAGCCTTCATCTTCATGGTTGAAAAGAGAGATAGGGAGGTGGTGGAAGTGAGAGCCTCATAATATATACATATAGGACTATCTCTCTTATATATTTCCTACTCACTCAAGTGAATGTAGAAAGTGATCAAGCTTAGAGAGGGAGAGGAGGTTGTAGGATACACTCAACTATAGAATAGGAACCTCATATAGAGTTTTGCATTGAATGCTCAACCTTGTAATGCAGCCCAAGGGGTCTTATTTATAGTTGGGGATGCCTCTTAGCCTTTGGGAACACTTAAGAATGAAAGCTAACCATTTTGTGGCTTGCAATGGATATATTTTTACTTGTTGCAACTCCACAATAGCTAGAAATACTTTTCTGCACTTTTCTATACAGTGCAATCGTTCGAGTTTCTATAAAGGTAACTCGACTGATCCCACTAAGAGATAAGACTAATTTAGGCCATCAATCAATGTTGTCCTGGGGTAACTCGACCGATTCACTTAAACCAATTTTGGTCTGCAGAGGGATCGGTCGAGTTCTGTGAAATGTAATCTCGACCGATCAAAAGTCATTTTCAAGATCCAATCAGGATCGGTCAAGTTTGAAACTTGATCGATTAACAGCCTGATGTGAATTTCGGAAACTGGCTTTTGAGTGCTTAAACATTCGATCTAAGTAATCTTGATTTTTTTAAGCTTAATTACAAGTCATACAATCATTACAAGTGATTTACAATATGATTTTAATGGTTTACATCATATTCCAAAAATGTTCACTTCTATTGACTATGACTTGTCTTTTCTGCAAGTTGAGATCTGCAAGTTAGGGCATTTGGAGTGTGTCTATACCTAATCTGAAATCACTCAAGTAGAGACATTAGGCACAATTAATTGGAATGGTTTAGTCATCATCAAAACAAGGGTTTAGTCAATTTATACCTTGAGTCAACAGTCCAATCCACCCGCACTCCTTAGACTCCTCCCTGCCTACTATGGGATGGAGAATGAGAATCCGTACCATCACATCGACGCATTCCTTGAGACTTGTTCCACCTTCTGTACCCCCACTTCTACCGATGACTCCATCTGGAGGACTCTCTTCCCATTCTCTCTAAAGAAAAAGCTAAAGAATGGTACATTTCGAAGCCGGAGTTGGTGACTTGGAATGAGGTCAAAAATGAGTTTCTCAAAAAGTTCTTTCCAATTGCCAAGCTGACTTACATGAGAATATGTATCACCACCTTTGCCCAAAAGGAAAATGAACCTTTCCACGATGCATGGGAAAGGTTCCAAAAGCTCCTTTGTGACTGCCCCCACCACAAAGTACCATTGTGGCAGCTAGTCCAAGCCTTCTACAGTGGGATTGAAGAGTTGAGCCAGAATAACATTGACTCATCATGTGGAGGCACATTCATGGTGAATCCACCTGAGGAGTTATGGCCATTGTTTGAACACCTTTCTGAAAATTCCTACCATCAAGTTTCTACTAAAGGGGAACATTGCAGTTGAAACTACGTCCCTCCACCTCCTTTTGTAGCTCCAGCCCGCAATGTTGCCAACCCCAATATGATGAAGATGATGGCGTACATGATGAATATGATGAAGAGACAAGCTGGTGGTTCTTCTAGTCAATCCCCCATGGAGGTTGAAGCTGAAGAAGAGGAAGTTTGTGTCTTTCACTCTTTTGGCAACTAGAACAATCAAGGTCCCATGTCCAACACTTACACTCTCGAGTGGAGGAACCATCCCAATTTTTCATGGAAACAAAAAAATGAAGATGGTCAACGACAAGGGTAGCCAAGGCTACAATATAACTCCAAGTTTGAAGATGAAGTGCTTGGAAACTTAAGAAGTTTGGATGAGGTGAAGAAGGATGTATCCTCACATGGGCAGTCCATCAACTATTTTGAGAAAAGATTAGATCAAATCTCTCTCTCACTTGTTAGGAGGAAGGAAGGAAGACTCGTGTCTCAACCAATGCCAAATACAAACAATGATGTCACTTTCCTAGGAAACACTCAAAGTTTATATGCTCCACCTCTATGCCAAGCACCGCCAAATCCCTATGCTCCACCACCACCTCAAGCGCCTCTCAACTATCAATATGCTCCACCTCCATCTCATTCACACCAACAGCCACCTCCACAATACCACCCCCATCCATAACAACCACAACCGCAATTCATCCTCCAAAACCCATATTCACCTCATCAAAGACCACCACCACCCCAACAGCCACAACCACCTCCACAAGCCTCTTATTCTACTAACCATGAGCATATGAAGGCAATGATGATTTTGAGGAGTGGTCAGACTTTGGAGCAGCCCCGTGATACTATTAATGTTGATAGAGCGACCAGTGAGGATAGAGGTGATACTATGATTGGATAGGTTGATACTGAGATACATCTTGATGATACTATGATGAGATCTGGAGTTGATATTGTGACATCAGGCAGTGATACTGTGATATTGATAAGTGATATCATGATTCTTGTGATTCTAGTTGATGATACTGCTGACCTGAGCCATTTGGGAGCCCAACTCCCCCCATTTCCTGATGCTCTTAAGGATCGTTTTGTTGAAAGGAGAAGAAAGAAACATACGGAAAACATCCTAGAGACTTTTAAACAAGTGAAAACAACATTCCTTTTCTTGATGCGGTCAAGCAAATTCCTTCTTATGCTAAGTTCCTACAAGATTTGTGTACCTTTAATAGAAAGACAATGGGGAGAACCCCAAAGAAAGTCAAACTCTCTAAGAAAGTGAGCTCAATTCTATAGTGCACCATGCCAAGAAAGAGGAAATACCCTTGTGCTCCCATCATTTCATGCTACATTGGGGCTCATCGCATAGACCAAGCCCTTCTAGACTTGGTTTCTAGCATTAACCTAATGGTGTATGATGTGTTTTCTGAGCTCCAAATGGGGCAATTGAGTTCAAATCATTGTACTTTGCAGTTGGTTGACCAATCAGTGAAGATGCCTAGAGGGCGTGTTAATAGTGTGCTTGTGAGACTTGATGATGAGACTTCTACTTTCTTCCTCACCGACTTCAATGTCTTAGACATGGAAAAAGATACAAGAAAGGTGTTTATAATCTTGGGAAGGTCATTCCTAGCTATAGCTAACGTGGTGATTCATTTGAGAACTGGGATTATGTATGTGACATTCATGCACATGAAGATCCGGTTGAACATCTTTAAATCTTCAGCCACAACCGAGGTGATAGGGGCCACTGAAGAAGATTGCTATCTCGTAGAATGCCTTGATGAGATTATGGAGGAATGCCTACCTATGTGGATTCAGACTGCCACTCAAGGTAGAGGTTTATAGCCAATAGTTGAGTTCCCAGATGATGATGATGAAGAGGATGAAGTGAATGAGCTAGCCTTGGTGGCTACAAGTGAATATCTCCCCTCAATTTTTTAACCATTAAAGAACTCCCTTGAAGAACCTCCAACTCTTGAGCTAAAGTCACTCCCAGAAGGATTGAAGTATGCTTTTATAGGCTCAAATGATACCCTCTTAGTGATTATTTCTTCCATTCTCTCTCCAGAACAAGAGGAGGCATTGATGAAAGTCTTGAAGAAGAACATCTAGGCCATTGGGTGATCTATTGTTGATTTGAGGGGTATTGACCCCTCCATCTATGTGCACATAATCTATTTAGAGGATGATGCAAGGTCGACCTGCCAAATTCAAAGGCGGTTGAATCCAAAGCTGAAAGAAGTTGTAACTCAAGAGGTTGTGATGTTGCTAGATGTTGGGTTCATTTATCTCATTTCTAATAGTATGTGGGTGAGTCACATCTAGGTTGTACCTAAAAAGGGTGGGATCACTGTGGCAGAGAATGTGGATGGTGAGATCATGCCATTTAGAGAACAATCAAAGTGGAAAATGTGTGTTGACTATAGGAAGCTCAATGAAAGGACTAAGAAGGACCACTACCCTCTCCCATTTCTTGACTAGATTCTAGAGAGGCTAGCGAGGCAAAACTTCTATTGTTTTCTTGATTGGTACTCTGGATACTTCCAAATTTTTGTACATCCTACGGACCAAGAGAAGACGACATTTGCCTGCCCAAGTGGTACATTTGCCTACTGGAGAATGCCATTTGGATTGTGCAATGCCCCTTCTACATTTTAGAGATGTGTGACCTCAATATTTGTTGATATGCTAGATTAATCGCTGGAAGTGTTCGTGGATAATTTCCCAGTTTTGGTAAAACTTTTTATGAGTGCTTACTAGTGTGTCCCCGCTAGTGGTGATTTTTACACCCCACAAGATTGGAGCACACGGGATGTGGGATCTTATGCTTTCGAAATTTGTAGAACCTACACTAACTACCTACGTCTACTAATACACTACGCCCGCAAGCACACAGGGTCGTGTCGTAGTATAGGAAGGCGGTAAGTACAGGGTCGATCCACGGAGATAGAGGGGGCAATAGAGTTAGACGGGGTAAGCTATGTTCCTATTATGGAGAGTAAGGTTTTTAGGGTTTAAAGGTTGGTTGGTTGTTGATTAAGCTAAGTGAGCAAGTAGGAAAAGCAATATGAAACTAAGTTATCAACAGGCTAAATTAGCAATCTAAATCAACAAGCTATTTAAACAAGGGCAAGAACAAACTACACTAGACTGAGCAAGCAACTAGCAATTGAGAGCCTATGTTAACCACTAATCAAGATCAAATACCTAAATTAACACTTAGCTAGCAAAACGAGGCAATTAACTAAGTTAACTAAAGCAATTGAACTACACTAGAATCAACAAGCAAACAGAGCAATTTAGGTTTTAAGCAATTAGATGAAGGAGGTGGGCCATTTGGGAATGTGACCTTGACATTAGTTGGGGGATGTCACCATAATAAGAAATTAGCATATTTCATTCTATATTACCAAACCAAACAACAAGGTGGGTGCTATGAGAATGTACCCTATGCTACTAATTGGAGAACTAGGGCTAGGTGTAATTCTCATAGGACGTACCAAGTCTAGGTCTCTATGATAAGTGGTATTAGTCGATTGAGGACCAAGGTTAAGGATGGGAGTAGAGATGAGGATATTTGACCTCATGCCACTAGCCACCTCATCCTTTAGGAAATCCTAGGCAATTGTACTAATCACACTTATACTAGTCACTTAGAACTCACATTTGCATATAGGAAGAAGGTGATTATGTAGGAAGATAGGGGGCTAGCTAGGGATCCGAATTAAGGACCTAGGAACCAATCCTATGATAGCTACATAGAAACCAAAACATCCTAGAGACAAATGTCTTCAAACACCACAAGGCAAGCAATTAATGTAATTGAACAACAACCACATGCACAAGTAATGGGAAATGAGATACAAGCAAAGGAAATCATCATAGAAGTGAAATATGTTCATTACAAATTATATTCCCCCAACATGGTATCACAGTCACATTTTTCCCCAAACAGCCCACCCAAGGGGGCTTAGCTATACATGATCAAACTAGGAACAAAGGAGAAGGGAAAGAGAGTAGGAAACTCCATGGATGCTTGATGAAGCTTGACTTCTTCACCTCCTTGTTTCTAGACACGAGCCTCCTCCTCCAATGGTGCCCAAGAGCATGGAAATGGTGGAATGGATGGATAGAAACCTAGAGAAATTAGGTTTCTATGGTGGAAATGAGTGGAAAGTGGGTGGAAATGGGATTAATGCAAGGAAAGTAGGTGGATGGGAGTAATGGATGCAAGGGAGCAGCTAGGTTGTGGCTAGGAAGTTCTCTTTCTCGAGCCCTAGAAGCAACTAGTACTTATATAGGAGCTAGGGCTAAGTGGGGGTAAAATAGGAAAAGCAGTGAAAAGTTGTGTATGGTAGGTGGTCACCACGGTCGTGGTGGGTGTGCCATAGCCATTGTGAGGGTAGTGGGGAACGGCCGTGGGGGATGAATACAGTCGTGGTGTGAAGGAAGTGGTGAAATGGTGGCATCCACGGTTGTGGGGGATGAATACGGTTGTGGTGTGAAGGAAGTGGTGAAATGGTGGTGGCCACGGCCATGGTGGAGTGCCATGGTCATGGTGGGTAACATGCACCACGGCCGTGTTGGGTAACACGTCCGTTTTGGAGGAGTTGGAGGTGACCGTGGGGAGGGGCCATGGGCGTCTTGATCGTCTTCGGCCACGTTCATGGTGACTTCGCCACGGTCGTGGTGTTCCGGGCAAATTCCCTGTTGGTAACTGACTTCTTGCAATTAATTCCCACGACCGTGGCAGGGTGCCACGGCCGTGTTCTCTTCTCCTGACCACGACCGTGTTGATGGCCATGGTCGTGTTGTCTTCACTGGCCACGGTCGTGGCTGGGAGGCCGCATTCGTGAGCAATCTAAGGAATTCCCTGTTGCAACCTGTTGGAACTTGGCAATAAACCCACGACCGTGGCATTGGGGCCACGGCCGTGGTGAGGCTTGACTTATTGATTTTGCTTCTTACTTTGTCAATTTCGGATGTCTTTTCTTGAGGATGATTCTTGGCCACCGGAGGTAGGTTGAGGGGGGCTTTGGAGCCTTCTTTGGGTCCCTCCTTGAGTGGGGGAACCCTAGAACTCCCTCTCTCTCTCTCTTCCATCTAAGCATGATCCAAGTACCTGAAAAACTGTGCAAAGAACATCCATAAGCATATTTGCAATGATAATCATATTGGGGAGAATAACATATAATTCTAACATGTTTAGATGCAACTTAAGTACAAAATGGCACAGTATGGAGCCCTAAAATAGGGCTTCATCACCACCCCAAACTTAAAACATACTTGTCCTCAAGTATGCTCCAACTTAATCTCTCTTTTTCGTTCTTTTCAACAAAAATAAATGACAAATGCAAAGCAACAGAAAACTATTGAATATATGGTCTTGGAAGCGACTAAGTGCATGTGTCTCACATCTCTCCTCTCCTTATTTCACAATCCAATCATGAACTGAGCACTAAGCATACAAACTTAAAATATAAAGCATAGAAATACAAGTTGTCCATATGTCCTTTATGTTATTCTGGGTAAACCGTTTCATGTTGGTGTTAATCATAGGTGACTAGGAGTGTTGTTTCACTTTCGTGCATTCAGTATTATGCTTCAAACCACACTAGATGATCTACTTGGCTGTAGAAAGGGTAAAGTGAGCTAGATTTGATGTTTTCTAGCTCAATGGGTATAAAAGAAGAAGAAAGGGTTGTGGTAAGATTTGGAGTGCTTTTACACACTTTTCTTTTCTTTATTTGAATGCTCTTAAACATGAGCATCCTTTTATTTTATTTTTGTTTTTCTTTTCTTTTTTTCTTTTCCCTTGGTGTAGGTAGGGCACAAGGTGGATAGAGTGATGCGGGGAGATAAAGATGTGGCCACCCCAAACTTTTGGAGGTGGCCACGGCTAATATGTGCACTTTGGCATCTTTTTATGAGGCGGAGGGGTATGAAGATGGTGGAAGAACAGTCAGATCAAAGAGGGTTCATCAGTGTAGTTTTCAACATAAGATTCTCTGCATGAAAGCTAATTCAACACTTCACCAAGTAATATCACACCACATGATAGAATTAACACAATATTCATATTTCTACCAAGTGATTCCATTGGCTTTAAACGTTTGTCACTTGCTCAAATCATATTTCAACCATAGCATTCACAGACTTAAGAGATGTGGTTCACATGTAAAAATTCACAAACAAGACCATATATTAATAAGATCTAAGAATGTAGCATGCATTTGTCACAAGAGTAAACATTTTCATTTCAAACATTGGAGATTAAGTCAAAACATCCTATCGGAGCAAGAATATTCAAATCTGGGCAAAATTGGCCAAAATGGTGCCAATTTGCACTAAATCAAATCTAAACCTACTTTAGGGAATTTAAAGACATAAAGTAGCAAATCCTACTTAACATGCACAAGAAATTATCAAAACTACATGAGAATGCAATGCATGGTATAAAGAAGCAAAAATTTTGAAAAATTACTCAAAAATGCAGAAATAAACTACATGTCATGCATGGATGCAGGAAAACACACCAGGTCAGGGTAATCGAGTATGGTAAGTCAGTCAAACTGTTTGATCACAAAAAAATTTAGCACAAGGCACATAGAGAAAAATGCGGCGAAAGAAGGCTTACCGCCCTACCACCCCAAACTTTTAACTCATGATGTCCTCATCATGAAATAGAAGTTTAGACTAGTAGGGTACAAATGCGTGGGGTTGTGAAAGGCAACCGACGAGAGCTGGAGTAGTCAATGTAACTTTAGGTGCCCGGCCGTTCTGGCCTTCTTCCTGTAGCTCCTCCATTGATTTGCAATCTCTTCTTCCACTTTGACCTCCGCCTTGGCTAAACCCTTTAGCATCATATTTTCTTTCTTGTGCATGTGCTAAAATGATTCACAAATAGAAAAACTATCAAGTATAGTGTGGGTGTGTGTGTGTTTCTTGGAAACCAAAAGAAAGTATGGTAAAAACAAGGTTCGAGAATCTCAAACCACGTGGGTTGCCTCCCACTAGTGCTAAATTTATAGCTTTCAGCCGGGCTTGTTGCTCTTTTTTTATCATGTATTGACACCCACGGTGCCCTCCTTCTCTTCTATGGTGATCATGTCGAGCGCTCTGACGACATGTGCTTCGTCCCAAGTAGTGTACATGGAATAGAAGTATGGGCTCGATCTCCACAACTCCAGAGGGTTACGATAGCAAAAACTCTCTCCGAAGTTTTTGTTGGCTAGCTTGTCCCTCTCTTCTTTTGTGAACATGAAGAAGTCGAACTTTTTCCTCTTATAAGTAATTGTTAGCGTGCCTGTGCGGATATTGATTTCAGCTCATGTAGTGGATAGGAAAGGTCTACCCAATATGAGGTACTCTTCTCCATCAATAGGTGTGGTGTCCACTATCAGGAAATCGGTCACATAGGCAATGTTCACTCTTTCATCCATCGACACTATTGTGTTCTGCATGATTCCCAATGGCTTTCTCTTGGTTCTGTCACCCAAGATAATGGCACACTCCACTGGTTTCATTTTGTTTAGGCCAAGTCGTAGGTACATGTTCCATGGCATGAGGCTTGTCCCTGCACCTAATTCAATGAGAGCATGCTTGACGGGCTGTGTACCAATGTAGCAAGAAATCAGAGGCACTCCCGGATCACCTCTCTTTTCTGGGAAGCCATTGTCATAGATGAAGTTCACAGATTTTGAGGCAACAATCTCCTCGGTCGGCAGTAGCACTAACTTTCTCCTTCCAATGCATATGTCCTTCATCAATGAGAAGAGTGATGTAATGCCTATTGTTCCCCGCTTCAAGTTTCCTAGGAGATTCATGACATTTCCGCCCCTTTTTTTTAGAGTCGAACCTTCATGGGGTTGCTTTCCGTCTTCATCAACTATCTCCACTGTACTGGCTGGAACTTGCAGAGGGGTGATGGTGACGCTCGTCTCATGTACATGTCTTGGTTCCCATAAGTATATGGCTTCAAGCGTTGCTATGTCCCTGGTATGTGAAACAGTAGACGTGACACCGTCACCAACAGTCGGCTGAGCTATATCTATTGTAATTTCCGTATCCCCGAATACAGGTGGAACCAAGGAGGGTGCCTCTACATTCGCGTCGAGCGCAGTAGCAATCCGGGTGCACTTAGTATTCCCTGGTGGTGCTTGGGTGGCACTTTCTTCAAAGTATTCTTTATCTTTGCTAGATCCCTCAAGCATCAGGACTTTGCTTCCAACCTCAATCACTTTCTTTCCCATTTTCCGCAACCTTGAGCAGTTTCTTCACTCCATATGATAGTGATCATACTCAATTGCTCATGTAAAGAAGGGGGAGCTTGTGAGGACGGAGGTGGTGGTGGTCTTTGCTGGGGAGGATTAGGATTTTGGAGTATGCAAGTTGGTTGTGGTGGAGGTGGAGGTTGGTAAGTATGTGGAGGTGGTGGTGGGTATTGGTAGTTTAGCGGGGGTTGGTGGGATGGCAGAGCATATGGGTGTGGTGGCCCTTGATATTGTGGAAGTGAGGTTGCTTGGCCACATGGTGGGATGTATGCGGTTTGGGTGGCAGTCACATAACTACCATCACTGTTAGGATTCGTCATAGGTTGAGATGGCAGTCTCCCCTCTTCACGACGAGCAAGTGAGATAGAAATCTAATTGAGCCTTTTCTCAAGACGGCTGATGTTTTGTCCTTGAGAAGACACTTCTCTCTTTACCTCATCTAGATTCCTCAATCTTCCAAGTACTTCCTCTTTGAACTTTGAATTGTAGTGTGGCTTTTGCTGCCCATGTCCTTGTCCATCCTCATTCTGTTGTTTCCAAGAGAAGTATGGGTGGTTCCTCCACTCGGTAGTGTAGGATTTGGACATTGGGCCCTGGTTGTTGCGGCCACCAAAGGAATATAGAGCATTAACCTCCTCGTCCACAGTATCAACTGCCCTTGTGGGCTGGCTAGAAGAGCCACCAGCTTGATTTTTCATCCACTTCATCATCTCAGTCATCATCGTCATCATATCGGGGTCGGTGGCATTGCGTGCGGGAGCCACGGAGGAAGGTGGAGGAGTATAGTTTCGGCCACAATGCCCCCTTTAGTGGAAGCTCGGTGGCAAGAATTCTCAGAGATAAGCTCAAACAACGGCCATGATTCCTCGGGCGGCTTTTCCATGAACGTGCCCCCACAAGATGAATCTATGTTGTTTTGTCTTTGTTACTCAAGCCCAGTGTAGAAGGCCTGAACTAGCTGCCAAAGAGGAACCTCATGATGAGGGCAGTCACGAAGCAACTTCTGGAACCTCTCCCACACCTCATGGAAGGGCTCGTTCTCTTTCTAGGCGAACGATGTGATGCACCTTCTCATGTAGGATAACTTGGCGATGGGGAAGAACTTCTTGAGAAACTCATTCTTCACCTCATTCCAGGTGACCAACTCTGGCCTCGAGACGTACCACTCCTTGGCCTTCTCTTTGAGAGAGAAGGGAAAGAGTGTCCTCCTGATTGAGTCGTCGGTGGCGGCTGGCGTGTGGAAGGTAGAGAACGTTTCAAGGAACGTGTCTATGTGGTGGTAGGGGTTCTCGTTCTCCATACCGAAGTATGTAGGGAGAAGCCCCAAGAGTGTCGGCAGGATGGAGAAATGTTGACCTGGCATCTGGTCAACTAGAGTGGCGATGGGGGAGTTGTAGTTCCTCGGCGTGAAGTACTCGTGAAGCGGGCAATGCGGCAGTGGAGGTGGAGCATCTGGTGGTGGTTTGTTCTCCGCCATCTCGACCTCTCAGTGTAGGTTGTGGTGAGCTTGACACCTTCTTCTCCCAATCTTGGGGTCGTAAACCACCAAGTCGGTGCAAGTCAAACGTGTGTGTTGGTTGTTTACACTAACGAGTTTCAATCATAAGAATGATCTTTTACTCAACTAGTTATATCCCGCAAGTATACGAGAGTAGTTGTAGTCAAGGTCGAACACAAGGAGCGTTGGTTAGTTAGGCGCAAGAGTTATGATTTTCAATAATCTAGATCGTTGTACACAAGATGATTGGATTAGAACAACCAAATTATTGATTTAAAACAAAATAGTAAATTATCACTTAAGAAAGGTTAAGATTTAGATTTGGAAGGATCTTAGACTTGGGATTTCACTATCACATCATAGCTTATATTAAAATATGAATTTAAACATGTTAATTAACTTGCAAAGGAGGTTTGTAGTCATCACTCACCTCCCGGTGAAGTAATGATGATTCTAACTCCATACATCACTCTCGTGCATGTATTTCATTTTGAATCACAAACCTTGCTCCTCAACTTAATCCTAGCCACTCTCGTGGTCAAGGACAAGTTGCCAAAAGAGTAACACCATACTCTCAAACACATCTTCTCAGATTATGAAAGAAAGCATAAAACATGCAAGTATGATGGCCAATCACACAAACAAGCATTTCAAATCTGAAACAACTCTTGGAACATGCAAGAAACTAACATTTAGTACGAAATTCATATGTTCATACAAGCTATGACATGGGAGTTACTCTCCCATGTCTAAGATTCGGATTCTACTCGTCCATGATCATGTATTGTAGAAATGCTACAAAATTTTCAGAGTTTAACATGGTTTAGAGAAGGAAAAGCTAGGAGAATTGAAAGTGTAACCCAAGAGAAATAGAATTCCGTCTTGGGGATGAAATTCCACTCCTAAAGCTGCTCCAAAACGAACTGGATCCTCTCCCGAGAAGCTGCACGAAGTTGGGGAAGCTTGGCTGCACCCTTAGAGAAGACAATGGAGAAGAAGAGAAGAATAAATGGACTCCTTTCCCAAGAAACCACCCTTTTTCTCCTCCAAATCGTCCTCCTCCACTCCTCCTTTGCTCTGGGACGAGGGAACGTTCATAAATGACTGGGCATAACTGCCCATTAAGTTCTCCCTTCATTTTAAACAAAAACTCATATTTTTCAAAATGTTGAAACTGCCAGGTGCACGTCGTGCACTTTGGAAATGCACGTCGTGCAACTTTCTAGAAACTTTCGATTTGCTCCAGAATACACTGTGCACGGCGTGCACTTTGGAAATGCACGCCGCGCAACTTTCTAGAAACTTTTGTCTCCCAGGTGCACGTCGTGTAACTTTCCAGAAACTTTTATCTGCCTGAAATTCCCAGGTGCACGGCGTGCACCTCGCTCTTCTGGGATGTTGTATATTTTGCTCATAACTTTCAGTGTGTAGGTCCGATTTACATGCCGTAAAAAGTGGTATTTGCACAATTTTGAACCCCAAAACATGTAGATACTTGAGGAGTGATACAATAAGAGATAATATGATATATTACTCATAATTTCATTGCAATATGTAGTACCTACAATACAAATCATGAGACAAGTAAGAATAGCTAAAAATATAGAATCTAGCATGAATGAGAGTGATAATTGAGTCAAAACAACATGGATATACAACCAAACATGATCCAAAAGATGATATGATTTGTGCACATCAAATACCCCTAAGCTTAAACCATTGCTTGTCCTCAAGCAAAAAGAGCATAGAAACATGAATGAAGAATTGTCAAGTTCATGCATAGATCAAATGAAATGAAAGATGTGTATAAGACCAAACCAACCATGATCAACATGTTTATGCTCATAGCCATCAATTCAACTTAAACACCCAAGAAAGAGATTTTTTAGTTCAGCAGGGGTGGTCACAATTAAATGAATCAATCAATTAAACAACACTAAGTAGAATTTGGATGACCAAGCCAAGTAATTAGTGGATGTGCATCTCAAACTCTCAACTATTAAGGATACAAATGATGAAATCTTAGTTAAAATTGACAATTTTAGTTGTACTCCCCTTCTTTTCCAAAAATGATATGACAATGGATTATGGGTTCCGACACTCGGCTGCTAATGTAGGCTTATGCACACGTGGAATGTCGGTTGGGGTATTTTACCCTCTTTTAAGACATACCACCTAACCATCGTGGCCAGATCGGACTTACACTAGGCTAGCATGATATGTGGGCAGTTTAGCCATCTTTTATGGGGTATAAATATGAGATAAGCCAAAAGAAATTTTGAAATTTTTCCAAAACATAGAAGAGTCAACTAAATTGCAACATTAGCTAGATTTCATTCATTTGTTTTGATTTTTTTTTCATTGAAAGAGTGGTTGAAAATGCACTAAGAGCTTGACAAGGGCATCTCGTATTCCAAATGATGTTGTAAAGTTGATTTACTCACAAAAATTGAAACCATTACATGTTTTAAGCAATCAAGGATGTGAAAGATGAATGTTCAGGCTAGAAGCATAAACCAGAGTTAAGCACATGTTGATGGCCAAAAGGTTTCATTTGATTAATGCATGCCTTTTACAATTTCTCCAAATGATATTTATCATCAAAAGAGGACAATCAGTTAAGAATAGGAGTTCTATCCACATATAAAAGATACACCTCATATCATACTAGATTTTCCACCAAAAGAGGAGAATTGAAAACAATGACTGAAATGTGAACACAAAACAAAAGCAAATGACAAGAAGCAAATAACATGAAAGGGAAAAGCTAAAAGAACTATGTTACCATCCGATTGCTCCCCCCAAGCTTGAAATCTGCAGTGTCCTCACTGCATAAATCAAACTAAAAAGGTTGCAACCGGGTACCTCATCATGGTGGAAACATCAAAGTCCATGGAGGACCGGTGCTCTGATTTGCAGCTGGAAATTGTTGTCCTAAAGATTGATGCCTCCTTGTAAATATGTCCTCGATTTTGGGCAAGAGAAAGCACCTATTAGCTGCAGCAAGAATAGTCTTTTGTATGCCAATACTATTTGTATTTTCATTCTCCTTTGAAGCATCACCAAAATATGAGTTGGGAAGAGTGTTCTCATTATAAAGCAATGTGTCATCTAGAGTGTGAGGAGGAAAGACATGTGACTTGCTTGAAGAATCAACATGTAGAGCATGTGTTGTAGCTTTCTCCCCTTTAGTTGCAACTTCATAATCATCATGGATATCAACATCATCATACTTTGAAGGATATACTTCTATGGCAACACCATTTTTCAATGTTTCCGGCCTGAAATACGTAGGATTCATCTCCGGTGGACTAGACAAGAAAGGTGGAAATGCTTCTTTGCTAGAAAGAGCTTGTTGGGCAGATTGTTTCTCCAAGATGTGTGCATGAGTGGAAATATCGTCCACCTTAGAAGAGAGTTAGCAAATGTCACCCTTCATTGATTGTCTTTGTTGATGGAACTCCTCATTTTGCTGCATTTGAGCTGAAATAAATGTTGCAAGTATGGACTCTAATCTAGAAGTTACTTGTGGTTGTTGTGGCTGAATTAAATTCAGGTTTGCATTGTTGTAGAAGCCCGATGGAGTGTAGCCCATTGGAGAATAAAAAGAAGAAGCATAACATGTAGAATATGAGTGTCCAAGCAACCCACATGAATCACAAATAATATTGGCTGCTTGAAATGACTGTGTGCTTAGCTTATCAAACTTTTGTGATAAAGTGTCTATCTTTGCTGCAATTATGTCTATAGCGCCAACCGTGTGATCTTCCCTTTGCTTTCTGGAAGTAGTATGTGAAAAGGATGGGTGGTAGATTGTAGCCGGACTCCATTGGCAATGATTTGCTGCCATATCTTCAATAATAGCATAGGCTTCTCTATAAGATTTGTTCATTAGAGCTCCATTTGCAGATGCATCAATAGACATCCTTGTATTGTAGCACAAACAATTATAGAAAGATTGCAATAGAAGCCAATTGCTTAGACCATGATGTGGACAAAGATGTTGAAGATCTTTGAACCTCTCCCATGTATCATACAAGGTCTCTCCATCCCTTTGAGAATAATTGATGAGTTGACTCCTTAGCTGCAAAGTTTTGCTAGGTGGAAAATATCTTGCCAAAAAGACCTTTAGAAACTCCTCCCAAGTGCTGATTGACTTCTTTGGCAAAGTATAGAGCCATGCCTTGGCTCTATCTTTAAGAGAGAATGGAAAAAGAATTAGGTGTATCCCATCAGTAGGAACACCATATATCTTCATGGTGTTTAGCAACTGCAAAAATTCAGCAATGTGGAGGTTTGGATCCTCCATTGGTGTCCCTCCAAATGCATTCAGCTGTAGCAATTGTATGATGGATGGGCTGATAGAAAACTCTTCTGCCTCAAATTCTGAAATATTAACAGGCCCACTCATGTGCATTGCAGCTGTACCAAAGTAGTCCTTATGAGGAAGGTCATCCTCCTTGACTAGTTCTTCATGTGAATCCAGAGGATTAGGTATATGTGGCGTAGATGGTGGTGGTGTATGTTGTATGGATGTTGGTGGTGTATATGAGGGTGTGGAAGAATGTGGTATGGTTGTTGGTGGTATATATGATGGTGGTGAATTAGGTGTGATTGATGGTGGTGTGGATGAAGGATGTGTGGATGAGGGTGGTGCATATGATGGTGACATGGATGATGGTTGTGTGGGTTGTGATTCATCCATACATGTTTGGGTTTCACTCCTTCTTGCTCCATGAAGGCTGCAAATGATGTGTTTATTTTCTGAAAGTAGAGATATGCACGGTTCAAGGATCTTTTTATGAACACCCCATATGCTCCTGCAAATAAACAAGGTGAGTGAGATACAAAAGCAAACATAGAAGATACAACAAATTATGATGATCATGATGAATTATGATTTATGGATATGATGGTGGATATGAAGGTTGTGATCTAGTCTCATTTACTTATCAACAACTCTTACTCTAACAGGAATACCTATGCTCCCCGGCAACGGCGCCAAAAACTTGTTGGTTGTTTACACTAACGAGTTTCAATCATAAGAATGATCTTTTACTCAACTAGTTATATCCCGCAAGTATACGAGAGTAGTTGTAGTCGAGGTCAAACACAAGGAGTGTTGGTTAGTTAGGCGCAAGAGTTATGATTTTCAATAATCTAGATCGTTGTACACAAGATGATTGGATTAGAACAACTAAATTATAGATTTAAAACAAAACAGTAAATTATCACTTAAGAAAGGTTAAGATTTAGATTTGGAAGGATCTTAGACTTGGGATTTCACTATCACATCATAGCTTATATTAAAATATGAATTTAAACATGTTAATTAACTTGCAAAGGAGGTTTGTAGTCATCACTCACCTCCCGGTGAAGTAATGACGATTCTAACTCCATACATCACTCTCGTGCATGTATTTCATTTTGAATCACAAACCTTGCTCCTCAACTTAATCCTAGCCACTCTCACGGTCAAGGACAAGTTGTCAAAAGAGTAACACCATACTCTCAAACACATCTTCTCATATTATGAAAGAAAGTATAAAACATGCAAGTATGATGGCCAATCACACAAACAAGCATTTCAAATCTGAAACAACTCTTGGAACATGCAAGAAACTAACATTTAGTATGAAATTCATATGTTCATACAAGCTATGACATGGGAGTTACTCTCCCATGTCCAAGATTCGGATTCTACTCGTCCATGATCATGTATTGCAGAAATGCTACAGAATTTTCAGAGTTTAACATGGTTTAGAGAAGGAAAAGCTAGGAGAATTGAAAGTGTAACCCAAGAGAAATAGAATTCCGTCTTGGGGATGAAATTCCACTCCTAAAGCAGCTCCAAAACAAACTGGCCCCTCTCCCGAGAAGCTACACGAAGTTGGGGAAGCTTGGCTGCACCCTTAGAGAAGACAATGGAGAAGAAGAGAAGAATAAATAGACTCCTTTCCCAAGAAACCACCCTTTTTCTCCTCCAAATCGTCCTCCTCCGCTCCTCCTTTGCTCTGGGACGAGGGAACGTTCATAAATGACTGGGCATAACTGCCCATTAAGTTCCCCCTTCATTTTAAACAAAAAATCGTATTTTTCAAAATACTGAAAATGCCAGGTGCACGCCGTGCACTTTGGAAATGCACACCGTGTAACTTTCCAGAAACTTTCGGTTTGCTCCAGAATACACTGTGCACGGCGTGCACTTTGGAAATGCACGGCGTGCACTTTGGAAATGCACGCCGTGCAACTTTCCAGAAACTTTTGGCTCCCAGGTGCACGCCGTGTAACTTTCCATAAACTTTTATCTGCCTGAAATTCCCAGGTGCACGACATGCACTTTTGGTGCACGGTGTGCACCTCGCTGTTCTGGGCTGTTGTGTATTTTGCTCATAACTTTCAGTGTGTAGGTCCGATTTACATGCCGTAAAAAGTGGTATTTGCACAATTTCGAACCCCAAAACATGTAGATACTTGAGGAGTGATACAATAAGAGATAATATGATATATTACTCATAATTTTATTGCAATATGTAGTACCTATAATACAAACCATGAGACAAGTAAGAATAGCTAAAAATATAGAATCTAGCATGAATGAGAGTGATAATTGAGTCAAAACAATATGGATATACAACCAAACATGATCCCAAAGATGATATGATTTGTGCACATCATTGTGCTACGCATGCACAGCTGTCACCTGCGCAAGTCACAAACAAACAAAAAGGAGCCAAGTTAGCGAACCAATATGCAAGAGTAACACAAAGAATAAATAAAAGAAATGGTGAGGGCAAAAGGAAAGGCTAAGTGATGTTGGAGTTTGTGATGAGGACTCTCTCTCTCTAGGGTTTCTCCCCTCTCACTAGAACCCTCCCCGGTGGCTACTGCTGGGGGGAGGGAGCGTCTGCCGTGACGCTTTCCTCCCCCTGGTCCCAATAGTCTCGGCGCGGTTTTGGTTAGTGTAGAGACAGTCGCAGCGCATCGTCGGGTGGGATGGGAGCGGCCGCTAGGCGCTTGCCTTGGATGAGATAGCTATTGATTTGTGCGGAAGCGCGAGGTGCAGTCCCGGGTCAGAGGTGTGGTTGTTCGATTTGATCGATTCCTTCCCGTTCAAGGGTGACGGTTGGAAAGTGCTACGAGAACCGGGTTCCCTCGCCATCAATCCTTTCTCACAGCTGGTGATTCAGCGGTTTGGTTCCTGCCGCTTGGCTGCTTCAACTTGTTCGGAGGTGCCCCTCCCCCCCCCGCCACCAACGATGATGAGGATGGCTGATTCGTCAGCAGGCTAGAAGGTCTAGGGCCTCATGTAGACGACGTCTACCTTCTCAACCACGAGGTCGGGCGGCTCAGGTCGGAGACAAAGCACTCTGTTGTCGGCGATGCTGGCTCAACGATCCAGCCTCTCAGGTCTTGGAGCTGCAGCTGGTGTTTCTTGGGCGGCTTGGTGGCGGTTGTTCTTCGGTCCGGCTCTGGTGTTGCAGAGTGTCTCACAACATGTTTGACAGTTTGCCCCTTTGGGCAAGGTATCATGCTGGCGGCTGGGTTCTGTCTGTGGTCAACCACAGCTAGTCCTGGCTTTTGGCCACAAGCTCCTCGTGAGGTGTTGCTGTGTTTGGCTGAGCTTCGTTCTCCCCCAGTCAGTTCCTCTGTTTAAGGGAGTTAGGAGTCTCTGTGCAAGCAGGTGACTAGGCGCAAGCTTCTTAGAGGCGTATGGCTGTTCCAAAAGATCCCTGGGTGGTTGTCTTCAGTTGATGAAAATGGAAATGAAGTCTTCTTAGAATCCATTCTTTCAGGTATTGAGCAAATTGCATATGGAGGATAGGGGGGTTCTCTTTTTCATGGACATGAACCGTTGGTACTATATTTGTTGGTTCCTCTTGGAAAGGATTATGCAGTTTGGGAGTTTGTTTGGATTGGTTGAGAAGAGTTCTCTTGGTTGTTCTTTCTTGATGGTACTATCGACCCTGGTGGTCAAGTCTACTTTAGAAGGCCGGAGGTCACATTTTGAAGGTGGTCATATTGTTAGTTGACTCTCTTATCTTTTGTAAGCAGTACAGCGGCTGCAAGGTAGTTGATAGTGTAGGATAGTTTGATCTGTCAACTTTACTTTTCTCTTCTTCTCGGATGTCCTTTTGTAGGACCTCTTTTGATTCCAGCCTGTTGGGATCAGGGTTTTAGTTCTCTTATTTGGGGTTCTTTTGTTCCCTTTGTGCTAGTTTCTAGCTCCGCTATATGGGGTACTTTCATGCCCAAAGTTTTGGTTTTATAGCAACACCTTTTTTTGACCGACCAAAAAAAAAAGGAAAGGCTAAGCTACACTATCTAACTAGGCTGAGCGCCTCTATCCCCGGCAATGGCGCCAGAAAGCTTCGTGCGTCCCCGCTAGTGGTGCTTTTTACACCCCACGAGATCGTAGCGCACAGGATGTGGGATCTTATGCTTTTGAAATTTGTAGAACCTACACTAACTACCTACGTCTACTAAGACACTACGCCCGCAAGCGCACGGGGTCGTGTCGTAGTATAGGAAGGAGGTAAGTACAGGGTCAATCCATGGAGATAGAGGGGGCACTAGAGTTAGACGGGGTAAGCTACGTTCCTATTGCGGAGAGTAAAGTTTTTAGGGTTTAAAGGTTGGTTGGTTGTTGATTAAGCTAAGTGAGAAAGTAGGAAAAGCAATATGAAACTAAGTTATCAATAGGATAAATTAGCAATCTAAATCAACAAGCTATTTAAACAAGGGCAAGAACAAACTACATTAGACTGAGCAAGAAACTAGCAATTGAGAGCCTACGTTAACAACTAATCAAGATCAAAGACCTAAATTAACACTTAGCTAGCAAAACTAGGCAATTAACTAAGTTAACTAAAGCAATTGAACTACACTAGCATCAACAAGCAAACAGAGCAATTTAGGTTTTAAGCAATTAGATGAAGGAGGTGGGCCATTTGGGAATGTGACCTTGACATTAGTTGGGGGATGTCACCATAATAAGCAATTAGCATATTTCATTCTAGATTACCAAACCAAACAACAAGGTGGGTGCTATGAGAATGTACCCTATGCTAATAATTGGAGAACTAGGGCTAGGTGTAATTCTCATAAGACATACCAAGTCTAGGTCTCTAGGATAAGTGGTATTAGTCAATTGAGGACCAAGGGTAAGGATGGGAGTAGAGATGAGGATATTTGACCTCATGCCACTAGCCACCTCAGCCTTTAGGAAATCCTAGGCAATTGCACTAATCACATTTATACTAGTCACTTAGAACTCACATTTGCATGTAGGAAGAAGGTGATTATGTAGGAAGATAAGGGGCTAGCTAGGGATCTGAATTAAGGACCTAGGAGTCAATCCTATGATAGCTACACAGAAACCAAAACATCCTAGAGACAAATGTCTTCAAACACCACAAGGAAAGCAAATAATGTAATTGAACAACAACCACATGCACAAGTAATGGGAAATGAGATACAAGCAAAGGAAATTATCATAGAAGTGAAATATGTTCATTACAAATTATATTCCCCCAACATGGTATCACGGTCACATTTTTGCCCCAAACAGCCCACCCAAGGGGGCTTAGCTATACATGACCAAACTAGGAACAAAGGAGAAGGGAAAGAGAGTAGGAAACGCCATGGATGCTTGATGAAGCTTGACTTCTTCACCTCCTTGCTTCTTGCCACGAGCCGCCTCCTCCAATGGTGCCCAAGAGCATGGAAATGGTGGAATGGATGGATAGAAACCTAGAGAAACTAGGTTTCTATGGTGGAAATGAGTGGAAAGTGGGTGGAAATGGGATTAAATGCAAGGAAAGTAGGTGGATGGGAGTAATGGATGCAAGGGAGCAGCTAGGTTGTGGCTAGGAAGTGCTCTCTCTCTAGCCCTAGAAGCAACTAGTGATTATATAGGAGCTAGGGCTAAGTGTGGGTAAAATAGGAAAAGCAGTGAAAAGTTGTGTAGGGTAGGTGGTCACCACGGTCGTGGTGGGTGTGCCATGGCTGTGGTGAGGGTAGTGGGGAATGGCCATGGGGGATAAATACGGTCGTGGTGTGAAGGAAGTGGTGAAATGGTGGTGGCCACGGCCATGGCGGAGTGCCACGGTCGTGGTGGGTAACATGCACCACGACCGTGTTGGGTAACACGACTGTTTTGGAGGAGTTGGAGGTTACTGTAGGGAGGGGCCATGGGCGTCTTGATTGTCTTCGGCAATGGTCGTGGTGACTTGGCCACGGTCATGGCATTCCGGGAAAATTCCCTATTGGCAACTGACTTCTTCAATTAATTCCCACGACCATGGCAGGGTGCCACGGCCGTGTTCTCTTCTCCTGACCACGACCGTGCTGATGGCCACAGTCGTGTTGTCTTCATTGGCCACAGTCGTGGCTGGGAGGCCACGGTCATGGGCGATCTATGGAATTCCTTGTTGCAACCTATTGGAACTTGGCAATAAACCCATAAACGTGGCATTGGGGCCACGGTCGTGGTGAGGCTTGACTTCTTGATTTTGCTTCTTACTTTGTCAATTTCGGATGTCTTTGCTCGGGGATGATTCTTGGCCACTGGAGGTAGGTTGAGGGAGGCTTTGGGGCCTTCTTTGGGTCCCTCCTTGAGTGGGGGAACCCTAGAACTCCCTCTCTCTCTCTCTTCCATCTAAGCATGGTCCAAGTACCTGAAAAACAGTGCAAAGAACATCCATAAGCATATTTGCAATGATAATCATATTGGGGAGAATGAAAAACCACTAGAGGGGGGTGAATAGGGTTTTAAAGATAATTCAATAATTATTTAACTTGAACAACCAACCACAAGAATATTGGATAAGGGGACAAGGATTTAGAGTGGTTCCAACCTTAGCAAATACTAAGGCCGTCATTCCACTACCTGGTTGCTTACCCAATTGGGATTTTGAAAGAATTAAATTTTATTACCTTGCAAGGACTTTACATAAAATTACAATTCTTTCACTAAACCCTTCGAACAGCCTTTGCCTAGAAGTAATTGCACCAATTTTGAAGCAGCCTTCTTGAAGTAACTTCAAGCTCCCCCTTGAAGTAGCCTTCCTCTTGAAGTAGCTTCCCGTTGCAATAGCCTTCTTGAAGTAGTTCAAAGTCCACCTTCTCCACCGAGAAGAACCTTCTCCAATCCACAGCCTCCAACCCTAGGAGTAGCAAGGAGAATACAAAGGATAAAAGGAACAAGAAGGAAAAAGGAAATTACACTTAACCTTTGAAGCACAAGGCTTGATTTTCCTATATCAAGCATGTAGATCTCCTTAACCAATGTATATGGAAGTGTGATTGCTTGTGGATAGGAGATACTAGCATATAGGACATGAAATTAGAGAAAGGAGAAGAATAGCCAATGCAAGTGTTGCTCAATTTCTCAAAATAGATTGACAATTGCAAGTGTAAGCATAAGTGTATCGCAAGTGTAGATTAGTGAGTTTAGGTGTCCTAAGGCATGTCCTATTTATAGGAATGACCTACAAGTGCTTAAGGATGTTCTAGACGCTTTCTAGGGGGTTCTAAGTGCTTAACTAGCTGTTAGGTACACTTTAGTTGCTTTAGCAACGGCTAGTTAATTAATTCTGCAGTTGCTGTCAAAGTCCATCTCGGTCGAGGAATTGTCGACCGAGACACCTACTCAGTCGAGGTTTTGTCGACTGACAGGATCTCTGGATCAAGTGTTTGCAACGTTCATCTCCAACTGCCAACTACCTTGTCAGCTGTGTCTAACGGCTACCTGGGTCTTTCTCGGTCGAGAAGTTTGTCGACCGAGAGTGTCTCGGTCGAGAAATTTGTCGACCGAGATTGACCATGTTTCAATATTTCAAATAAAGTGCTAAGTGTATGTATGAGTGTGCATATGTGACACTATTGAAAGGGATGACCTATCTAAGTGTGGTGATTAGCTAGGGAAGATCTAATGCTTGATTTACATGATGTCTAGGTACTTGTACATTATATATTTGTACAAGTTTTACAATTGATTACATTTCATGAAATTACAATAATTCAATCATATAGATTTCCCAAATCTTTGTCATCCACCTTATGCCTGCAACACTCAAGTAGCACGTTAGATTGACAAGACTGAAATGTTTGTCATCATCAAAACAAAGGGATTTATCATAATGTCTAATTTATCCAACAATCTCCCCCTTTTTGAAGATGACAAACATTTCCTAAATATAAAATAAGGAAATATAAAACATGTGAGTTTCATACCTGAAGATTACCTTTATAGCAATTCTTGTTGTGCAAGTGAGTGCTGGCCGAGATGTTATGAAACTCATTTTAAAATTTTATGTTTTTGATTTTATATTCTTTCTCCCCCTTTGTCATTTCAAAAAGATATCCAAGATAAATATTTGTGTGTCTTTTAGTCATAAGTAATTACTCAATCACTTGCAAAGGATGTTAAGCCTTGAAGGTGATATGAGAATCCATTTAAGCTTAGAGTATATGAAAAGTATTTCTAACCAAAAGCACGGGATGTTAGGCCCTGATTTGTTTAGAAAATTCCATTAAGAACAGGATGTGTATCATGGAATATGTATATTTCTTCCTTATGCATTGCTCCCCCTTAAATAGATATCCCAATTATAATCAAGGGATTAATGCACTCCAATAGATGGTCAATTTAGCCATAATTTTAAATTTCAGGTATTTGAAAAAAAATTGTCCTTTGTGATTCATTGCATATATATTACTCCTCTTACTTTGTATGCTCTACTATAATAGTCTTATAAGCCATGTTCAAATGATGCCATAGAAGGAACATATTAATAATAGCTTAACATTTTACAAGATGACTCATATGCTTTGAAAGATAAATTTGTATGACATTTTGCTTTTGCAAGCATTGAAGGTCTTGTTCTAAGCAATATTTCAACAACAAATCATTTTTCTTGCCTATGTATCATCAAGAATCATTCATGTATTACATGGGATGATATAATCCATGCACACAAAAATCATTATCTATTTGTGCCATAGAGTTTTATTTTTATGCAACATAGCATCATCTTTATATGTAGAGAACTGAATGATGAAATAGTGAAAGCATATTCATGATGTAATGATAGAACAATAGAAGCATGAAATTCAACATATGGTTTCTAGAATTTATTCTTTGTTTTGCATGTAAAAACAGTTATTAATAACAAATAGATAGCAATTTGATCAATTTAAAACATATTCAGCAGATTTATTGCATACTGGAAATCAGTAACCTTCTCGGTCAACGATTTCTCGACCGATATTTATCTGGATCGACAGTTTCTCGACCGAAAAAGGTTATGTACTGTTTCAGAATGTTTTCAGTAATGGCTTTTAAGTAAACAAAGTTCGTTTTCACTTCTATTATGCAATTTGAAAATTTAGCTTGGTTGAGATAGAGTAATGAATATTAAAGTAATATTTAGATCAAATCTCAACTAATTATATTTTATGATTTGAGAACTTTGTCTTTGCAATTTTCAAAGAATTGTATATTTTCAAGTTAGAAGTTTTAGATACTTGAATTAATTTGTTATGCCATTAAGTTGAGATAGACATAGAAATATGCAAATAGGGTCCTTGGTCATATCTCAACTTAATTCCGTTCATTTAGTTTGGAAGTTTTGGAACCCAAACTAACTCGACATCCTTTTTCTTATAGGGACATGAAAAAGAATAGTGACCACGGCGCAAACAGTAATGACAACATATAGAATCAACCTCATATCTCTTTCTATGATTTTGTTCTAGGTTGTTCTTGGGTACATATGTATTTGTACCTTTAGGTACATACATAGATTGACTCTTTGGCACTTGTGTTCTTCCCCAACTAGATTTTTGATAAGATTTTCCTTTAGGCTTGTAACCTAGTCCTCTCCTTCCAATTTGATGGTAAGAATAATTTAAGATTTTATCAAGAATGCCATTATTACTTAGACTACTAACTTCTTGTTGTAGCTTAGCAATCTCCTCCATTCTCTTCTTGATATCTAGCTTTGGTTGTTCTAGATTGGATGATAATGAATCTCTTTCTTTCATGATAGTATCATAATCTATATGTGTACATAAGACGGGTTGTTTTTGAAGATCGTTTACTTGAGTTTGCAAGTTAATCTTTTCTAGAGAAAGAAGATTGCAATCTGCCTCTATTAATTTTATCTTAATATTATGATCTTCAATTATCTTTTTAATATCTTCATTTTCATATGTAAGAGCAAGAAATTTAACATGTAACTCATTATTTTCTTTATTTGATTTCTTTAATTTCTTCTTACACTCAATATATTTTCCATGCGTTTCTTGAAGACTAGCAATTAAATCTTCTTTAGGCAAATTGAAAAGACTTACCTCTTCTTCTTCTTCACTTGTTGTAGAAATAAGGCAATCTTTGTGCTCAACTTCCTTCTTCGATCTCCATGGGCAGCTAGGTGTTGTGTGGCTTGTTCCTAAGCACCAATTGCAACTTGTTGAAGATTGGTCCAAGGTGCTCCTTCATTTGCGGTTGTAGACACCACCACCCTTCATTCTTCAAGACTCGATTAGAGCTCCTTGAAGTCTGGTTTGATATCAATTGAAAAACCACTAGAGGGGGGGTGAATATGGTTTTAAAGATAATTCGATAATTATTTAACTTGAACAACCAACCACAAGAATATTGGACAAGGGGACAAGGATTTAGAGTGGTTCCAACCTTAGCAAATACTAAGGCCGTCAGTCCACTACCCGATTGCTTACCCAACCGGGATTTTAAAAGAATTAAATTTTATTACCTCGCAAGGACTTTACATAGAATTACAATTCTTTCACTAAACCCTTCGAACAGCCTTCGCCTAGAAGTAATTGCACCAACTTTGAAGTAGCCTTCTTGAAGTAACTTCAAGCTCCCCCTTGAAGTAGCCTTCCTCTTGAAGTAGCTTACCGTTGCAATAGCCTTCTTGAAGTAGTTCGAAGTCCATTTTCTCCACCGAGAAAAATCTTCTCCAATCTGCAGCCCCAACCCTAGGAGTAGCAAGGAGAATACAAAGGATAAAAGGAACAAGAAGGAAAAAGGAAATTCCTCTTAACCTTTGAAGCACAAGGCTTAATTTTCCTATATCAAGCGTGTAGATCTCCTAACCAATGTATATGGAAGTGTGATTGCTTGTGGATAGGAGATACTAGCCTATAGGACACGAAATTAGAGCAAGGAGAAGAATAGCCAATGCAAGTGTTGCTCAATTTCTCAAAATAGATTGACAATTGCAAGTGTAAGCTCAAGTGTATCACAAGTGTAGATTAGTGAGTTTAGGTGTCCTAAGGCATGTCTTGTTTATAGGAATGACCTACAAGTGCTTAAGGACGTTCTAGACACTTTCTAGGGGGTTCTAAGTGCTTAACTAGCTGTTAGGTACACTTTAGTTGCTTTAGCAACGGCTAGTTAATTAATTCTGCAGTTGCTGTCAGAGTCAATCTCGGTCGAGGAATTGTCGACCAAGACACCTACTCGGTTGAGGTTTTTTCGACCAACAGGCTCTCTGGATCAAGTGTTTGCAACGTTCATCTCCAACTTCCAATAACCTTGTCAGCTGTGTCTAACAGCTACCTGGGTCTTTCTCGGTCGAGAAGTTTGTCGACCGGGAGTGTCTCGGTCGAGGAATTTGTCGACCGAGATTGACCCTGTTTCAATGTTTCAAATAAAGTTCTAAGTGTATGTATGAGTGTGCATATGTGACACTATTGAAGGGTATGACATATCTAAGTGTGGTGATTAGCTAGGGAAGATCTAACGCTTGATTTACATGATGTCTAGGTACTTGTACATTATATATTTGTACAAGTTTTACAATTGATTACATTTCATGAAATTACAATAATTCAAGCATATAGATTTCCCAAATCTTTGTCATCCGCCTTATGCCTACAACACTCAAGTAGCACATTAGATCGACAAGACTGAAATGTTTGTCATCATCAAAACAAAGGGATTTATCATAATGTCCAATTTAGCCAACAATATCCCCCTTTTTGAAGATGACAAACATTTCCCAAATATAAAATAAGGAAATATAAAACAAGTGAGTTTCATACCTAAAGATTACCTTTGTAGAAATCCTTGTTGTGCAAGTGAGTGCTTGCCGAGATGTTATGAAATTCATTTTAAAATTTTATGTTTTTGATTTTATATTCTTTCTCCCCCTTTGTTATTTCAAAAAGATAGATGAATATTTGTGTGTCTTTTAGTCATAAGTAATTACTCAATCACTTGAAAAGGATGTTAAGCCTTGAAGGTGATATGAGAATCCTTTTAAGCTTAGAGTATATGAAAAGTATTTCTAACCAAAAGCACGGGATGTTAGGCCCTGATTTGTTTAGAAAATTCCATTAAGAACAGGATGTGTATCATGAAATATGTATATTTCTTCCTTATGCATTGCTCCCCCTTAAATAGATATCCCAATTATAATCAAGGGATTAATGCACTCCAATAGATGGTCAATTTAGCCATAATTTTAAATTCCAGGTATTTGCAAAAACAATTATCCTTTGTGATTCATTGCATATATATTACTCCTCTTACTTTGTATGCTCTACTATAATAGTCTTATAAGCCATGTTCAAATGATGCCATAGAAAGAACATATTAATAATAGCTTAACATTTTACAAGATGACTCATATGCTTTGAAAGATAAATTTGTATGAAATTTTGCTTTTGCAAGCATTGAAAGTCTTGTTCTAAGCAATATTTCAACAACGAATCATTTTGTTTGCCTATGTATCATCAAGAATCATATATGTATTACATGGGATGATATAATCCATGCACACAAAAATCATTATCTATTTGTGCTATAGAGTTTTATTTTTATGCAACATAGCATCATCTTTATATGTAGAGAACAGAATGATGAAATAGTGAAAGCATATTCATGATGTATTGATAGAACAATAGAAGCATGAAATTCAACATATGGTTTCTAGAATTTATTCTTTGTTTTGCATGTAAAAATAGTTATTAATAACAAATAGATAGCAATTTGATCAATTTAAAACATATTCAGCAGATTTATTGCAGACTGGAAATCAGTAACCTTCTCGGCCAATGATTTCTCGATCGATATTTATCTCTGTCGACAGTTTCTCGACCAAAAAAGGTTTTGTACTGTTTCAGAACTGTTTTCAGTAATGGCTTTTAAGTAAACAAAGTTCGTTTTCACTTCTATTATGCAATTTGAAAATTTAGCTTGGTTGAGATAGAGTAATGAATATTAAAGTAATATTTAGATCAAATCTCAACTAATTATATTTTATGATTTGAGAACTTTGTCTTTGCAGTTTTAAAAGAATTGTATATTTTCAAGTTAGAAGTTTTAGATACTTGAATTAATTTGTTATGCCATTAAGTTGAGATAGACATAGAAATATGCAACTAGGGTCCTTGGTCATATCTCAACTTGATTCCGTTCATTTAGTTTGGGGGTTTTGGAACCCAAACTAACTCGACATCCTTTTTCTTATAGAGACATGAAAAAGAATAGTGACCAAGGCACAAACAGTAATGACAATATATAAAATCAATCTCATATCTCTTTCTATGATTTTGTTCTAGGTTGTTCTTGGGTACATATGTATTTGTGCCTTTAGGTGCATACATAGATTGACTCTTTGGCACTTGTGTTCTTCCCCAACTAGGTTTTTGATAAGATTTTCCTTTAGGCTTGTAACCTAGTCCTTTCCTTCCAATTTGATGGTAAGAATCATTTAAGATTTTATCAAGAATGTCATTATTACTTAGACTACTAACTTCTTGTTGTAGCTTAGCAATCTCCTCCATTCTCTTCTTGATATCTAGCTTTGCTTGTTCTAGATTGGATGATAATGAATCTCTTTCTTTCACGATAGTATCATAATCTAGATGTGTACACAAGACGGGTTGTTTTTGAAGATCGTTTACTTGAATTTGCAAGTTAATCTTTTCTATAGAAAAAAGATTGCAATCTGCCTCTATTGATTTTATCTTAATATTATGATCTTCAATGATCTTTTTAAGATC
Source organism: Alisma plantago-aquatica (assembly GCA_963693085.1). Classification (NCBI taxonomy): domain Eukaryota; kingdom Viridiplantae; phylum Streptophyta; class Magnoliopsida; order Alismatales; family Alismataceae; genus Alisma; species Alisma plantago-aquatica. The sequence goes on along the minus strand of OY856412.1, from coordinate 895,728,356 downwards.
TTCATTTTAAGATGTAAGAGCAAGAAATTTAACATGTAACTCATTATTTTCTTTATTTGATTTCTTTAATTTCTTCTTACACTCAATATATTTTCCATGCATTTCTTGAAGACTAGCAATTAAATCTTCTTTAGGCAAATAGAAAAGACTTACCTCTTCTTCTTCTTCTTCACTTGTTGTAGCAATAAGGAAATCTTTGTGCTCATCTTCCTTCTTTGATCTCCATGGGCAGCTAGGTGTTGTGTGGCTTGTTCCTAAGCATCAATTGCAACTTTTTGAAGATTGGTCCAAGGTGCTCCTTCGTTTGCGGTTGTAGACACCACCACCCTTCATTCTTCAAGACTCGATTAGAGCTCCTTGAAGCCTGCTCTGATACCAATTAAAAAACCACTAGAGGGGGGTTGAATAGGGTTTTAAAGATAATTCGATAATTATTTAACTTGAACAACCAACCACAAGAATATTGGACAAGGGGACAAGGATTTAGAGTGGTTCCAACCTTAGCAAATACTAAGGCCGTCAGTCCACTACCCGGTTGCTTACCCAACCGGGATTTTGAAAGAATTAAATTTTATTACCTCACAAGGACTTTACATAAAATTACAATTCTTTCACTAAACCCTTCGAACATCCTTCACCTAGAAGTAATTGCACCAACTTTGAAGCAACCTTCTTGAAGTAACTTCAAGCTCCCCCTTGAAGTAGCCTTCCTCTTAAAGTAGCTTCCCATTGCAATAGCCTTCTTGAAGTAGTTCGAAGTCCACCTTCTCCACCGAGAAGAACCTTCTCCAATCCGCAGCCTCCAACCCTAGGAGTAGCAAGGAGAATACAAAGGATAAAAGGAACAAGAAGGCAAAAGGAAATTACACTTAACCTTTGAAGCACAAGGCTTTATTTGCCTATATCAAGCGTGTAGATCTCCTAACCAATGTATATGGAAGTGTGATTGCTTGTGGATAGGAGATACTAGCCTATAGGACAAGAAATTAGAGCAAGGAGAAGAATAGCCAATGCAAGTGTTGCTCAATTTCTCAAAACAGATTGACAATTGCAAGTGTAAGCTCAAGTGTATCACAAGTGTAGATTAGTGAGTTTAGGTGTCCTAAGGCATGTCCTGTTTATAGGAAGGACCTACAAGTGCTTAAGGATGTTCTAGACACTTTCTAGGGGGTTCTAATTGCTTAACTATCCGTTAGGTATGCTTTAGTTGCTTTAGCAACGACTAGTTAATTAGTTCTGCAGTTGCTCTTAGAGTCCATCTCGGTCGAGGAATTGTCGACCGAGACACCTACTCGGTCGAGGTTTTGTCGACCGACAGGCTCTATGGATCAAGTGTTTGCAACATTCATCTCCAACTGCCAACTAACTTGTCAGTTGTGTCTAACGGCTACCTAGGTCTTTCTCGGTCGAGAAGTTTGTCGACCGAGAGTGTCTCAGTCGAGGAATTTGTCGACCGAGATTGACCATGTTTCAATGTTTCAAATAAAGTGGTAAGTGTATGTATGAGTGTGCATATGTGACACTATTGAAGGGGATGACCTATCTAAGTGTGGTGATTAGCTAGAGAAGATCTAACGCTTGATTTACATGATGTCTAGGTACTTGTACATTCTTTATTTGTACAAGTTTTACAATTGATTACATTTCATGAAATTACAATAATTCAAGCATATAGATTTCCCAAATCTTTGTCATCCACCTTATGCCTGCAACACTCAAGTAGCACGTTATATTGACAATACTGAAATATTTGTCATCATCAAAACAAAGGGATTTATCATAATGTCTAATTTAGCCAACAATCTCCCCCTTTTTGAAGATGACAAACATTTCCTAAATATAAAATAAGGAAATATAAAACATGTGAGTTTCATACTTGAAGATTACCTTTGTAGAAATTCTTGTTGTGCAAGTGAGTGCGGACCGAGATGTTATGAAACTCATTTTAAAATTTTATGTTTTTTATTTTATATTCTTTCTCCCCCTTTGTCATTTCAAAAAGATAGATGAATATTTGTGTGTCTTTTAGTCATAAGTAATTACTCAATCACTTGCAAAGGATGTTAAGCCTTGAAGATGATATGAGAATCCTTTTAAGCTTAGAATATATGAAAAGTATTTCTAACCAAAAGCACGGGATGTTAGGCCCTGATTTGTTTAGAAAATTCCATTAAGAACAGGATGTGTATCATGAAATATGTATATTTCTTCTTTATGCATTTCTCCCCCTTAAATAGATATCCCAATTATAATCAAGGGATTAATGCACTCCAATAGATGGTCAATTTAGCCATAATTTTAAATTTCAGGTATTTGCAAAAAACGTTATCCTTTGTGATTCATTGCATATATATTACTCCTCTTACTTTGTATACTCTACTATAATAGTCTTATAAGCCATGTTCAAATGATGCCATAGAAGGAACATATTAATAATAGCTTAACATTTTACAAGATGACTCATATGCTTTGAAAGATAAATTTGTATGACATTTTGCTTTTACAAGCATTGAAGGTCTTGTTCTATGCAATATTTCAACAACAAATCATTTTGCTTGCCTATGTATCATCAAGAATCATTCATGTATTACATGGGATGATATAATCCATGCACCCAAAAATCATTATCTATTTGTGCCATAGAGTTTTATTTTTATGCAACATAGCATCATCTTTATATGTAGAGAACTGAATGATGAAATAGTGAAAGCATATTCATGATGTAATGATAGAACAATAAAAGCATGAAATTCAACATATGGTTTCTAGAATTTATTCTTTGTTTTGCATGTAAAAACAGTTATTAATAACAAATAGATAGCAATTTGATCAATTTAAAACATATTCAACAGATTTATTGCAGACTGGAAATCAGTAACCTTCTCAGTCGACGATTTCTTGACCGATATTTATCTCAGTCGACAGTTTCTCGACCGAAAAAGGTTATGTACTGTTTCAGAACTGTTTTCAGTAATGGCTTTTAAGTAAACAAAGTTCATTTTCACTTCTATTATGCAATTTGAAAATTTAGCTTGGTTGAGATAGAGTAATGAATATTAAAGTAATATTTAGATCAAATCTCAACTAATTATATTTTATGATTTGAGAACTTTGTCTTTGCAGTTTTCAAAGAATTGTATATTTTCAAGTTAGAAGTTTTAGATACTTGAATTAATTTGTTATGCCATTAAGTTGAGATAGACATAGAAATATGCAACTAGGGTCCTTGGTCATATCTCAACTTAATTCTATTCATTTAGTTTTGGGGTTTTGGAACCCACACTAACTCGACATCCTTTTTCTTATCGGGACATGAAAAAGAATAGTGACCAAGGCGCAAACAGTAATGACAACATATAGAATCAACCTCATATCTCTTTCTATGATTTTGTTCTAGGTTGTTCTTGGTTACATATGTAATTGTGCCTTTAGGTACATACATAGATTGACTCTTTGGCACTTTTGTTCTTCCCCAACTAGGTTTTTGATAAGATTTTCCTTTAGGCTTGTAACCTAGTCCTCTCCTTCCAATTTGATGGTAAGAATCATTTAATATTTTATCAAGAATGCCATTATTACTAAGACTACTAACTTCTTGTTGTAGCTTAGAAATCTCCTCCATTCTATTATTGATATCTAGCTTTGCTTATTCTAGATTAGATGATAATGAATCTCTTTCTTTCACGATAGTATCATAATCTAGATGTATACACAAGATGGGTTGTTTTTGAAGATCGTTTACTTGAGTTTGCAAGTTAATCTTTTCTAGAGAAAGAAGATTGCAATCTGCCTCTATTGATTTTATCTTAATATTATGATCTTGAATGATCTTTTTAAGATCTTCATTTTCAGATGTAAGAGCAAGAAATTTAACATGTAACTCATTATTTTCTTTATTTTATTTCTTTAATTTCTTCTTACACTCAATATATTTTCCATGTGTTTCTTGAAGACTAGCAATTAAATCTTCTTTAGGCAAATCGAAAAGACTTACCTCTTCTTCTTCTTCACTTATTGTAGCAATAAGGCAATCTTTGTGCTCATCTTCCTTCTTTGATCTCCATGGGCAGCTAGGTGTTGTGTGGCTTGTTCCTAAGCACCAATTGCAACTTGTTGAAGATTGGTCCAAGGTGCTCCTTCGTTTGCGGTTGTAGACACCACCACCCTTCATTCTTCAAGACTCGATTAGAGCTCCTTGAAGCCTGCTCTGATACCAATTGAAAAACCACTAGAGGGGGGTGAACATGGTTTTAAAGATAATTCGATATTTATTTAACTTGAACAACCAACCACAAGAATATTGGACAAGGGGACAAGGATTTAGAGTGGTTCCAACCTTAGCAAATACTAAGGTCGTCAGTCCACTACCCAGTTGCTTACCCAACCGGGAATTTGAAAGAATTAAATTTTATTACCTCGCAAGGACTTTACATAAAATTACAATTCTTTCACTAAACCCTTCGAACAGCCTTCGCCTAGAAGTAATTGCACCAACTTGGAACCAGCCTTCTTGAAGTAACTTCAAGCTCCCCCTTGAAATAGTCTTCCTCTTGAATTAGCCTCCCATTGCAATAGCCTTCTTGAATTAGTTCGAAGTCCACCTTCTCCACCGAGAAGAACCTTCTCCAATCCGCAGCCTCCAACCCTAGGAGTAGCAAGGAGAATACAAAGGATAAAAGGAATAAGAAGGAAAAAGGAAATTACACTTAACCTTTGAAGCACAAGGCTTGATTTGCCTGTATCAAGTGTGTAGATCTCCTAACCAATGTATATGGAAGTTTGATTGCTTGTGGATAGGAGTTACTAGCCTATAGGACACGAAATTAGAGCAAGGAGAAGAATAGCCAATGCAAGTGTTGCTCAATTTCTCAAAACAGATTGACAATTCCAAGTGTAAGCTCAAGTGTATTACAAGTGTAGATTAGTGAGTTTAGGTGTCCTAAGGCATGTCCTATTTATAGGAATGACCTATAAGTGCTCAAGGACGTTCTAGACACTTTCTAGGGGGTTCTAAGTGCTTAACTAGCCATTAGGTACACTTTAGTTGCTTTAGCAACGACTAGTTAATTAATTCTGCAGTTGCTGTCAAAGTCCATCTCGGTCGAGGAATTGTCGACTGAGACACCTACTCGGTCGAGGTTTTGTCGACCGACAGGCTCTCTGGATCAAGTGTTTGCAACATTAATCTCCAACTGCCAACTACCTTGTTAGCTATGTCTAACGGCTACCTGGGTCTTTCTCGGTCGAGAAGTTTGTCGACTGAGAGTGTCTAGGTCGAGGAATTTGTCGACCGAGATTGAGCTTGTTTCAATGTTTCAAATAAAGTGCTAAGTGTATGTATGAGTGTGCATATGTGACACTATTGAAGGGGATGACCTATCTAAGTGTGGTGATTAGCTAGGGAAGATCTAACGCTTGATTTACATGATTTCTAGGTACTTGTACATTATATATTTGTACAAGTTTTACAATTGATTACATTTCATGAAATTACAATAATTCAAGCATATAGATTACCCAAATCTTTGTCATCCACCTTAAGCCTGAAACACTCAAGTATCACGTTAGATCGACAAGACTGAAATGTTTGTCATCATCAAAACAAAGGGATTTATCATAATGTCCAATTTAGCCAACAATCTCCCCCTTTTTGAAGATGACAAACATTTCCTAAATATAAAATTAGGAAATATAAAACATGTGAGTTTCATACCTGAAGATTGTCTTTGTAGCAATTCTTGTTGTGCAAGTGAGTGCTGGACGAGATGTTATGAAACTCATTTTAAAATTTTATGTTTTTGATTTTATATTCTTTCTCCCCCTTTGTCAATTCAAAAAGATATCCAAGATGAATATTTGTGTGTCTTTTAGTCATAAGTAATTACTCAATCACTTGCAAAGGATGTTAAGCCTTGAAGGTGATATGAGAATCCTTTTAAGCTTAGAGTATATGAAAAGTATTTCTAACCAAAAGCACAGGATGTTAGGCCCTGATTTGTTTAGAAAATTCCATTAAGAATAGGATGTTTATCATGAATTATGTATATTTCTTCCTTATGCATTGCTCTCCCTTAAATAGATATCCCAATTATAATCAAGGAATTAATGCACTCCAATAGATGGTCAATTTAGCCATAATTTTAAATTTCAGGTATTTGCAAAAAAAAATATCCTTTGTGATTCATTACATATATATTACTCCTCTTACTTTGTATGCTCTACTATAATAGTCTTATAAGCCATGTTCAAATGATGCCATAGAAGGAACATATTAATAATATCTTAACATTTTACAAGATGGGTCATATGCTTTGAAAGATAAATTTGTATGACATTTTGCTTTTGCAAGCATTGAAGGTCTTATTCTAAGCAATATTTCAACAACGAATCATTTTGCTTGCATGTGTATCATCAAGAATCATTCATATATTACATGGGATGATATAATCCATGCACACAAAAATCATTATCTATTTGTGCCATAGAGTTTTATTTTTATGCAACATAGCATCATCTTTATATGTAGAGAACTGAATGATGAAATAGTGAAAGCATATTCATGATGTAATGATAGAACAATAGAAGCATGAAATTCAACATATGGTTTCTAGAATTTATTCTTTGTTTTGCATGTAAAAACAGTTATTAATAACAAATAGATAGCAATTTGATCAATTTAAAACATATTCAATAGATTTATTGCAGAATGGAAATCAGTAACCTTCTCGGTCGACGATTTCTCGACCGATATTTATCTCGGTCGACAGTTTCTCGACCGAAAAAGGTTTTGCATTGTTTCAGAACTGTTTTCAGTAATTGCTTTTAAGTAAACAAAGTTCGTTTTCACTTCTATTATGCAATTTGAAAATTTAGCTTGGTTGAGATAGAGTAATGAATATTAAAGTAATATTTAGATCATATCTCAACTAATTATATTTTATGATTTGAGAACTTTGTCTTTGCAATTTTAAAAGAATTGTATATTTTCAAGTTAGAAGTTTTAGATACTTGAATTAATTTTTTATGCCATTAAGTTGAGATAGACATAGAAATATGCAACTAGGGTCCTTGGTCATATCTCAACTTGATTCCGTTCATTTAGTTTGGGGGTTTTGGAACCCAAACTAACTCGACATCCTTTTTCTTATAGGGACATGAAAAAGAATAGTGACCAAGGTGCAAACAGTAATGACAACACATAGAATCAACCTCATATCTCTTTCTATGAGTTTGTTCTAGGTTGTTCTTGGGTACATATGTATTTGTGCCTTTAGGTACATACATAGATTGACTCTTTGGCACTTGTGTTCTTCCCCAACTAGATTTTTGATAAGATTTTCCTTTAGGCTTGTAACCTAATCCTCTCCTTCCAATTTGATGGTAAGAATCATTTAAGATTTTATCAAGAATGCCATTATTACTTAGACTACTAACTTCTTGTTGTAGCTTAGCAATCTCCTCCATTCTCTTCTTGATACCTAGCTTTACTTGTTCTAGATTGGATGGTAATGAATCTCTTTCTTTCACGATAGTATCATAATCTAGATGTGTACACAAGACGGGTTGTTTTTGAAGATCGTTTACTTGAGTTTGCAAGTTAATCTTTTCTAGAGAAAGAAGATTGCAATCTGCCTCTATTGATTTTATCTTAATATTATGATCTTCAATGGTCTTTTTAAGATCTTCATTTTCAGATGTAAGAGCAAGAAATTTAACATGTAACTCATTATTTTCTTTATTTGATTTCTTTAATTTCTTCTTGCACTCAATATAGTTTCCATGTGTTTCTTGAAGACTAGCAATTAAATCTTCTTTAGGCAAATCGAAAAGACTTACCTCTTCTTCTTCGTCACTTGTTGTAGCAATAAGGCAATCTTTGTGCTCATCTTCCTTCTTTGATCTCCATGGGCAGCTAGGTGTTGTGTGGCTTGTTCCTAAGCACCAATTGCAACTTGTTGAAGATTGGTCCAAGGTGCTCCTTCGTTTGCGGTTGTAGTCACCACCACCCTTCATTCTTCAAGACTCGATTAGAGCTCCTTGAAGCCTGCTCTGATACCAATTGAAAAACCACTAGAGGGGGGTGAATAGGGTTTTAAAGATAATTCGATAATTATTTAACTTGAACAACCAACCACAAGAATATTGGATAAGGGGACAAGGATTTAGAGTGGTTCCAACCTTAGCAAATACTAAGGTCGTCAGTCCACTACCCGGTTGCTTACCCAACCGGGATTTTGAAAGAATTAAATTTTATTACCTCGCAAGGACTTTACATAAAATTACAATTCTTTCACTAAAACCTTCGAACAGCCTTCTCCTAGAAGTAATTGCACCAACTTTGAAGCAGCCTTCTTGAAGTAACTTCAAGCTCCCCCTTGAAGTAGCCTTCCTCTTAAAGTAGCTTCCCATTGCAATAGCCTTCTTGAAGTAGTTCGAAGTCTACCTTCTCCACCGAGAAGAACCTTATCCAATCTGCAGCCTCCAACCCTAGGAGTAGCAAGGAGAATACAAAGGATAAAAGGAACAAGAAGACAAAAGGAAATTACACTTAACCTTTGAAGCACAAGGATTTATTTGCCTATATCAAGCGTGTAGATCTCCTAACCAATGTATATGGAAGTGTGATTGCTTGTGGATAGGAGATACTAGCCTATAGGAAACGAAATTAGAGCAAGCAGAAGAATAGCCAATGCAAGTGTTGCTCAATTTCACAAAACAGATTGACAATTGCAAGTGTAAGCTCAAGTGTATCACAAGTGTAGATTAGTGATTTTAGGTGTCCTAAGGCATGTCCTATTTATAGGAATGACCTACAAGTGCTTAAGGATGTTCTAGACACTTTCTAGGGGGTTCTAAGTGCTTAACTATCCGTTAGGTATGCTTTAGTTGCTTTAGCAACGGCTAGTTAATTAGTTCTGCAGTTGCTGTTAGAGTCCATCTCGGTCGAGGAATTGTCGACTGAGACACCTACTCGGTCGAGGTTTTGTCGACCGACAGGATCTATGGATCAAGTATTTGCAACGTTCATCTCAAACTGCCAACTACCTTGTCAGCTGTGTCTAACGGCTACCTGGGTCTTTCTCGGTCGCGAAGTTTGTCGACCGAGAGTGTCTCGGTCGAGGAATTTGTCGACCGAGATTGACCGTGTTTCAATGTTTCAAATAAAGTGGTAAGTGTATGTATGAGTGTGCATATGCGACACTATTGAAGGGGATGACCTATCTAAGTGTGGTGATTAGCTAGAGAAGATCTAACGCTTGATTTACATGATGTCTAGGTACTTGTACATGATATATTTGTACAAGTTTTACAATTGATTACATTTCATGAAATTACAATAATTCAAGCATATAGATTTCCCAAATCTTTGTCATCCACCTTATGCGTGCAACACTCGAGTAGCACGTTAGATCGACAAGACTGAAATGTTTATCATCATCAAAACAAAGGGATTTATCATAATGTCCAATTTAGCCAACAATCTCCCCCTTTTTGAAGATGACAAACATTTCCTAAATATAAAATAAGGAAATATAAAACATGTGAGTTTCATACTTGAAGATTACCTTTGTAGAAATTCTAGTTGTGCAAGTGAGTGTTGGCCGAGATGTTATGAAACTCATTTTAAAATTTTATGTTTTTTATTTTATATTCTTTCTCCCCCTTTGTCATTTCAAAAAGATAGATGAATATTTGTGTGTCTTTTAGTCATAAGTAATTACTCAATAACTTGCAAAGGATGTTAAGCCTTGAAGGTGATATGAGAATCCTTTTAAGGTTAGAATATATGAAAAGTATTTCTAACCAAAAGCACGGGATGTTAGGCCCTGATTTGTTTAGAAAATTCCATTAAGAACAGGATGTGTATCGTGAAATATGAATATTTCTTCTTTATGCATTGCACCCCCTTAAATAGATATCCCAATTATAATCAAGGGATTAATGCACTCCAATAGATGGTCAATTTAGCCATAATTTTAAATTTCAGGTATTTGCAAAAAAAATTATCCTTTGTGATTCCTTGTATATATATTACTCCTCTTACTTTGTACGCTCTACTATAATAGTCTTATAAGCCATGTTCAAATGATGCCATAGAAGGAACATATTAATAATAGCTTAACATTTTACAAGATGACTCATATGCTTTGAAAGATAAATTTGTATGACATTTTACTTTTGCAAGCATTGAAGGTCTTGTTCTAAGCAATATTTCAACAACGAATCATTTTTCTTGCCTATGTATCATCAAGAATCATTCATGTATTACATGGGATGATATAATCCATGCACACAAAAATCATTATCTATTTGTGCCATAGAGTTTTATTTTTATTCAACATGGCATCATCTTTATATGTAGAGAACTGAATGATGAAATAGTGAAAGCATATTCATGATGTAATGATAGAACAATAGAAGCATGAAATTCAACATATGGTTTCTAGAATTTATTCTTTGTTTTGCATGTAAAAATAGTTATTAATAACAAATAGATAGCAATTTGATCAATTTAAAACATATTCAATAGATTTATTGTAGACTGGAAATCAGTAACCTTCTCAGTCGACGATTTCTCGACCGATATTTATCTCGATCGACAGTTTCTTGACCGAAAAAGGTTATGTACTGTTTCAGAACTGTTTTCAGTAATGGCTTTTAAGTAAACAAAGTTTGTTTTCACTTCTATTATGCAATTTGAAAATTTAGCTTGGTTGAGATAGAGTAATGAATATTAAAGTAATATTTAGATCAAATCTCAACTAATTATATTTTATGATTTGAGAACTTTGTCTTTGCAGTTTTAAAAGAATTGTATATTTTCAAGTTAGAAGTTTTAGATACTTGAATTAATTTGTTATGCCATTAAGTTGAGATAGACATAGAAATATGCAACTAGGGTCCTTGGTCATATCTCAACTTAATTCCGTTCATTTAGTTTGGGGGTTTTGGAACTCAAACTAACTCGACATCCTTTTTCTTATAGGGACATGAAAAAGAATAGTGACCAAGGCGCAAACAGTAATGACAACATATAGAATCAACCTCATATCTCTTTCTATGATTTTGTTCTAGGTTGTTCTTGGGTACATATGTAATTGTGCCTTTAGGTACATACATAGATTGACTCTTTGGCACTTTTGTTCTTCCCCAACTAGGTTTTTGATAATATTTTCCTTTAGGCTTGTAACCTAGTCCTCTCCTTCCAATTTGATGGTAAGAATCATTTAATATTTTATCAAGAATGCCATTATTACTTAGACTACTAACTTCTTGTTGTAGCTTAGCAATCTCCTCCATTCTCTTCTTGATATCTAGCTTTGCTTGTTCTAGATTAGATGATAATGAATCTCTTTCTTTCACGATAGTATCATAATCTAGATGTATACACAATATGGGTTGTTTTTTAAGATCGTTTACTTGAGTTTGCAAGTTAAACTTTTCTAGAGAAAGAAGATTGCAATCTGCCTCTATTGATTTTATCTTAATATTATGATCTTCAATGATATTTTTAAGATCTTCATTTTCAGATGTAAGAGCAAGAAATTTAACATGTAACTCATTATTTTCTTTATTTTATTTCTTTAATTTCTTCTTACACTCAATATATTTTCCATGTGTTTCTTGAAGACTAGCAATTAAATCTTCTTTAGGCAAATCGAAAAGACTTACCTCTTCTTCTTCTTCACTTATTGTAGCAATAAGGCAATCTTTGTGCTCATCTTCCTTCTTTGATCTCCATGGACAGCTAGGTGTTGTGTGGCTTGTTCCTAAGCACCAATTGCAACTTGTTGAAGATTGGTCCAAGGTGCTCCTTCGTTTGCGGTTGTAGACACCACCACCCTTCATTCTTCAAGACTCGATTAGAGCTCCTTGAAGCCTGCTCTAATACCAATTGAAAATCCACTAGAGGGGGTGAATAGGGTTTTAAAGATAATTCGATAATTATTTAACTTGAACAACCAACCACAAGAATATTGGACAAGGGGACAAGGATTTAGAGTGGTTCCAACCTTAGCAAATACTAAGGTCGTCAGTCCACTACCCAGTTGCTTACCCAACCGGGATTTTGAAAGAATTAAATTTTATTACCTCGCAAGGACTTTACATATAATTACAATTCTTTCACTAAACCCTTCGAACAGCCTTCGCCTAGAAGTAATTGCACCAACTTTGAAGCAGCCTTCTTGAAGTAACTTCAAGCTCCCCCTTGAAGTAGCCTTCCTCTTGAAGTAGCTTCCCATTGCAATAGCCTTCTTGAAGTAGTTCAAAGTCCACCTTCTCCACCGAGAAGAACCTTCTCCAATCCACAGCCTCCAACCCTAGGAGTAGCAAGGAGAATACAAAGGATAAAAGGAATAAGAAGGAAAAAGAAAATTACACTTAACCTTTGAAGCACAAGGCTTGATTTGCCTATATGAAGTGTGTAGATCTCCTAACCAATGTATATGGAAGTGTGATTGCTTGTGGATAGGAGATAATAGCCTATAGGACACGAAATTAGAGCAAGGAGAAGAATAGCCAATGCAAGTGTTGCTCAATTTCTCAAAATAGATTGACAATTGGAAGTGTAAGCTCAAGTGTATTACAAGTGTAGATTAGTGAGTTTAGGTGTCCTAAGGCATGTCCTATTTATAGGAATGACCTACAAGTGCTTAAGGATGTTCTAGACACTTTCTAGGGGGTTCTAAGTGCTTAACTAGCCATTAGGTACAATTTAGTTGCTTTAGCAACGACTAGTTAATTAATTCTGCAGTTGCTGTCAAAGTCCATCTCGGTCGAGGAATTGTCGACCGAGACACCTACTCGGTCAAGGTTTTGTCGACCGACAGGCTCTCTGGATCAAGTGTTTGCAACGTTCATCTCCAACTGCCAACTACCTTGTTAGCTATGTCTAACGGCTACCTGGGTCTTTCTCGGTCGAGAAGTTTGTCGACTGAGAGTGTCTAGGTCGAGGAATTTGTCGACCGAGATTGAGCTTGTTTCAATGTTTCAAATAAAGTGCTAAGTGTATGTATGAGTGTGCATATGTGACACTATTGAAGGGGATGACCTATCAAAGTGTGTTGATTAGCTAGGGAAGATCTAACGCTTGATTTACATGATGTCTAGGTACTTGTACAGTATATATTTGTACAAGTTTTATAATTGATTACATTTCATGAAATTACAATAATTCAAGCATATAGATTTCCCAAATCTTTTTCATCCACCTTATGCCTGAAACACTCAAGTAGCATGTTAGATCGACAAGACTGAAATGTTTGTCATCATCAAAACAAAGGGATTTATCATAATGTCCAATTTAGCCAACAATCTCCCCCTTTTTGAAGATGACAAACATTTCCTAAATATAAAATAAGGAAATATAAAACATGTGAGTTTCATACCTGAAGATTATCTTTGTAGCAATTCTTGTTGTGCAAGTGAGTGCTGGCCGAGATGTTATGAAACTCATTTTAAAATTTTATGTTTTTGATTTTATATTCTTTCTCCCCCTTTGTCAATTCAAAAAGATATCCAAGATGAATATTTGTGTGTATTTTAGTCATAAGTAATTACTCAATCACTTGCAAAGGATGTTAAGCCTTGAAGGTGATATGAGAATCATTTTAAGCTTAGAGTATATGAAAAGTATTTGTAACCAAAAGCACAAGATGTTAGGCCCTTATTTGTTTAGAAAATTCCATTAAGAACAGGATGTTTATCCTGAAATATGTATATTTCTTCCTTATGCATTGCTCTCCCTTAAATAGATATCCCAATTATAATCAAGGGATTAATGCACTCCAATAGATGGTCAATTTAGCCATAATTTTAAATTTTAGGTATTTGCAAAAAAAATTATCCTTTGTGATTCATTGCATATATATTACTCCTCTTATTTTGTATGCTCTACTATAATAGTCTTATAAGCCATGTTCAAATGATGCCATAGAAGGAACATATTAATAATAGCTTAACATTTTACAAGATGACTCATATGCTTTGAAAGATAAATTTGTATGACATTTTGCTTTTGCAAGCATTGAAGGTCTTATTCTAAGCAATATTTCAACAACGAATCATTTTGCTTGCATGTGTATCATCAAAAATCATTCATATATTACATGGGATGATATAATCCATGCACACAAAAATCATTATCTATTTGTGCCATAGAGTTTTATTTTTATGCAACATAGCATCATCTTTATATGTAGAGAATTGAATGGTGAAATAGTGAAAGCATATTCATGATGTAATGATAGAACAATAGAAGCATGAAATTCAACATATGGTTTCTAGAATTTATTCTTTGTTTTGCAAGTAAAAACAGTTATTAATAACAAATAGATAGCAATTTGATCAATTTAAAACATATTCAGCAGATTTATTGCAGACTGGAAATCAGTAACCTTCTCAGTCGACGATTTCTCGACCGATATTTATCTCGGTCGACAGTTTCTTGACCGAAAAAGGTTTTGTACTGTTTCAGAACTGTTTTCAGTAATGGCTTTTAAGTAAACAAAGTTCATTTTCACTTCTATTATGCAATTTGAAAATTTAGCTTGGTTGAGATAGAGTAATGAATATTAAAGTAATATTTAGATCATATCTCAACTAATTACATTTTATGATTTGAGAACTTTGTCTTTGCAGTTTTAAAAGAATTGTATATTTTCAAGTTAGAAGTTTTAGATACTTGAATTAATTTGTTATGCCATTAAGTTGAGATAGACATAGAAATATGCAACTAGGGTCCTTGGTCATATCTCAACTTAATTCTGTTCATTTAGTTTGGGGTTTTTGGAACCCAAACTAACTCGACATCCTTTTTCTTATAGGGACATGAAAAAGAATAGTGACCAAGGCGCAAACAGTAATGACAACATATAGAATCAACCTCATATCTCTTTCTATGATTTTGTTCTAGGTTGTTCTTGGGTACATATGTATTTGTGCCTTTAGGTACATACATAGATTGACTCTTTGGCACTTGTTTTCTTCCCCAACTAGGTTTTTGATAAGATTTTCCTTTAGGCTTGTAACCTAGTCCTCTCCTTCCAATTTGATGGTAAGAATCATTTAAGATTTTATCAAGAATGCAATTATTACTTAGACTACTAACTTCTTGTTGTAGCTTAGCAATCTCCTCCATTCTCTTCTTGATACCTAGCTTTGCTTGTTCTAGATTGGATGATAATGAATCTCTTTCTTTCACGATAGTATCATAATCTAGATTTGTACACAAGACGGGTTGTTTTTGAAGATCGTTTACTTGAGTTTGCAAGTTAATCTTTTCTAGAGAAAGAAGATTGCAATCTGCCTCTATTGATTTTATCTTAATATTATGATCTTCAATGGTCTTTTTAAGATCTTCATTTTCAGATGTAAGAGCAAGAAATTTAACATGTAACTCATTATTTTCTTTATTGGATTTCTTTAATTTCTTCTTGCACTCAATATAGTTTCCATGTGTTTCTTGAAGACTAGCAATTAAATCTTTTTAGGCAAATCGAAAAGACTTACCTCTTCTTCTTCTTCACTTGTTGTAGCAATAAGGCAATCTTTGTGCTCATCTTCCTTCTTTGATCTCCATGGGCAGCTAGGTGTTGTGTGGCTTGTTCCTAAGCACCAATTGCAACTTGTTGAAGATTGGTTCAAGGTGCTCCTTCGTTTGCGGTTGTAGACACCACCACCCTTCATTCTTCAAGACTCAATTAGAGCTCCTTGAAGCCTGCTCTGATACCAATTGAAAAACCACTAGAGGGGGGTGAATAGGGTTTTAAAGATAATTCGATAATTATTTAACTTGAACAACCAACCACAAGAATATTGGACAAGGGGACAAGGATTTAGAGTGGTTCCAACCTTAGCAAATTCTAAGGTCGTCAGTCCACTACCCGGTTGCTTACCCAATCGGGATTTTGAAAGAATTAAATTGTATTACCTCGCAAGGACTTTACATAAAATTACAATTCTTTCACTAAACCCTTCGAACAGCCTTCGCCTAGAAGTAATTGCACCAACTTTGAAGCATCCTTCTTGAAGTAACTTCAAGCTCCCCCTTGAAGTAGCCTTCCTCTTGAAGTAGCTTCCCGTTGCAATAGCCTTCTTGAAGTAGTTCGAAGTCCACCTTCTCCACTGAGAAGAACCTTCTCCAATCCGCAGCCTCCAACCCTAGGAGTAGCAAGAAGAATACAAAGGATAAAAGGAATAAGAAGGAAAAAGGAAATTATACTTAACCTTTGAAGCACAAGGCTTGATTTGTCTATATCAAGTGTGTAGATCTCCTAACCAATGTATATGGAAGTGTGATTGCTTGTGGATAGGAGATACTAGCCTATAGGACACGAAATTAGAGCAAGGAGAAGAATAGCCAATGCAAGTGTTACACAATTTCTCAAAACAGATTGACAATTGCAATTGTAAGCTCAAGTGTATCGCAAGTGTATATTAGTGAGTTTAGGTGTCCTAAGGCATATCCTATTTATAGGAATGACCTACAAGTGCTTAAGGACGTTCTAGACACTTTCTAGGGGGTTCTAAGTGCTAAGTGTATGTATGAGTGTGCATATATAACACTATTGAAGGGGATGACCTATCTAAGTGTGGTGATTAGCTAGGGAAGATCTAACGCTTGATTTACATGATGTCTAGGTACTTGTACATTATATATTTGTACAAGTTTTACAATTGATTACATTTCATGAAATTACAATAATTCAAACATATAGATTTCCCAAATCTTTATCATCCACCTTATGCCTGCAACACTCAAGTAGCACGTTAGATCGACAAGACTGAAATGTTTGTCATCATCAAAACAAAGGGATTTATCATAATGTCCAATTTAGCCAACAGAGAATAACATGTAATTCTAACATGTGTAGATGCAACTTAAGTACAAAATGGCACAGGATGGAGCCCTAAAATAGGGTTGCATCACTAACTCCATTTGGGTGTTGTTCTTGAGAGATGTGTCAAGGTTCGTCTAGTGCTATCTTGAGAAGAGCCCTTTCATGGTACCCAAAGCCATAGTTGTGGGCCACCGGGTTTCAAAGGACAGGATTGAAGTTGATAGTGTTGGGTTTTGTGGAGAAAACATGTGCGGCAGAAGCAACAAAAATTTCACGCAACCCAAACTAGGATCTCGTCGAAAACTGCATATTCGGAAAGAGTGTTTGTGGGATATACCTTATCGCGGAGCAAATCTAGAGATATCCCGTTGCATGATGGTATGCAACAATGCTGGCCTATACGGATGGAACTTCTCTCCCATTCGTTAAGTGCATCGCAGGAAGATTTGGTGGTGCTCCTTTCATGCGGTGATGTATGCTGCTCGTAGCGCGTATGGGTGGCCATAGATGTCCTCTGAATACAAGTGTCTTAGTGTTTGCGTCTCTACTTCGTCCACGCTGATGGATTGGAACTCCACATCGTGCTTCCTAAGCCAGCGGGAAGGAGTCGTCTCTGTGTGGCGGTGTGCTAGCATTGAGGTGTTCTCCTTTCTCTCCTGAGGATGGTGATGGCTAGGGTTTACGTATGTGAGCGTAAACTGAAAATCCTCTCTCAATATTTTATATAGATATCGGCCGTCAAGCTCCTTTAAATAGGAGACAAAAGGAAGTAGGGTTTCCCAAACCCATTGGTAAATAGAAACATTGCGTTAATTAAAATGCTCGTGGATTAATTAGAATATTCTAGAATTTATTAATTAACCAAATAATCACATTAATTGATTAATTAATATCTGACTCCATGCAATCTCTTGGGATGGCTCTATGGGCATATATACCAATAGATAGGGCCAAGGTAGGCCTCATTTCTACACTTACCATTCCTTCCACCGTAAGACATGTCCGGACATTCTTGGGACATGCAAGTTTCTACCGTTGCTTCATCAAAGATTTTAGTAAGATCTCGAGACCTCTATGTCACTTGATGGAAAAAGATGTTGAGTTTCATTTTGATGACAAGTGTGTTGAAGCCTTCAACCACTTGAAGGAAAAGCTAGTTTCTTCTCCTATAATGCAGCCCCCAGACTTCTCTTTGCCATTTGAGATTATGATTGATGCATCTGATATGGCAGTGGGGGCTATGCTGGGCCAAAGAGTTGGCTGGATTCCACATTCTATCTACAATGCAAGCAAGACTCTATATGAAGCCCAAATAAACTACACGACTATCGAGAAATAGTTTCTTGTAGTTATCTGCACTCTTGAAAAGTTTAGATCTTATCTTATTCAAAACAAGGTGATTATATATACAGACCATGCTTCTTTGAAATATCTAATGGCAAAGAAAGACTCCAAGACAAGGTTGATCTGTTGGATATTGTTGCTTCAAGAGTTCAATATTGAGATTGTAGACAAGAAGGGAGTAGAAAATTCCACCGCCGACTATCTCTCTCGGATTGAAGCACCTTTTGATGATACAAGTATAATCAAAGAGATAATGCCGCATGAGTAGTTGTTCCTACTCTCATCCACTCAAAGGTTGTGGTATCAACACATAGCTAACTTCTTATCTAGTGGAAGGATATCAAGCACTTAGACGAGGGAGGAAAGCAAAAGGTTATTTTCTATGGCTAAGAATTATGTTTGGGATGCTCCTCACCTATTCAAGTATTGCCCCAAACAACTTATTTGAAGATGTGTTCAAGAAATGGAGCAGTAAGAAATTCTATCTATGTGCCATTTTGGAGTTTGTGGAGGTCTCTTTGGTAGAAAACGTATTACTGACAAGGTTCTCCAAAGTGGATTCTATTGGCCCTCCTTGTTCAAAGACACTCATGCAATTTGCAAGTGTTGTTTGAAGTGCCAAAAGGTGGTCACTATCTCTAAGAGGGACATGATGCCTTTATCACCCATTATTGTGGTAGAGGTATCTGATGTTTGGGGGATTGACTTTATGGGTCCCTTTCCCCCCTCTTTTGGATATGTCTATATTTTGGTTGTCGTTGATTATGTATCAAAGTGGATCAAATTTGTTTCAACAAGGACAAATGATCATAAGGTGGTGTGTGACTTTGTGAAATCCAGCATCTTTAGCCATTTTGGTATTCCAAGAGCTATGATTAGTGATGGGGGAAGTCACTTCATCCACCGCACCTTCAAAGGCTTACTTAAGAAACGTGGAGT
The DNA here is from genome assembly GCA_963693085.1 of Alisma plantago-aquatica. Lineage (NCBI taxonomy): Eukaryota > Viridiplantae > Streptophyta > Magnoliopsida > Alismatales > Alismataceae > Alisma > Alisma plantago-aquatica. The sequence goes on along the minus strand of OY856412.1, from coordinate 895,709,229 downwards.
GAACCATCGTGTGGCTACTCCTTACTACCCCCAAATAAGTAATCAAGTTGAGTTATCCAATTGGGAGATAAAGCTCATTCTAGAAAAGACGGTGAGACCAGACCACAATGATTGGTCACTACATCTCAATGAAGCTTTATTGGCATATAGGAATACATACAAAGCCCCGATTGGCACCGCACCGTTCAATCTTTTGTATGGAAAAATCTACCATTTGTCAGTTGAGATGTAACACAAGGCACTATGGGCCTTGAAGGTCGTGGACTTTGATGGAGAGAATGTTGGAATGAAAAGAAAGTTTCAATTGAATGAGTTAGAGGAGATGCACCATGAAGCATATGAAATGTCCAAGTGATACAAAGAGAGGACAAAGTTTCTACATGATAAGATGATCAAGAAGAAACACTTTGAGCCCAGAAAGTGGGTATGGTTGTATAACTCAAGGATGAAGTTCTTTCCCGGAAAACTCCGATCTAGATGGGAAGGGCCTTATCTCATCAAGAAGGTGTACCCGTCTGGAGCTGTGTTGATTTGTGAGAAAGAAGGAGCTAGAGAATTCACCGTGAATGGCCAAAGATTGAAGTCAGTTGTGGAAGTAGGTCCGGAAAAGGAAATCAAAGTTTTTATATAGTGATGCTAGTGGAGGAACATCAAGTTAATGAGGAGATGTTCTTGAATGCACATGTAAGAGACATTTACTTCAAAGATGCCTCAGGAATCCCAAGAAGATGAATGAAGTCAAGAATCAATAAGCTTGGCTGAAGGTGTAAAATTTAGCACTAGTGGGAGGCAACCCACCTAGGTTTGGGAGCTTTTTCATCCAACCTTATCTTTTTGATACTTTTGCCACAAAATACACACACATGTGAGTTTATTAGTTTTCTTTGAGTTTTGATGACATGGCAGGTGTTACACACTAAAGAGAGAGGAATCATAGGTGAATCATGGCCACTAAGATCAATTTGTGGGAAAACATCTAAGAAAAGCAAAAGCAAAGTTCTTGAATTTGAGTAAAAAAGGTTGAAGAAATGACCCCACCATTGCCTGAAGCTCGACCACAGTCATGGCAGTAGTTGTCCAGAATGGATGTGGCCTCCCACCATGGTCGTTGTAATTGTTTATTGAAGAAGTCAAAGAAGTCAGGTTGTTTGGCCAAGTTTGTACATGAATGGCCATGGTTGTGGCCTCCTGCCACAGCCGTGTCAAGGACAGATGGCCACGGTCGTGGCCTCCCCTCTACAGTCGTTGTAATTATTTTCAAATATGCCAAAGAAGTTAGGTTGATTGACTGGGTTTGTGCACAAATGGCCATAACTGTGGCATCTCATCACGGTCGTGGCAAGGATGGATGGCCACGACTGTGGCAAGAGACAATGACTGTGGCAAGGTCGGGTGGGTGCGCTCTTCATCAACAACATGACCGTGGCCCTGACCACGACTATGCTACCAAGCCCTCACCACGACCGTGGCCACCCACTACAGTAGTGGCGCGCACCGACCCCACAAAAAAATAACTTAAACTCATCTCTAACCCGACCCCCCATTCTATCACTTCCATTCATAAGAGCACGGTCATGGCGGTGCCCCTAGACCTCCAGCTCCTCCAAACTCCACCTAAAAGCCCCCAAATTGCCTCCAAACCACCACCAATCATCCGTCTACCATTCCCCTTCCATTTATGTACCAAATCATCCATCAATCCGCCCTCCACCACCACTTTCTCCTCCATTCCACCGTACAACAATCCCTACCCAAAACCTCCATTTCTCACCCAAATCAAAACCCAATTATTCACCCACCATATAAACCTCCATATCCTTCCATTCCACCCCTTAATCCACCTTTATCCCATCATCTATCCAAAAATATGATTTCCACAGCCCTACCACCTCCTCCACATTCAAAAAAATGAAGGGTATCACCAAGGTAGTGAAGAAGGGGGCTCAAAAGAGCCTCGGTGTGATCACCAGAGGCAAGGCACACACCAAGAAAGCCTCCTCCAAGTCTCCATGCCTTTTCACACCCCTTCACCATCAAATTCCATCGCACAATCACTCCCCTACTCGATGTCTGTGAATACATCCCACAAACGGTCATCCGACAGCCACCACATTACCAATGAGACGTACATGGGAGAAGAGGAGGAGGCATCTGAGGAGAACATTGACGACTTGATTGATGAGGTTGAGATGGTGGTTGCAAAAAGAAGCCAAAGATCAAAAGCATCCCCGTCCTCATCAAAGTGTCTGTCAAAGCCCACTCTAGCCCGCCATTTGACGTATTCTATGGCAACAGAGCATGGGGAGTAGCCACAACCAAGGTGACAATTGCATGTAGAGGAAGAGTAGTTTGCACAGTGGTATCCTGAACAGCAGAGCATGGGGAGCAGCCACAACCAAGGTGGCAATTGCATCCATAGGAAGAGCAGTTTGTGCAGTGGTATCCCAAACAGCGGGTACCACTCAATCTTGATACTAGTTCGGGTCCCTATTGTATAGATTGGATGAAGAGGAGGAAGACAGTGAAGATGAGGATATGGAGTTGTCAGCTGAAGCAGATGATATTCTTGCATAATTAGAGGAGGACATGTTGAAGGCCTTAGGAAAGGCCCCCATTGGAGTGTCCTTTGGAAGAAGACACATGTAGAGGAAAATTGCTCTCACATACCCAGAGTGCATGACAAGGCGAGTCATCGCCACCCGGTATGGATATGAGAAGGTCAATGATGAGCTCGGAATCAAGGTGGTTGTGGAAGGTTGTTTGAAGAAGATGGGGTTGTGGAACATTCTTTTCACAACCCAAACAACTTACACCACGTTGAGTCAAGAATTCTTCACCACACTTGAAAATATGAAGGTGAGAGTTAATGAGGCTATCAAATTTGTCATGATGGACAACATGTACACTCTCATGGCAGTTGAATTGAATTGTGTATTTGCTTCCAATCCTGAAGAGGCCAAGAAAATGGATGACAGCCTACTTGAAAGAGAGGTAGATTTCAATTATACATATTTATGGTATCTCTTGATAGGAATAAAGGAGTATTGTGCAAAGAGGTCAAAAACTTCAGCTATAAGCAATCCCATGTACCGTAATGTACACCTTTTGTTATGGGAGGTTTTGTAACCTCAATTGCACTAGCTTTGGGGTATGGCCTTTCTGGGATTGATGACACAGATGAAGATGAATTTGTTGACTTGAACTATCTTACTCTCTCCCACACTATCATAATCAAGGATTAAAAAAATGATATATCATGTGAGTGGTCCGTCAAAGATTGAGATTGAGATGCCATACCATGCTGAGCCACTTCTCTCTGTGTTAGGAATCCCCCATAAACTAGAGGCCAAATTGTTGGAATGGAAATAAAACAACCCAAGGGAGACATATACTAGGGGAGCCACTGCCTCACAAGAAGAGATTGTTGAGTCTAATGTGCAAGGGCAGGAGCAAGAAACTGAAGGATAAAGGCAGCCCCAAAAATCGAGGAGAAGGGATGAAGGAACATCCCAACTGCAGTAGCGCTCAACAAATGCCTACGATATGTCCACCATCCAGGTACAGCTTGAGAGCATTCACAAGACATAGAGCGACATGCAGATGATCCATCAGTACATGTGGCAAGACCAACAGCAGATGCACCACCAGATCAACCACATGTACCACTACCACCATGCCCAAGCAGCAAGAAACCCTGAATGGGGTGGAGACTTTTGGGGTAGTATTGCTGGATATTTAGAGACATACCCTCCACTCTAAGATGACTACTGGGGACACTACTACCAGCATCTTCCTTCAGGCCCAGATCCTCCTCAAGACCCTCTGCATTCATCCAACCAGCATCCATGACATTTCCCCTATCTACCCTAAGCTATAGTTTCATATTGAGGATAGCATGATTCTAAAGTTTGGGGTGGGTAGGGCGGTATGCACCTCCCTATCTCTCTCTTTGTGATTTTTGTTCCACCTATGCCATCTAGTTTAGTTTTTCTTATTCTTGCTTTTGATTGCATCCTTGCATAGCATGTAGTTACTTTCATGCATTTTTGCGTAATTTTCAAAAAAATTGTTTCTTTTTGCCATGCATTGCATATCATGTAGATTTTGGGTAATGTTTGCATGTTTTAACTAGGATTTGCTTGTTTACTATTTTAAGTTCAATAATGTAGGTTTAGATGTGATTGAAGGCAAATTGGCACAATTTTGGCCAATTTTTCCCAAACTTGAATGTTCTTGCCTAAAAGCATGTTTTGACTTAATCTCCACTGTTTGAAATGAAATTTTTAATCTTTTGACAAACACATGTTGTTTCTTAGAGTTTATTGCTAAATGGTCTTGATTGTTGACTTTTTACATGTGCACCACTTCTCTCAAGCTTGTGAATGTTTCGGTTGAATTGTGAATTGAGCAAGCTACAAACACTTAGAGCCTATGGATTCACTTGATATAAATGTGAATCTCATGTTGTTTGATCATGTGGTGTGATATCATTCGATGAAGTGTTGGATTAGTTTTCATGTAGGAAATCTTATTTTGAGGACTACACTAGTGACCCCTCTTTGACCCGACTCTTCTTTCACCATCTTCATACCTCTCTGCCTCATGAAAGGATGCCCTAGTGCACATAATCAGCCTTGGCCACCTCCAAAAGTTTGGGGTGGCCATACCTACATCTCCCTACTTCACTCTATCCACCATATGCCCTATCTACAACAAGGGAAAAGAAAAGAAATCAAAAATAAAATTAAAGGATGCTCCTATTTAAGAGCATTCAAATAAAAATAGATGAGTGCTCTATGTAATAGCACTCAAAAAACATTTTTGCAACCCTTTCTTCTATTTTCATACCCATTGAGCTAGAAAACATCAAATCTAGCTCACTTTACCCTTTTCTACAACCATGTGGGTCATTTGGTGTGTTTTGAGGCATAAGAGTGAATTCATAAAAGTGAAACAACACTCCTAGTCATCTTTGATTAACACCAACATGAAATAGTTTACCCAGAATGATATGAAGGACATATGGAAAGCTTGTTTATTCTATGCTTTATATTTGAAGTTTGAATGCTCATTTCTCATTTCATGATTGGTATGTGAAAGAGGAGAGGAGAGAGGTGGAACACATGCGCTTAGTCACTTCTAAGATCATTTAGTCAATAATCTTCTATTATTATGCATTTGTCACTCTTGTTTATTGAAAGAAAACTAAAAAGATAGATTAAGTTGGAGCATACTTAAGGACAACTATGTTTTAAGTTTGGGGTGGTGATTCAGCCCTATTTTAGGGTTTCATCTTGTGCCATTTTGTATTTTATTCACATCTAATCATAGTAGAATGCAAGTTAAATCCCCCAATATGAGTATTACTATCAAATGCACTTATGGATGTTCTTTGTATTATTTTTAGGTACTTGGACCATGCTTTGGATGGATGAGAGAGAAGTAAGGAGTTCTAGGGTTCCTTCTCTCATGGAGGGGTCCAAAGAAGGCCCCAAAGCTCCCTCAACATACCCCTAATGGACAAGATTTGACATCAAGAAAAGAAGTCCATTGATGATGAAGATTGAAGCTATTTTAGCCACTAAAGACCCCAGCACTCCGTGGGAATCCACCACAGTCGAGTGAATTATGTCCAAGAATCAATAGGGAAGTTAGCATATTTGTACCAAACGCACCACGGTCGTGACCATCAGTACGGTTGTGGCCCATTGAAGACACAACGGTCATGGTCATCAGCATGGCCATGGACAGTAGAAGACATCACGACCGTGGCCTCCCACAACGACCGTTGTAATTATGCACAACGCCCCCAATATCAACAAGGAGGCGGCCCATTTTATGCTTGGATGACCACGGTCATGGCCACTCACCACGGTCGTGTCCCTTAAAGAATGCCTCGCCCGTGGCACTCCCCACACCCATGCCCTCCTCGTCCAACACGGTCATGGTACCTCACCACAGTCGTGGCACCCCTTACCCAGCACAACGTGGAACCCTGCCACGGCCGTGGCCTCCACATATACTTAGCATTTCCACTCCCTTTCACACCTTGGACGTTTCCACACCCCCATGACTGTTCCATGCTATCCCCACCACGGTCGTGGCACATCAACACATTTGTGGTGACCAACTAACCCTACCCATTTTCTACACTACTTTTCCTATTCTACCCCTATTTACCCTAGTGCATCTTCACCACCTATATATACATAGGTGGTGGCTGGGGCATGAGGGTTACACCCCCTATTTTCCATTACTCCCCTCTATCCACTCCTTGAGCATTCATTGCACTTCCCTTGCATTTATGCTCTCCATTTACCATTTCCACCTCATTTCCACCTTGGAAACCTAGATTTCTAGGTTTTCCTCCATAATCCCCCATATTCTCATGCCCATCTACACCATTGGAGGAGATAGGTCATCCCCAAGCTGCTAGGAGGTGAAGAAGGAAGATCTACCCCAAGCTCCATGGAGTCCTATCCCCTTCTTCCCCTTTCTTTTGCTATTTCTTTAATTGTGTCTAGCTAAGCCCCTAGTGGTGGGTTGTTTGGGGTAAAAATGTGACTTTGATACCATGTTGGGGAAAAATAACTTATAATGAACATGATTTCTATCTATGATGATTGTCTCTTATTTCTATCTCATTTCCTATTTTATTGCATGTGATTTATGCTTTTAACTTGGATTTCTGCTTTGAGATGTTTGATGACACTTAGCTTCTAGGAGGAATTGGAGTGTATGTAGCAATCTTAGGAATGGCTCCTAGGTCCAATTAGTAGATCCCTATCTAGCCCCCTTTGTTCTACATACATATCCCTCCTCCTACAAGTGAGTATGATATTTAAGTAGCTAGTGTAAGTGTGATTAGTACAATTGTCTAGAGCTTTCTAATGGCTAGATGGCTAGTGGCATGAGGCTAAAAACCCTCATCTCTACTCCCATTTCTACCCTTGTTTCTCAAATGTCCTAATACCACTTACCCTAGAAACCTAGACTTGACAAGTCCAACTAGAATTACACCTAACCCTAGTTCTCCAGCTAGTAGTATAGGGTACATTCTAATAGCACTTGCCTTGTTATTTGGTTTGCTAATATAGATTGAATTATGATAATTGCTTGCTATGATGACACCCCCCAACTAATATCAAAGCACATTCCCAAACGGCCAACCTACCTAATCTCATTTTTTAGAACCTATCTTGCCTTCTTAGCTTGTTCATGCTAATCTAGTTTAGTTGCTTTTGCTCAATTTAGTTAATTATTTTGTCTTTTTCTTTAGGGTTAACTTAGGCTCTTGCTCTCTCTAGTGGTTAACTTAGCTCTTATTTACTAATTTATGTACTAGTGTAGTGTAGCTAAACTTTGCTCTTGTTTAGCTAATTGATTAATCTAGTTCCTTAGACTTGCATGCTTAGGATAATTTAGGGTTTGTGATAACTTAGATTTCATATTGCCTTTACTTGCATGTTCACTTAGTTTAACAACCCCTTTAAACCCTTCAACCCTAGTCTCTGCATTAGGAACATAGACAACGCTAACTTAGCTCTAGTACCCCCTATGTCCCTGAGGATCGACCCCTACTCTTTCCTATCACCTATACTACAATAGTACCATGTGCGCTTGTGGGTGACCTATTTAGTGTTGTGATCGAATCTTGTTAGGGTTATTATAAATTTTGAGAGATCATGTGTGTTCGAGTTCTGTGGGGTGCATCTAGTCACCTCTTGTTGTCTAGTGTGTGCACCTCTAGCTTGACGCACCAGGGGGCTCTTCTTACTTTTCCCAAGTGTCGATGATGTCCATACCAACACCTAGGATAGTTCTTCCATTCAATCTGAATTTTATACATTATTGGTGATCAGACGCTCTATGGGCCTTCAATCTATACTCCTCTTGGTCACTCTTTGCTTTGTCTCACCACTTTGTGTTCTACACTATGGCAGAATGGGTTTTTTCTTAGAGTCAAATATTATGTATGGGTGACGATATCGTCATGAAATACCAAATCTCACGAATACTCATGCAATTTGGAGAATACATCCTCATTATTTTAGTTAGCTAAGAGATTTTTTTATCCTTCATAGGTATTCCATCATAGTCTATATATGTATAATACACACACATATATGTATATATATAACTTTATATATGTATATGAATGTATTTATGTATATGTATATATCTGCATATATATTTGTATATATATATATGTGTGTGTGTGTGTGTACATATATATATATGTATATACATAATATATATAAATAAACATACATACATACATACATAGATACTTACATATATAAGTATATATGTGTGTATTTTATACATACATACATATATACACATATGTGTACATATACATATACATATATATGTACACATACACATGCACACACAATCATACACACATATATGTATGTATGTATGATATTGAGCTCATGTGTATCACAATAGTCTACTCTTCATTAAGAAACACGGATGGAATATTCAGATGATGACAATTTTATGCCTTGGATTCAGTCTATATATCAGAGACAAAGGGAGTATACAATCAGAGTAAAGTTAGTCACGAAGCTAGGTTGAAGTGGCTCTCTAACTTATCCAATTACTTTTGTAGCAATGAAGTGTTTCGAAATAACATTCTTTGCTTGTGAAATTGTAATATGATTACATGCATCACATCTAATGTTATGTGGAACCTATAGGGTCCTACACATAGGTTTCACAAGGAAGACAAGTATAATCACAGATTCAAGTTGAATTGGTTACTAAAAGGTATACATAATTGATTAGAACAAATGATAAGTTGTATGTAATCCAATCAATTTATTGGAAAGTCAAGTCGGTCAAATCGACAAAGATTGGACTAGTCAATCAATCAGAAGGTCCATTAAGATCATTCCAATTGATGTATTGAAATGTCTAGTTGGTCAAATGGACAAGATTAGTTAGTCAAATGATTAATTTAAGAATGTTCTAATGTAGTTCAATCGATCGACTAGATTGTCTAGTCAATCAACTAGACTGGCTAGTTGATCACTGGTTGTTTGTGAGCAGATGCTTATATACAATCATCATTATCTATTAGTTTCCCTATATCTTATGTGAATCGTTCTTCCTTCCTCCCCTATTTAAGAGGCATGACAGTAAGGGTTGTGCTTAAAAATTTTGACACGTGAACCCTTGTTTTATTACGCCTAAGGAAAGGAGAGAGTTTGTAATGCAAGCACATTACCACCTAAATGATGCTCCTTCCACATCAGCTCAAGTAGTGAGACATAGAGTTCCTAGTCTTCCACGTGGGCTACATAGAGATGCATGTGTTATAAGATTGCAATGGGAGGACATTGTCAACCATTGTTATAGTGCTTCCACCAGTACTATATATTCCCATGTGAGTAACATCACTAGATCAATTTTGTGACAAGGTATAGCTTAAACACCTTCCTTCTTGTTATATCATTATTGATCTCATGAGAAAATAGAAATTTATTTCTTCCATTGCACATGTCTCCTCCATATTTCCCAACGTTGAGGACTAGTGTGTGTCCTCATTGAGGTTACAACATCGAGGAGTAGACATCATGAGGATCTCGATAATGGAAGAGTGGAGGTTGGGGTTGATGTGGTGCTCCATGTGACCTATCAAGGTTGAGGAGGATGTATGGTACAATTGTATGGAAGTGAGAAGAGTCAAATACTAATTTTGAAGGGCATGCAACACAATTTCTTGTTATAAAGTCTCGACATTATGTAGGAATCCACTCCCCTGATCCACAGAAATGGATATACATGTGCAGGTATCCAATCCATAGTGTATGTCAAAGAAATTGAATGCAACTGGTCTACATTTCTTCAGAGGTGGTTTAGATGTGGATGGAGTGGTTAATATTACCATTTCTATCCCTGACCCAAGGTTGGGTCTTTAAACTTCTCTGTGGGTTGTTAGTATGGTATATATCCACCTCTTTGTAATTTTCTATGGGGAACCATTAGCGTCCTATCATTTTGTGGTACTTGTCATTTATGCCTTTCCATATTCTAGTCTTTTATTTATTGATCAATGAAGATTTTTATCAAAAAATGTAAGTCGTTGTATTGCTATTAGAAATTATGTCATAAGGTCAGTTTACTTCTTCTTCAAGCTAAAATATCATTGATGGTGCTTTTATTGTCCACCTCCTAACTATTTTTGTCCTCAGGCCAGCCACGGTCCTTGACCAAAGATGCTAATTTGTGAGGATAAGAAATCCAAGATAGAACATATCAATCTTTGTTTTTTGCATGAATGTTCGTAGCAAAACTTTTCCACAATATGGTTAAAAGGGAACTCATTTTCACTATATATTAGTCAGAACAATATCTCTAGATAATTGTCCTATAGTATGACATGAATTAGCATTGTCTGCCCAATATGTTTCCCCTTCTCCATTTTCTATGTATATCGTGTTCCACGAGGCATGTGGTAATACAAAATATAAACTATTAGATCCTAAATAGTTATGCTCCCAATATAAGCATATGATAGTCATCCATATAAATTTTTCCATCCTCTTCTGGGCACAAGGGGCAAAAAGCGAGGACAAAATAAGAGGTAGGGGAAGACTGATCTATAGAGGGGAAGAAGTAATGATATAAGTGTTGGAGTGTGTATCTTTTCTTCTTGAGTTTAGTCCCACATTGGGGATATAGGAGTGTTATCATGTGAAGACTCCTATTTATATAAGCTTGTAATCACTTGTTGGTATCTTAACTAATCTAATTTGTTATTACACATTACATTAGAGTACTAATCCTAACTCTTGAGAGAAATATATAGAGCCTTCGCATGTGGGTGGTCACCATCTCTTTTTTAGCTTGGCCACCTTCCAAGAACCAATCCATGCATCCTCTACATTTGTCTCCTTCCTTCTTCTTCTTCTTCATAAAAATTTCTAATGTCAGAGCTTGTCTTCCCTATCATATTGACCACCACCAACATTTATTTATATTTATTCAACATTTGCTTATTGTTCCATAGTAGCATTTATTTTTGTTATTCTCTTTGTTGGTCAATGCCAGCTTCTACTTTTTTTCCTTTTATTCTTTTCCTTTGTGCTTTGTTTCTATGTTTTTTATTCTTTTTTGACCCAACCTTATTTCTCACTTTACATTTATTTTCTTTAATTGTTTTATTGTTTCTAATCTTTTATTTTGGTTTTTGTTTTATTTTTCCATTCTGTTTTGTTTATTACTCATTGCCTGTTTTACTTCTACATATTTACCCTTTGCTCTTTCATCTATTTTCCTTTCTTCCTTTCATTATTTCTTTTACATTTTCAATCAACATGCCATATTCATCTTTTTCTCTAAACCCCTTTTACCGTTCATTTTCTTTTCCACCCCTCTTCAAATCCCTCGATGACAGTCTGCCCTCCCTTTTCTTTTTCCTTTCTTTTTCAGTCCCCACCCCCAACCACCCCTCTTTATTCTAGAAACTGCAAGACAAGGGACGTCAAGGACTAGGCCCAACCATTTTTGCTTGTTTTGGTGAAGAAAACAAATCACAATCCTTTCTTGAAATGACAGTTGCCCCTTACTTCTTGTCGGTATTGATGCACACAATATATGTCCATGTTTATTGCTACTAGCACCTCTCTACATTCGGCCAGTGATTGAATCCATGAAATAGACTTCCATTTCTATGTTACTATATTGAAATAATAATAAAAAGAGAAAACAAAAGTCTATGTTCTTGTTTATATAGCACCAAAAAAAAGAGAAAAGGCACTGAAATAATTTGTCTTCCTCTCCATGTGGTTTCCTAAACCAACACGGGTGAGTACTTAATTTGAATTAGGAATCTTCTATGTTGTATATCACAATGTGTATATTCTTGTGATATTATTTTTCCTATCGTGTCCATCTACCAATTATTCCTACCATATCTATATATTGGTAATATTTTGTTCTTCCTATTGTGTCTTTATACATGTAATTCTTTGTTATTTCTACCATTCATTTGTACTGATAGTACTTTATTCTTCCAACTATTTCATCATACATGTTGTAATTTATTTCTATGATACCCTTTACATATCTATTTATTTACTAATTTTTATGACTTTCCACCCCAACCACTCTCATAATCATTTTCATGGTTGATGTGTGTGGGGGGATAGAGGAATATGAGTAGGAAGAGATGATATGGAGGAGAGAAGATTAACAGAATAAGTCATGTCATCTACCTTGCTGCCCAATTTTTGCATATTCATCCATGTTGTTGACTCATACTATAGCACATATTTCTATAGTAGCATGTCTCAAACACGTGCCCACCTATTATGAAGTGGTATTCCTAAATAAGTGCCCTTAGTCAACTACCACACGTTATTGCAATTTTGGTTCTTCTTGTGCGAATCAATAGCAATTCAGATGACATTTTTTATTAAGTCAGGAGGACATTTTATTCATTCTATCCTCCTCATGTAGGCATCATGGTCAAAAAGGATCTACATCTACCTCTTATAAAATGTGATTCATCGCCCTCCCAGTGTAACAACATATAAGTCCCTCTAGAGAAAGGAGAACCAAAAAAACAAAACAAAATTTTCCAGCAACAAAAAACATTGTATAAGTAACCTATACTTTAAGTATATGTCCATTTAGTCACTATTTATGGTATATTCCTTCTTTCTAATATGACAAACCCTCTGACTCTCATGGGTAACAGGCTAGGTTCACTAATCACAACACAACTTCTTCTATCAACTCCCCAAAATCTGATTTCCCTAGGGACCAAGTTAAAAACTCTATGATAGAAATGACCAATGATGGCATGTTCCTCAACCATATGTTTAATCTCTCTCACCAAAATAGTCATTCTCCACGGGCAGGCACCTGGACCCCAAATACAATTGACGACGGTCTGGTCATCCGATTTCATAACTGATATGTTCAGATTATAATCATCTACCATTTTCATAGCGATGATGCATCCTTGTGTATACACCTCAAATATGTCTTTATCGTTGACCCAAAATATGAAAAGGAGTCTAATGTAGCCATGATAGTTTCTAACACATCAACCTTTTACTCTTTGAATACTCATTCAAGATTTTGATGTCCATTCATGATTTCTCTTATTGGTCTGCTGATTAATATGAAGAGTTTATTTTGTTATTATTGTTTCTGTATTAATGTCACCTCAATTGGAAGAAAAACACTTATTACCTACTACGTGCTATCTTCTTCAGGGGATTTTAGAGTTCTTCAATTATTGTTTTGTAAGATTTAGGGGGAGATCATTTCTTATTAGGAGAGATTAATTTTTGTTTGGGATACTTATCTTTTTCATATTAGTAAGTTGGAATATATTTCATCCATATTTCAATTTGAAGGGAGGGGTTAGAGTATGTATATTTTTGGTCTTGTGTTTAGTCCCACATTGGGGAATATCAGAGTATTACCTCATCTAGACTCCTATTTATGTAAACTTGTAGTCACTTGTTGGTATCTTCAATGAATCCCATTTATTATTCTACAAGTAGAAAAGAGGGAGCTATTCATTGATTTTACACATGGCTTAGTGAGTTGCATATGACGACAAGGTAGGGAAGAGGTGGACACTAAAAACGAGTTAATTACCTTTTTTTGGATCAAAAAGGATGTTTTTATCATCGAATGAAGAGGGTTGTTGATACAAAAGAATGTGGAAGACGGAAGGCATGGAAAACATGTCTTAGGTAAAGAGTAGAAAAGAATGTAACAGTTTCTTCTATTGTTAGGTGCTACATTTCTTTTGCACCTTGGATCCTATGGGTAAAAACTTGAGTGTACAAATGGACTGGATATACTCAAAGTGTCTAATATTCTTAGATCAACTTTATGTATATAATATATTATAGATTTTTTTTAGAGGTAAAGGTCATAGCATATATTTAAATCACATCGAAGCAAGCAAACACCTGCTTAAGTGAGTTCGTACAAGACAAAGGGAAAACATAAAAAAAAACGTTTGAGCTAGGTGGAGATAAAGGCTAAGTTCTGATGAAGAGGGGGAGACACCCCTTTAACAAGCCTCATGAAGCATTTGAAGAGGAAAATAGCTAAAATCTAGGAAAAGGTTTTCATCTCCTAGTAAGGTATTTTCATTGATGTTGATGCACTATGTTGACTCTTGTTTCGTCATCCACCATGGCTTTTAAGTCGCAGAGAAACTTGGCTTCCGATTCACCTTCATCAGAATCAGCTTGTCCTTCTTCTGTTTGTTTACCTGCATTTTGATAGAATGTGAAGATCTGCATCTATTTGTGATATAATATTTTGCCTCATTTTTTGGTTGTTGTTGAATATTCTATTGTTTCTTTCTTTCTAGAGATTCCAACTGATGGTGATGAATATGTCGCTTCCCTTGAAGTTTTTGTATTGTCTATTTGGTGTGATTTGTGGTGGGAATGTTGCTTCCTTGATATCTAAAATGTAATTGCTTGTGTAGTGTAAGATGATGTTTTGTGAGGTGGTACAGTTGAAGAAGATGTGATCAATTGAGTCAGAATTTGTTTTGCATAGAGAACATCTGAAAGGACCAATGAAGCCCTTTTTTGTGAGGTTTTCACCTGTGAGCAACTTGTTATGTAGTAGAAGCCACAGAAATGTTTTAAATTTTTGCGGCCATTTCTGTTTCCATATTTTTGTGGTGGGTGGGGAGAAGCCTCTATAGGTGAGAAAGGAGTAGGCTCCCTTAACCGAGTAAGTTTTTCCCCATTTCCATGTTATGTTGTTTGAGGTGTTTTTTTTCCAAGGAGAGCTTTAAGTTACAGAGTTCGTCTTGTCTGAGATGCATGAGGATGCATCTTTTAAGAGAGTTTGTTCTGTTCCTGGTTATAAGGTGGAGAGCTTTATCAATTTTGATTTTAAGTAAACTGTTTGGGATGGTCCAGTTTGGGTGAAGATTTATGACTGAATTGTTTTCAAACCATGGGTCGAACCAGAAAGAGATATTCAGGTGGGAGTGTGGAGTGGTATTGATAATTTGAGTTATTTTTTGGATATTTTTGTTTATGTATTTCCAAAGGGGAGATGCAGATTTTTTTGAGACTCTATGCCAGGGAGGGGATTTTTGGTAGTATTTGTGGTTGATGAGTTGTGACCAAATTTTTGATTTGTTTTGGATCAGGTTGTTGATAATTTTTATAATAAGGCAGAAGGCATGGGTTTCCAAATTTAGGATACCCCAACCTCCCTGATCAAGAGGAGCAGCTATTGTTTTCCAATTTACTAGATGGTAGTGTTTCTTGGGTTTTTCAGGTTTGTGGAAGTTATTCCAAAGAAAATTTCTCCTAACTTTATCAAGTATAGATTTTGTTTTTGATGGGAGATGGATACATCTCAGGAAGTGAGTGGTGATGGGAGTGATGACACTGTTTAGAAGGGTAAGTCTCCCTGAAAGATTGAGGAAGTTATTTGTCCAGTCCGAGAGTTTTGTGTTTATTTTTTCTATAATAGGGGACCAGATTGCATTTGTTATGTTATGGGGTGTGATTGGTAGGCCATGGTATTTGATGGGAAAGTCTTCAATCTTACACCTTAAGAGATCTCTAAATCTCTCCAAAGAAGGTTGATTTAGGTGAACCCCAAAAATAGATGATTTGTGCAGATTTAATTTGAGTCCCGAGATATAAGAAAAAATACCAAGGATTCTGAAGATGTTTAGAATTGATGAGTCTTCTGGGGAGGAGAAGATTATGGTGTCATTGGCAAATTGAATGATGTTCTCTTTGCATTCCCCATGGGAGTTTATGAGGCCACTTTGTTTTCCCAGGTGAATCATATGAGAAAGGATAGTTGTGATGATGATAAACACGTAAGGAGAGAGTGGGTCTCCTTGTCTGAGGCTATTTGAATTATGAAAATAACCAAAGGGGATGCCATTTTTTATTGTTGAAAATTGGTTTGTAGATATGCATGCATGCATCCAATTTACCCATTTGTCGGGAAATCCAAAACTAGTAAGAGTTTTTGTTAAGCAGTTCCAGTTGACAAAATCAAAAGCTTTCTCGAAGTCTATTTTAATGGCCAGAAGGGGGGTTCTGTTTTTGTGGCAGAGATGTATAGTTTCATTAACCATCAAATAGTCATCTTGGATGCTTCTATTTTTGAGGAAAGTGTTTTGATTGAGTGGAATGATATCGTTCATGTGTGGTTTGATTTTGTTTGCTAGAGTTTTTGCTATGATTTTGTATGAAGTGTTGATAAGGCTAATGGGCCTGAATTGGGAGATGTGGTCGGGTTGACTTGTTTTTTTTATTAGGGTGATAAAAGTTTTGTTTAAGAACTTTATGATGTTGTGGGGGTTTCTACTTTCGTAGAAAGATCTCAGAAAAGCAAGGAAGTCGATTTTGTAATGGTCCCATTTTGCCTGATAGAATTATATGTTAAGGCCATCATGTCCTGGTAATTTATTTAGTCCTAAGTCTGATATGGCTGAATCCAATTCTCCAAGGGAGAAAGGTTTTATAAGATCTTGAGGGTTTTTTATGTTTTTGTGACAAATCCTGGTCCAAACCAAGCCATTTAGGCAAGAGGGGTTGTGGTTGTTGTTGAAAATGTTTTTGAAATGGTTTCTGATGTGGGTTGCGATAGATTGTTTGTGAGAGGTGAGTCTGCCATTTATATGTAGATGAGTTATAGAATTTTGTCGATAGTTTTTGTTACAGATTTTATGAAAGAATTTTGTGTTTTTTTCGCCTTCCTTTGCCCATGTTATTTTTGCCCTTTGTCTCCATCTGGTGTCAATACATCTATTTGTGAATTCAAGTCCAGCTTTAATAGAAAGAACAAGAGCTGGGTTGGCTGTTGGGTCCTTATCCACAAAAAGGAATTGTTCTTCTAAGTTTTTTTGTGTTTCATATAAATTGTTTGGGTTTGTGAGTTTCCATTTTTTGATGTGTGTTTTAATGTTTTTATTGTTGTTTAGGATGTGTAATCCTATGTTTTTTGTTTGGGAATCAGCAAGTTTCCAATGTTCAAAATAGGTGTTGGTGAAGTTGTTTATAGAGAGCCAACTATTTTCAAATTTGAAAGGCCTCTGACCCCAAGAGGTGGAATTTGTGTCAAGAATGAGTGGGAAATGGTTTGAAATGGCTCTGTGAGTGATATGAACAGAGGAGAGGGGGTGATTATCTTCCCATTTGGTGGAGCAAATGAAATGATCAAGTCTGGAAAAAGATTGATTTCTTGACCAAGTGTAAGAGGCATTTGATGGTTTGATGTCAATCAAAGCGTGATTTGTGAGTAACTTGCTAAAAGTTTTATCTTTTGCATACATAGTTTGAGGGGAAATTGTGGAGTTGAATTGTCTGAGATTTGAGTTGTCAAGTTGAAGTCTCCACCAATAACCCAGGGAGACAAGTATTTTTTTTTGTGAGCAAAAATAGTTCAGCTAGGAAAGAAGATTTGTTATGCCCTGGTTCCCCATAAACCCCAGAAAAAGACCAGAGATAACCATATGAAGAGTTTTTAAAAGCAATGGTAATAGAGAATTCAAGAGTGGAGATGTTTAGGTCAGTTTAGATCTTATTGTTGAAACCAACTAAGAGGCCCCCTTTGAAGCCCGAAGGAGGTAACTGCACCCAGTCAGTGATTCTATTCCCCCCTATAGTTTTGAGAGCAAAACGAGTCAGACAAGCTTTTGTTTCTTGGATAGTGATCGGGTCAATTTTATTTTTGTAGATGTGTGAGCGGATTTTTTTGCGTCTTTGGAGGTCGGCAGCTCCACAGACGTTCCAAGATGAAAGTTGCATAGATTTGGTAAAGGATTTCCAGGAGATAAGCAGTTCTAAAGAGAACTCAATCAATTTTATTGAGAAGATCAAAGTTTGTGTTTTCAGCTTTTAAGACCCTTCTATTTGACCAGCCCATAAATAGTTCTAAGTCATCAAGAGTTTTTTGTGCCTTTTCTTCGTCAATAAGATGGATGCCAATATTTTTAGCAAATTTTTTGAAACTATTTATGTTTGACCATGAAGCAAGGTCCTCAATATTATCTATATCTCCTTTTGTATCCTTAGTGGGGGGGAGGAGAAGATATATTTTGGATAGAAAATATATCACTAAGAGAACAAATAGAGGAGTTTGAGAAATTACCTGGCTTTGTCCTGTCGACGATGATATTATTTGTTGTCTCTTTTTGACCTGGCATCATAATCTTCTGGATGTAGCTGCTTTCTTGCCTTTGTTTAGGACTCTCTTGATCATAACTCTGTAGAGAGTTGTCATCCTTTAGCTGAGGATTGTTCTGATTTCTTGAGGAGATTTGGTTTGGATTTTGAGTGGGGCAACTTTCCTTTGTTGAGGATGGAGAAGGGAAGATGGAACCTGCTGGAATGTATGTGTTTTCATGAAAGGAGGGTTCAGATGTTCTAGTTCTTTTCCTGTTTGTGCGGAGGTAAGTGTTGTCTGTGGAGGTGAAGGTTTTCCTTACCCAAACATGGTGGCGATCACCAGAAGAGCGGGTATTCGAGGTAGTCTTTCTGTCTTTTTTTGGGTAAAGCCAAGAAGGTGGATGGTTTAAGAGATCGGAGAAAGTTGTCCTGTTTTCTGAGGGATGTTTAGCAGACAGTTTGATATTGTAGATTGATTCACCGATTCTAATATTGATGGTAGGCGGTAAAGATATGGTTGCTTTGACGGTGAAGAGACAAAAAGCTTTAATGTATTGGGTAGGATGCAAGGTTTCCGGGTTGATATATTGAAGGGTAGCCCCGATGGAATGGGTTATACCCCTGAAAATCTCAACTTCCCAGAGGTGGGTGGGAGATTTGTGATAGCAACCCAGTCAGGGCCACCAGTAGGAGCTGGGAAAGCACCTAAGTCAGTTGACCATTTAGATAATCTGGCTGTAATGAAGCTAGATCCACAAGGAATCATGAGAATTTGGTTGAAGAGATGGTTGATTTTTGTTCCTTCAGGGACAGTGTAGATGAGTTGGGTAGGCGAAAAGATTTTTGGTTTTAAGATGGTCTGTCCAAGGATGAGAAGGGCTAAGGCACGGGTGATGTCTAGGACATTTATAGGGTTGTTGTCTATATTGTTTTCGATGGAGATGAGGATACTTCTCAAGGTGAGGACCTTGAGAAGACGCATAGAGTTTGTAGGTAGGTCAAGGGCAATCGCATACTCTAGGTGTTCTGGTGTTTTCATGTTTGCTGTTGCAGGTGGGGTGTTTGTGTTATGTGTTGGAGTTTAAGTTGAAAGGTGAGGGTTTGGGTAGCAGGGTTTTGGTGTTGAAGCTGAGTGGTTTTTTGGTTTGTGGTAGGGTTTTGATATATTCAAAGCCCTGGGGTTTATGTTCTGGTATCGAGAAGAGGTGGTGTCTGCATGTTCGGTCGGGAGGTTTGCGAGGCATGAAAAGGCATTTTTGTGAGGGGAGGATATGGAGGGGGGCGTTTTATGCACTTGTGGTCTGTGATGTTCTTTTTAGGAACTCTAAAGTTTTTTGTAAAAAGACGATCTTATTCCAGAGAAAGAACGTGTGGAGAAGAACGTTGAGTCTGCATGGGTTCTGATTTGTTTTGGGAGAGGGCGAGCTGTACAGAACCTTTTTATGTGGCCTTTTTGTTGACATCTAAAGCAGGTAAGGTGGGAAAGGCACCTAGAAGTCGAGTGGTTCTTTCTAAAGCAAAGAGAACAGTGAAGAGCCCGAAAAGGTTTTTTGGGGGGGACTGTATGCCAGATTTGGGCGGTGGGGTTTTTCTCTAGAAGTTTGTTAATGAGCTGAGACGATTTGTCTGGTCCTAATAAGGGAAAAGAACAGTTTAGGAGATCCAAATCATTCGAATGATATCGGCCACCGGGAGGGATCGGGGTTTTAGGGTTTTGTAGAATGAGGAGAAATTGAAAGGATTGTTCTTCTTATCCTTAGGGGAAGGAAAAAGATGGTACCTTTCAGCAATGGAACTTGTTTGTTGTAGCGTTGTGGGTGTGCCAGCGTCGTCTTCCTCCTATGAGCCCGAGGAGACTGAGATGGGCCATGATCTTGATCCCACTGGGGGTTGGTGCTCGTCCCGAACGAAGAGCTGGTCTGTAGAGTTTGATGATGATGAGCTCTCTTGGTTGTGTCTTTTGTACAGGTATGATAACTCTAGAGGCATATCGTTAATGAAATCATGCACCCAAGCAAGGAAAGTGTGATTTTCAATCGGCTTGATGAAGATCGACCAATCCGGTTTGAGCTTGAGTTCAGTGATCATCTCGCTCCAACCCTCTGAGATGAGAAGGGTTGAGGCTTTGTTGCCCCAGAATTGTTCGGTAGGGGAGGACCATGAAACCGTCACCTGGAAGGAACGGTGGCCAATATTGATCATGCATGTTCCCGGTGAGATATCAAACTTGTGGTAGATCCAAGCTTTCGGTAAGGGAATGCTTGTGGAATAGGAGGGGTTTGAGAGTGGAAACTCCAAGAAGGAGAAACGAGAGTTCATATCTGTGGGTAGGACAGAAGACCTTGAACCTCTGTCAAGCGTCGAGGGTTTTTTCTTCATCAGGACAAGGCGGAAAGTTTTTGGCTTGCCGCTTTTGGACATGCAAGACTTTTTTATGCATGAGGCCAAGGTGAGCACGCCTCATGTTCTCATGGTGTTTTCTGAGCAGAAGTAGGAGTTTAATTGATATTCTCTGAGTGGATGAATGTCAGGACTGATGAGACAGTCGAGTTTTTCTTCGAAAAAGAGCACAGAAGCCGGAAAAATGGTGTGTAGCTTGGTGAGCTTTTTGATAGGATGTTTTGAAAACTCAGCGGATTCTGGGAACGACTGGAGAGGAGTGAAAACCCCCCGTCTCTAGTGTTGTGTATACCATGAGTCAAGATTTTAATGCATGCATGTTGCTTTAATCCTTTGGTAGAGCTAGAGATGAGTCTCGATAGTGATCTAAAGCCCCAGAATATATTGCAAAGGATTTTAAAGGGAGGAGGAGTTATGAGGATGTTACCTGTATTTAAACACTGCCGCAGCAGGGTAGCCGACGAAGAGGCGCCGAACTTCACTAAAGAAGAAGGAACACTTGACAGGAGAACGCAGCAAAGGACAGGCTGAGGTGTTGCAGTAAAGAATTTGGGGCTAGCATACAGTTGTTTCCCTTTAGCGTATTTGAATGCGCAGAAGCAGGGATATGATGTAGCACCCTGGAAGGAGGGAGATAGTCGATCGCAAAGAGGGAAAGAGCCGCCACCACCAAGGAGCAGAGCTAATCCGCACGGCGGAGAGTAGGCTGGAGCACACCGGAAGTAAGCTAAGCGTCGATCAGGGTATGACCAAGGGGATGTTTCTAGAGAGAAGGTGGAGCTTTCTCTCACTTACCTACCGTTGGAGTATTCTATATATAATATATTATAGATATGATAGTCTTGTTATAACTTCAAATTTCTTCTTTTGAAATATTAAGATGCACTACTTCAAGCATGCTTAATGGGTCAGTGTCCAGAACGAGGCATTTGGGCGGTCCATTATCACTAGAAAACATAATAACTTTCTTGCATCCTTGCTTGAATTTTCTTCTCAGGGAAATAATTTAAGTTCTTCAAAAATTACGAAATTTGGATCTTTCTACATCTTCCTCTAAATGTTTAAGCTGCATCTCCTCTTCTATCCCATCATTCTCCCGATATTGAACAGCAAATCCTATCTACACTTTCTAACGCTGGAACTCCTTTACAATCAATGACACCAGCCTTTGTGGTTCCATCGCCTTCCACTCCCTTAGCTCCATTCCCATTACCCAGAGATCACAACAAAAGACTTCTTGGCGCTTCATCTCTTTCAAATGTCGGAAACATGCCATATTAACAATTAGTGAAGTACATTATCAAACTCAGTCCGTAGCAGTAAGTACACAAGATAGTTAGCTTCCCTTTGCATGCTGAGTTTACCAAAATGGATGGTTGCCAGAATAATACCGTCGCTGCTACTGGAAAGCCATCTGTTAAAGAACAATTTTGTAGAGTGCCCAAACAAGGGGGTACAAATGTGTCGCTCTTCCGTTCCTACTTTCATAGAATTAAGGAGTAGCTTGATTAATTCTTTATGGATATTGCAACTCTCCAAACACCATTTCAGTGGATAACTTGTGTACATTTCCATTGGTAGTCAAAATTTGATCTTACAGTTTCTAAAGAAGCTTGATAATCCCTGTCATGGGTCGGATTAGAGGTGTACATAGTTTGTGTCAATTTGCTTTGGTCCTAAAATCGCAAACCAAATATGCAACAAGGGTCAACATATTCGTCAAACTGAACAGAACCGTCAATATCAAATGAAATGAGCCGAACTTATATTGCACGGTGTTGAAATCCTTTACTGTGTAGTGTTGTGATTGTGAATGGTCTTGGCCATTCACCTTTTTGAATTTGAATATCCAACCATAAACACATGTACATACCATATAAGGTGAGAGTTTCGGTAGGATGTACATAGCTTTGTGGTGGTGGTAGTCTTGTATATGTATGGGTTTTTTCAAGCCAATTTCTGTCGTTATATTTGTTGTATATATATTAGTTGTGTTGTATGCTATCATCTAATACTCATGTTTGGGTAGCATTATCGTGTGGCATTGTGGTCGTGTGTCATCCACTATTATATTATAGTTGATCTTTATAAGAAATGTGATTGTTGTATACTTGTTGAATTGCTTAATCTGATTAAAATTGGAATCAAGAGTTTTAATGGTGACTTTTTGGTATCATATAGTTGGTTGTATTGTGTTTTGAGCTTGATTGTGGTTCTTTCTATTTTTGCCTTCTGTGATCTTTCATAATGTAAAAGTCTGAGTGTCGCAATTATATTACCTATGAAAGACATTTTAACATTGTTTGTAACAAAAGTAATGTGATAATCTAGTTGCAAACCGACTAAATTTATGGTTTGGAATGGAAAACAAACTACATCCATGGCAAGACGAGAATTCAGTGAAATATTGAACTAGCTGCCATACCTTACACTTTGCTACCACGATACAGTATGGTAGAATTAACATGGCATTTGGGAAAGATGTCCATAAAGTAATTATTATATTTGATACTCCGTGTTCCAACTTTATTCAATTCACCTCTAGAAGTTCATTGTTTAAGAATAGCAATTGTACTAGTTGCACGGAAAGTCTACAAAAGATGTATGAGAATTACTTAATTGTAGATGATCTAAGAAACTTACACTTTGTTACCATGGTACAATATGGTAGAATTAATATGGCATTTGGAAAAGATATCCATAAAGTAATATTTATATTTGATACTCCGTGTTCCAACTTTATTCGATTCACCTCTAGAAGTTCATTATTTTAAAATAGCAATTGTACTAGTTGAACAGAAAGTCTACAAAAGATGCATGAGAATTACTTAACTGTAGATGATCCATTTAAAGTACGATTGTGAGTTTAACTCGCATATAATGAATCAGGTTTCTGACAATGAAATGATCAGTTAAAATTTCAGTGTACAACTAATGAAAGAGACTAACTATTTGTGAATAAGATAATAGTAAATGTTAAGTTTCTTGGATATTTAGGAGATGAAATGTCTATGACAAGAACGAGAGTTCAATTTAACACATTCTCTAGTATTCCATAACTTAGATTTGCCACGACATTACAACTTGGCTGAATCGATACAATGTTGAGGAAGAAATCCATATGGTAACTATTATATTTGCCATTCTGTTGCTTGAATTTATTCAATTAATCTTAAGATGTGCATATTTAAGAACGGTTGTTGCCTAAATTCATTCAACTTGTCTCAAGAAGTTCATTGTTTAAGAATTGTCCAAACTTGCTGCATCAAAAGTCTACAAAGATGCATGAGAATTACTTAATTGTATTCGATGCTCAATTATGAATTTCACTTGCATACAATTAGAAAGCAGCAAAAGAATACCACAGACGAGTCAAGTTTTCGACAATGAAATAACTAAGCTTCCATTGCACAAATAACGGGAGAAACTAACTGTTTGAAAAGAAGAAAACAATGGTAACGTTGAGTCTTTACTTAAATATATGATCCTTACAAGTTTTCAAAACATTCAATATTTGGATGTAATGTTAAGCTTAGCTTCCAGAATTTGAATCCTAGAAAGAAGGTTTTAAATTTCAAGCCAAACCGGAAACTCGTACCAATTGTTTGATAAAATTGATTTTTATCAATTTTGGTGAAGAAAACAAATCACATTCCTTTCTTGAAATGACAGTCGCCCCTTACTTCTTGTCGGTATTGATGCACACAATATATGTCCATGTTTATTGCTGTTAGCACCTCTCTACATTTGTCGAGTGATTGAATCCATGAAATAGACTTCCATTTCTATGTTACTATATTGAAATAATAATAAAAAGAGAAAGAAAAAGTCTATGTTCATGTTTATATAGCACCAAAAAGAAAGAGAAAAGGCACTGAAATAATTTGTCTTCCTCTCCATGTGGTTTCCTTGACCAACACGGGTGAGTACTTAATTTGAATTAGGAATCTTCTATATTGTATATCACAATGTGTATACTCTTTTGATATTATTTTTCCTATCGTGTCTATCTACCAGTTATTCCTACCATATCTATATATTGGTAATATTCTGTTCTTCCTATTGTGTCGTTATACATGTAATTCTTTGTTATTTCTACAACAAGGGTCACATATTCGTCAAACTGAACAGAACCATCTATATCAAATGAAATGAGCCAAACTTATATTGCATGGTGTTGAAATCCTTTATTGTGTAGTGTTGTGATTGTGAATGGTCCTGGCCATTCACCTTTTTGAATTTGAATATCCAACCAGAAACGCATGTACATACCATATAAGGTGAGAATTTTGGTAGGATGTACATAGCTTTGTGGTGGTGGTAGTCTTGTATAAGTATGGGTTTTTTCAAGCCAATTTCTGTCATTATATTTGTTGTATATATATTACTTGTGTTGCATGCTATCATCTAATACACATGTTTGGGTAGCATTATGGTGTGGCATTGTGGTCGTGTGTCATCCACTATTATATGGAAGTTGAGCTTTATAAGGGAATGTGATTGTTGTATACTTGTTGAATTGCTTAATCGGATTAAAATTAGAATCAAGAGTTTTAATGGTGACTTTTTGGTATCATATAGTTGGTCGTATTGTGTTTTGAGCTTGATTGTGGTTCTTTCTATTTTTTCCTTCTGTGATCTTACATAATGTAAAAGTATGAGTGTCGCAATTATATAACCTACGAAAGATATTTTAACATTACTTATAATAAAAGTAATGCGACAATCTAGTTGCAAACTGACTAAATTTATGGTTTGGAATGGAAAACAAACTACATCCATGGCAAGATGAGAATTCAGTGAAATATTAAACTAGTTGTCATACCTTACACTTTGCTACCACAGTACAGTATGGTAGAATTAACATGGCATTTGGGAAAGATATCCATAAAGTATTTAATACTCTGTGTTCCAACTTTATTCGATTCACCTCTAGAAGTTCATTGTTTAAGAATAGCAATTGTACTAGTTGCATAGAAATTCTATAAAAGATGCATGAGAATTACTTAATTGTAGATGATCTATTTAAAGTACGATTGTGAGTTTAAATCGCATATAATGAATCAGGTTTCAGACAATGAAATGATCAGCTAAAATTTCATTGTACAACTAATGAAAGAGACTAACTATTTGCGAATAAGGTAATAGTAAATGTTAAGTTTCTTGGATATTTAGCAGATGAAATGTCTATGACAAGAACGAGAGTTCAATTTAACACATTCTCTAGTATTCCATAACTTAGATTTGCCACGACATTACAACTCGGTTGAATCGATACAATGTTGAGGAAGAAATCCATAAGGTAACTATTATATTTGCCATTTTGTTGCCTGAATTTATTCAGTTAATCTTAAGATGTGCATATTTAAGAACGGATGTTGCCTAAATTCACTCAACTTGTCTCAAGAAGTTCATTGTTTAAGAAGTTTGTCCTAACTAGCTGCAACAAAAGTCTACAAAGATGCATGAGAATCACTTAATTGTATTTGATGCTCAATTATGAAGTTCACTTGCATACAATTAGAAAGCAGCAAAAGAATACCACAGATGAGTCAAGTTTTCGACAATGAAATAACTATCGTCCATTGCACAAATAACGGGAGAAACTGACTGTTTGAAAAGAAGAAAATAATGGTAACGTTGAATCTTTATTTAAATATCTGATCCTTACAAGTTTTCAAAACATTCAATATTTGGATATTATGTTAAGCTTAGCTTCCAGAATTTGAATCCTAGAAAAAAGGTTTTAAATTTCAAGACAAACCGTAAACTCGTGCCAGTTGTTTGATAAAATTGATTTTTATCAATTTTGGTGAAGAAACCAAATCACAATCCTTTCTTGACATGACAGTCGCCCCTTACTTCTTGTCGGTATTGATGCACACAATATATGTCCATGTTTATTGCTGCTAGCACCTCTCTACATTCGGCCAGTGATTGAATCCATGAAATAGACTTCCATTTCTATGTTACTATATTGAAATAATAATAAAAAGAGAAAACAAAAGTCTATGTTCTTGTTTATATAGCACCAAAAAGAAAGAGAAAAGGCACTGAAATAATTTATCTTCCTCTCCATGTGGTTTCCTTAACCAACACGGGTGAGTACTTAATTTGAATTAGGAATCTTCTATGTTGTATATCACAATGTGTATATTCTTGTGATATTATTTTTCCTATGGTGTCTATCTATCGGTTATTCCTACCATATCTATATATCGGTAATATTTTGTTCTTCCTATTGTGTCTTTATACATGTAATTCTTTGTTATTTCTACAGCAAGGGTCAACATATTCGTCAAACTGAACAGAACTGTCAATATCAAATGAAAAGAGCCAAACCTATATTGCACAGTGTTGAAATCCTTTATTGTGTAGTGTTGTGATTGTGAATGGTCTTGGCCATTCATCTTTTTGAATTTGAATATCCAACCATAAGCACATGTACATACCATATAAGGTGAGAGTTTCGGTAGGATGTACATAGCTTTGTGGTGGTGGAAGTTTTGTATATGTATGGGTTTTTTCAAGCCAATTTCTATCATTATATTTGTTATATATATATATATATATATATATATATATATATATATATATATATATATATATATATATATTACTTGTGTTGCATGCTATCATCTATACACATGTTTGGGTAGCATTATGGTGTGGCATTGTGGTCGTGTGTCATCCACTATTATATGGAAGTTCAGCTTTATAAGGGAATGTGATTGTTGTATACTTGTTGAATTGCTTAATCTGATTAAAATTAGAATCAAGAGTTTCAATGGTGACTTTTTGGTATCATATAGTTGGTCGTATTGTGTTTTGAGCTTGACTGTGGTTCTTTCTATTTTTGCCTTTTGTGATCTTTCATAATGTAAAAGTCTGAGTGTCGCAATTATATTACCTACAAAAGACATTTTAGCATTGCTTATAACAAAAGTAATGCGACAATCTAGTTGCAAACTGACTAAATTTATGGTTTGGAATGGAAAACAAACTACATCCATGGCAAGACGAGAATTCAGTGAAATATTGAACTAGCTGTCATACCTTACACTTTGCTACCACAGTACAGTATGGTAGAATTAACATGGCATTTGGGAAAGATATCCATAAAGTAATTATTATATTTGATACTCCGTGTTCCAACTTTATTCGATTCACCTCTAAACGTTCATTTTTTAATAATAGCAATTGTACTAGTTGCACATAAAGTCTACAAAAGATGCATGAGAATTACTTAACTGTAGATGATCCATTTAAAGTACGATTGTGAGTTTAACTCGCATATAATGAATCAGGTTTCTGACAATGAAATGATCAGCTAAAATTTCATTGTACATCTAATGAAAGAGACTAACTAATTGCAAATAAGGTAATAGTAAATGTTAAGTTTCTTGGATATTTAGCAGATGAAATGTCTATGACAAGAACGAGAGTTCAATTTAACACGTTCTCTAGTATTCCATAACTTAGATTTGCCACGACATTACAACTTGGCTGAATTGATACAATGTTGATGAAGAAATCCATAAGGTAACTATTATATTTTCCATTCCGTTGCCGGAATCTATTCAATTAATCTTAAGATGTGCATATTTAAGAACGGATGTTGCCTAAATTCATTCAACTTGTCTCAAGAAGTTCATTGTTTAAGAAGTTTGTCCTAACTAGCTGCATCAAAAGTCTACAAAGATGCATGAGAATTACTTAATTGTATTTGATGCTAAATTATGAATTTCACTTGCATACAATTAGAAAGCAGCAAAAGAATACCACAGACGAGTTACATTTTTGATAATGAAATAACCAAGCTTGCATTGCACAAATAACGGGAGAAACTAACTGTTTGAAAAGAAGAAAACAATGGTGACGTTGAGTCTTTACTTAAATATCTGATCCTTACAAGTTTTCAAAACATTCAATATTTGGATGTTATGTTAACCTCAGCTTCCAGAATTTGAATCCTAGAAAAAAGGTTTTAAATTTCAAGCCAAACCGAAAACCCGTACCAATTGTTTGATAAAATTGATTTTTATCAATTTTGGTGAAGAAAACAAATCACAATCCTTTCTTGAAATGACAGTCGCCCCTTACTTCTTGTCGGTATTGATGCACACAATATATGACCATGTTTATTGCTGCTAACACCCTCTCTACATTCGGCCAATGATTGAATCCTTGAAATAGACTTCCATTTCTATGTTACTATATTGAAATAATAATAAAAAGAGAAAACAAAAGTCTATGTTCTTGTTTATATAGCACCAAAAAGAAAGAGAAAAGGCACTGAAATAATTTGTCTTCCTCTCCATGTGGTTTCCTTAACCAACACGGGTGAGTACTTAATTTGAATTAGGAATCTTCTATGTTGTATATCACAATGTGTATATTCTTGTGATATTATTTTTCCTATCATGTCTATCTACCAGTTATTCCTACCATATTTATATATCGGTAATATTTTGTTCTTCCTATTGTGTCTTTATACATGTAATTCTTTGTTATTTCTACAACAAGGATCAACATATTTGTCAAACTGAACAGAACCGTCAATATCAAATAAAATGAGCCAAACTTATATTGCACGGTGTTGAAATCATTTATTGTGTAGTGTTGTGATTGTGAATGGTCTTGGCCATTCACCTTTTTGAATTTGAATATCCAACCATAAACAGATGTACATACCATATAAGGTGAGAGTTTCGGTAGGATGTACATAGCTTTGTGGTGGTGGTAGTAGTCTTGTATATGTATGGGTTTTTTCAAGCCAATTTCTGTCGTTATATTTGTTGTATATATATTACTCGTTTGCATGCTATCATCTAATACACATGTTTGGGTAGCATTATTGTGTGGCATTGTGGTCGTGTGTCATCCACTATTGTATGGAAGTCGAGCTTTATAAGGGAATGTGATTGTTGTATACTTGTTGAATTTCTTAATCTGATTAAAATTAGAATCAAGAGTTTTAATGGTGACTTTTTGGTATCATATAGTTGGCTGTATTGTGTTTTGAGCTTGATTGTGGTTCTTTCTATTTTTGCCTTCTGTGATCTTTCATAATGTAAAAGTCTGAGTGTTGCAATTATATTACCTACGAAAGACATTTTAACATTGCTTATAACAAAAGTGATGCGATAATCTAGTTGCAAACTGACTAAATTTATGGTTTGGAATGGAAAACAAACTACATCCATGGCAAGACGAGAATTCAGTAAAATATTGAACTAGTTGTCATACCTTACACTTTGCTACCACAGTACAGTATGGTAGAATTAACATGGCATTTGGGAAAGATATCCATAAAGTAATTATTATATTTGATACTCTGTGTTCCAACTTTATTCGATTCACCTCTACAAGTTCATTGTTTAAGAATAGCAATTGTACTAGTTTCACAGAAAGTCTATAAAAGATGAATGAGAATTACTTAACTATAGATGATCCAAGAAACTTACACTTTGCTACTACGGTACAGTATGGTAGAATTAACATGGCATTTGGGAAAGATATCCATAAAGTAATATTTATATTTGATACTCCGTGTTCCAACTTTATTCGATTCACCTCTAGAAGTTCATTGTTTAAGAATAGCAATTGTACTAGTTGTACAGAAAGTCTACAAAAGATGCATGAGAATTACTTAACTGTAGATGATCCATTTAAAGTATGATTGTGAGTTTAACTCGCATATAATGAATCAAGTTTCTAACAATGAAATGATCAACTAAAAATTTGTTGGACAACTAATGAAAGAGACTAACTATTTGCGAATAAGGTAATAGTAAATGTTAAGTTTCTTGGATATTTAGCAGATGAAATGTCTATGACAAGAACGAGAGTTCAATTTAACACATTCTCTAGTATTTCATAACTTAGATTTGCCACGACATTACAACTTGGCTTAATTGATACAATGTTGAGAAAGAAATCCATAAGGTAACTATTATATTTGTCATTCTGTTGCCTGAATTTATTCAATTAATCTTAAGATGTGCATATTTAAGAACGGTTGTTGCCTAAATTCATTCAACTTGTCTCAAGAAGTTCATTGTTTAAGAAGTTTGTCCTAACTAGCTGCATCAAAAGTCTACAAAGATGCATGAGAATCACTTAATTGTATTTGATGCTCAATTATGAATTTCACTTGCATACAATTAGAAAGCAGCAAAAGAATACCACAGACGAGTCAAGTTTTCGACAATGAAATAACTAAGCTTCCATTGTACAAATAACGGGAGAAACTAACTGTTTGAAAAGAAGAAAACAATGGTAACGTTGAGTCTTTACTTAAATATTTGATCCTTACAAGTTTTTAAAACATTCAATATTTGGATGTTATGTTAAGCTCAGCTTCTGGAATTTGAATCCTAGAAAAAAGGTTTTAAATTTCAAGCCAAACCGGAAACTCGTACCAATTGTTTGGCCTTCGGAGAAGATATGACGGCAAATGTACATAGATGAACATTTATGAGATTTTAATATTATGGACACAATAAAAAAAAGAATGCATAGCCTTGAGTAACCTTTATTTAGCTAACAACAATAAAACGAAACAAAATGTCATTTTCTAATGCTTTTTGGTAAACTTGGTTTGGACGTGCAAATTTCTTAGATATGAGAAGTTCTTTACGAGCTTAGACCAAACATAAGCACCGATGAATAGAAGAAGTTGGGTATCCTACAAGATGGATAAAATATAGAAAATAACTATGAGCACAACTCAAGAAAATATCAATAACACACAATAAGCACAATCAAAGATTCAATAGGAGTAATATGAAGGTCGTGTTTGATAAAATTGATTTTTCTATTCAAAGTAGATTGGCAGTACAACTTGTAGCACGGCTACCTACCATCGCAGCACGTATATCTACTATCTTAGTGTAATTATTTTCAAACTCTAATTGCAATTATAGTTAGTAGTATAGCTTTAGCAACTAGTATGTTGTCGTTGTAATCTTTATTTCTTTTAGCCTACAAGATAACACTTTTCTTTTAGCCTACAAGATAACACTTTTCATGTATACCAGACAAAAAATGTAGACTGATACGTATCGTAGTCATATAATGTAATGATAGATGTGAATGTAGTTTATGTGTCTACGCAGTATTATATCTTAGACAACTTTTAGACTAAGTTTGTTACATGGTGAATCTTGGTGATAGGCAATGATGGTTTAACAAAATTATTATTTGGTATCCTACAAGACGGATAAAATATAGAAAACAACTATGAGCACAACTCAAGAACACATCAATAACACCAATAAGCACAATCAAATATTCAATATGAGTAATATGAAGGTCGTGTTTGATAAAATTGATTTTTCTATTCAAAGTAGATTGGCAGTACAACTTGTAGCACGGCTACCTACCATCGCAGTACGTATATCTACTATCTTAGTGTAATAATTTTCAGACTCTAATTGCAATTATAGTTAGTAGTATAGCTTTTGCAACTAGAGTGTTATCGTTGTAATCTTTATTTCTTTTAGCCTACAAGATAACACTTTCCATGTATACGGTAGAGACAATAATGTAGACAAATACGTATCATAATCATACGATAGATGTGAACGTAATTTATGTGTCTATGCATTATTATATCTTATCTTAGACAAATTTTAGGCTGCATTTGTTACATGGTGAATCATGGTGATAGGCAATGATGGTAAAACAAAAATATTATTTATTTGTCATGGTGATAGGGAATCATGGTAAATCCATGATGAATCCATAGTAAATTTTGATTTATTTTTGTCCCCATGAAAATACATTGTGAATCGTGGTGAAAGAAATTTCTTTCAAGACTTCTCTACTTATTTAGATAAATGTATAAAAAAATACTCTAATAAATATAATTCTTACTTGTGTAAAAAAAATTCCCCTCCCCATCACTATAACCATGTAACAACATTTTTTAAGTTCTTCACCATCACCATCCCTATCACCATGTGCATGTTACCAAACAACATATTTTAATAATTTTCATATCACCATCACCATCTCTATCACCATCACCATCAATTTTATCACCACGTACCAAACACAATTTTAGACTACCTATAAAAATGAATATGCACCCTACCCATTGTCCACGAAAGACTAAAAGCACCTTAGATGACTAATGGGAAACCGTGAAATTTGGAAGAGACATGCACTACACATAAGGTTACCTTAATAAAGATAAATCACTTAGCATTCGTAGTCTCGAAAAAAATATTATAATAAACCATAGCACACCAGACTGAAGACGAAGGCCAACATAATGAACGTCAACTACTGCTATAACTTGGTCAAAGTGAGACAACGCCGTTTCACTTCCACGTATTCTACCGGAAGCAAATGTGCAAGCTGTTGGTCTGTTTCTACGACATGTGGTGTGCATTGAATTTATTAACAAAACCATAATGACTTCCATCCAAGTTGCACAAACAGAAATCGTAATTATACTAGAAGAAAAGGGATAGCTAGGTAGGAAAGACCACACAAAGTGCGCAATTCGTAATGGCTAGGTAGGGCACTACCATGTAGAACTTGGTAGTATGTCCGATCCCTACTGTATGAGTACTCGTTTTGGGCATTGACGGGCGTGCCACCCCGTGCCCAAAGGTAGCTCCGTTACTAGGTAGCTCCGTCACTAGGTAAAAGTTATACTGAAAACAAACTTTGGCGCATGCAAAATCCTCAGCATCCCAACCTCTAGATGCCCCTTAAAATGTTATGTATCACTTCATGTAACGGCGCAATGAGCTGACACGTTAGCTAGCTCACATCAGTAACTACTCATTAGTCCGTGCCAACTGATCATACACACTAGAAAGAGGGAAGATTTATCCAATAAACTTGTCAACAAAAAACAAAACAAAACTGTTGTGACCGTCACTCGGGAGGCCCGAGAGATGTCATGCATAGTCACCCCGTCTCATATCTTGGCACCATCTGGGAGATTTGAGAACTGCAACGAGCCATGCACCATGATTTGAGGGAAGTTGCATCGTCGATTTGCAAGCACCTGCACTATAATGTCCATACTCACCTACACTGTAATTATCACACTGGCTTGCCCCTTTTGGACAGTTCAGCGAAAGACAGACGTATGGACACTTCGGTGACAATTGGGATCTACAAATGACTTTGTTTCCCTTGCAGATATCTGAATGTTCCAAAGTGCATACAACGCATCCGTTAGTACACCTTCTCAGTTCATGTTATGGGCTGCCCACCCAACCAACCAACCCAAAAAAAAGCCCATCAGAACGTAGCATCTATAAAGAACTGAAAAGAGGAATTAACTCATCTCCATGAGCTGAGATCTCAACGTTGTTCCCTTTTTCCGATTCCGTTTTCTCTTGGCATTCTTTTCCGTTTTCCCTTCTTGGTTACTGGGTATAGCCTCTGGGGGCTGCGTACTCAGAAGATGTTGATGAATGGCAGACAGTGGATCAGCTTGGAAGGTTGGATTTGAGATTACAGCCTTGAATTGTTTGCTTTCCTTCACCCTAAAGACAAAAGGACACCGGTTGATAACCACAAAACACTAACAACCATATGCATAAAGGACGTACACAAGTCTCTGTCGTTTGATGCAGGTAAGCCTATGCTTAGAAGCATCAATAACCCGTGCTGACGCATCAGCATCTGGAAGGAACTCTGCCAAGGAAGAAAGATCGTATGCCTTCAGCTTCTTTTGCCGCCTCAACTGTCTTTTCTTCTGAAAGTATTAGTTGCAATTACAGGAGATCAGATATAATTCTCAACCACAGAAAGTAAATTAGTTATGAGTAGAGCAAAGTATCAGCATTACAGGAGAATTCCGTAACACATTTATCCTATATTAAATACAGGTCGATTGGGGTGCTATTAGACGGCCATGGAGCCACGTCTTGCACCGTATCTTTTTTCACCAGTTTAATGTTTGTCTGCATTCCCGCTCAACAGTTATACACGTTTTTCAGGAAGAAACGAACTAACCTATGCAAACAAACGAGTGGGGGTCAGGATTTACAATTGTTTCAATGGAGTTGCGGTGTTGGGAGACCCATTGGTAAAAACACAACAGAGAAAGATGGTTGTTTTAGGATGTGGGAGGGCAAAGGGGCCTGGGCACTCCATGGTAATGCCTCCACCTCACAAAATCACATAGTTTTTCATCTTTGCCCCATACTTCTTTATGTGGTTCTGTAAATCAAAAGTGTAGTTGAACCAAGTCTGGAATTGAGTAGATACTGATTCTTAATCAAATTTCATAGCTTTTCATCTTTGCCCCATACTTCTTTACATAACTTGTGGTACAATCACATATATTTCCATCTTGTAGTTCCACACAGAAAAATGGCTGTACATTCCAAACGGAAAAATGCCAATTTTAAAACCACTGTGGGATTGCTGAATTATTTTAAGGCGGGATCAAAGTTCGAAAGATAGCCGACGCCAACATGGGTGGGATTGAGGCTTAGATGATGATAATAATGATTGAAGTTCGAAATATGGTAAATCCATGTGATTTTCTAACTCATCATATGCATAGGAGTCAAATGCATGGCTATTGGATTATATGTAGAAGACTACCCCCAACCTTTCCAATCCTGCTTAAGAGGGGTACAAGGACTCAATTTCTAGATATATCTGCCATTCAGCGACAATGGGATTTGACCCCATAAGCATAGGAACGGAAGAACCTCAGGATAGAACTTTCAATTATGATCAATAAGCCACAGCATTTCAAAATGCGCTCACCTCGATAAAAAGGACGAGAAAAATTAAAATTAATTAAGTCAAATCAATTATAATTCAGACCACATATGGCTCACTTGACTAGAAGAACAGTGGAATCAACAAAGACTTATCTGCATTCATTTATCTTTTATAGAGTTAAAAGGGGAGAGAAAATAAAGAAGCACTTTTTCATATATGCAAAGTAAAAAGAAAAGAGACTATCGTGTACCTTCTTAATTTCCTTTTTTGCATTCAAGGATGCAACTCTCTCTTTAACACCTGCAAAAAAACAGTACAGAATGAGCTACTAAAAGTAATGTAATAGTAGCAACTGTCAGATCTAAGGCAATGCCAAAATTAAACTTGCTTTACATACAGTGGAAGTTATGACCATATCATAGGATACAAAGAACAGAAAAATGCATATTATGCGTCTACAGATTTCAAGGTTGTTCCAAGCATCATAACACTCCTTTGTTTTGATGATCAAAATAATGAACCTATATGAAAAACTGATGAATCCACATAACCGGGCGCACTCTGTTATATTCTGCATCCTAAAAAGACATACCAGATTTACACAGTACCAAAGGACCTATATGAAAATTGAACTACCACATGAAATGGTAATTGCTGCTAGGGCTATGCAAAAAAAAACTGCAATTTGACCACCAAACCGAACAAGGTTTGATCACACACGGCCCTAGTGTTGTTTGAAAAGAGAATGTGGTCACCTCACCTTCGGTCTGAGAAGAGCAGTGAATTAAAAAACGGCCACGCGGGCCGCTTAAGCGGCCATGACCCTCATCCGCCTAATTTAGCCCCTAAGCGCCCGCTTAATCGTTTTGAACAAAATCGCCCGCTTTTTGCCCGCCTCACCCACTTTTTGCCCGCTTTTTTCCCGCTTTTGTTTAAAAATTCTAATGTAAGCATCTAACATTAATTAATTACATAGTCCAAGTAGTGTTGACTATAATATATGAAACTTGTGTACTTTAAATGTTCTATGATATAGCTAGTCCTAATTTAGAATGCATACTTTGTGTGTAAGCTATAATAATTGGGTACTGCTGTAATGCATCTAAGTAAATATCCTATTGCTCTATTATACTAGTAATGCATGATTAGTTTTACTGATTTCCTTGCTGCTTTCAGTGATTAATGATTGGTACTACTGGTTAGTATTACTTTAGTGATTACTTTAATTCAACAATTCATAGTTTGTTATTTACAATTACTGATCTGCTTGCTGATTTTAGTGATTAGAGATACTGATTAATAGTAAGTATTGATGAATACTTAGTTAATTACTGATTTGCTGATTAGATATGTATAGAAGTTCCTTATAAATATATTTTTTATATACACATGTAATTTTGTATAAAAATATATAAAATTTAGACACCCGCTTTTTCAAAAATCGCCCGCTTAATCGCCCGCCTACCCGCTTTTTTATATACACCTAGCAGCGGGCAGGCGGACGGGAAAATTCTAGAAGAATCGATGACATGCTAGTATTCATAAATACTGCAAGGAGCCCCTAGTTTGGTATTCTCAAATTGCATATAAGAACCAAGGGGCAGTTCGTAATTCAGAAAAATGATAGCAAATATTGCATAGAAAACCCCAGACGCCCTTTCCTATATAGTGTAGATTCACCTTTTTTTGAAGAAAAAAATGTGTTTAAAACACGTACTATTCACCTGTCGTATGTGACGGCCGTTTTAAACTCCAAATCGAATAATACGTTTTCAACGTGTTTTATTTCCGTATTGTGTTCTAAACGCGTTTAGTACATTTTTTTCCCGTTTTATATAGTTAGGTACTTCTGGTTCATACTTGGTTTTCCAAGTCCTTTTTTATTTGCAGCAGGGTTCCACCTATGCTTCATTTTCCTCCCTTTCTTCCTAATTTGTACGTTGCTTGCTACTCCCGTTCTTCCCTTTCTTTCTCCACCATCCCCTCTTCCTCCCTGATTTGTCCTGTTGTTTGCTGCTTCCACTTCTTCCCCTTCTTCCTACTTTGCCATTCCCTCTTCCTCCCCCCTTTTTTCCACTTCTTTCCCTTCTTCCTCCTCCATTGTCCTCACTTCCTCCCTCATTACTTCCTGTTGCAGCACCTTCACCATTTTCCTGTTCTTCCTCCTTCATCGTCCCCTCTTCCTCCCATTTTTTTTCCTCTTTCTACTTTCATGTTCCACCTCTTATTGCTCCTCTCTTCTTTATCATCCTCCTACTTCCTTTTTTCCTTCTTCCTCCCTGCTCTCATTTTACCCAATTTTCCTTTTTTAATTCGTTTCTACTTATTTACAATTGCAGTTTACAATCAGTTATCAATCCATGGGGTGTTTTTCTGAAATCTATGATACGTTTATGTATTAGTCGAACTTTCTATATTACGGTATTCGATATGATGTGTAGTCAATAATTCAATCATTATATATGTGTGTATAATTGTAAATACATGTGTATATATACATATATATACACGTTTTCCCGACTTTTTCCCGAATAGTTGTTCGTATTTTTACCGTAGGTTGACCGATTTTTATCCGAATTTTCCGCATAATTCCCAAATCTGAATTTTTCAGCTTGACCATACGTATGCCGAATGCCGAATTTGTTACTATGCTAACAAGTGGGATCATACTTTGCCTACAAAAATACTCCTTGCAACGTAGTGTCATTTCTACTCTCTACAAAAGAACACAAGGGTTAATATATACAGTAGTTGGGCGGTAATGCAAACAGTAGATGAAGCATGAACTGATGAGGGAAAGAAAATGAAAAAAGGAAGAATGACGATAACAATAGGTGAAGGTGTGTAGGAGATGAAAAACACGTACAAGACAACAACGCAACAGGTGAAGGGGAATACGAGAAGAAGAAACAAAAAAAAAAATTAAAAATCAAAAAGAGCAACACATGTGAAGGGACTGAAACCGGCCAGTTCTGTCTCTAACCGGACCTGTTCTACAGGTTCTCCGGTTGGACCGGCGGGTTGGACGGTTCTTGGGTGACTTCCGGGTTTGGAGCCTGACCGGACCGATTTAGCCTTGGTTCCCGGTTCAACAGGTCCAACCAACCGGTTCAATCCGGTTTTAATAACTCTGCTACTTAGATCTGTGAAAATGATATAAGAGGGGAAATTCGCTCACGTAGGTTTTTCTTATTGAAAGGAGGCAGCCACTTATTCCTATAAATAGGATAAAGGGGAAGCATACAGACACAGGAAAACCCCTAATGGGCCAATAAACAATTGGGCCCATATTGCAAATAGACTAAAGAGAGCTTAAGTAAACAGACTAAAACACTCAAGTAAATAGACACTCTAACACTCCCCCTCCAGCTGGAGCTTGGGAGAATCCCAAGTCATCTTGCAAATAGACAGACAGGCTAAACATAATAAAAAGATAACCAAGCCCATACAATAATTTCTCCCCCTCGATGTTACAATAAGTCACTCAAGCACTCAAATACTCAAAGACTTCCCCTCAAGTAGATACTCTAAAGCAGCAGATATTTAGGCAGGCATAGAGGCTTCTTGATCATCATAATGGCTTCTGGAGCAAAAGAAAGAATAGCGGATAGGCATCAAGATCTTCATCACAATCGTCGTCATAGTAGCCATAGAGTGTTGGATCACAAGTCCGAGAGAGTGCTAGGTCACAAGAAGCAGCAATAGTCAACATGCATACAAAGCACGGACGAATTAAAGAGTGATGAATCACAGTAGCAGAAAGTCAACATGCACACAGCATGGACAAGCAGAGAGTCAACATGCACAAAGCACGGACAAGCCAGAGAGTGCTGGCACACAGAAGCAAATATCGACGACGTAGGTGGATAGAAGACCAGTATGCAAAGTAGCAAATAGATAAGTAACTCCAACATGCAATGTACACGTAGCTTCATGTAAAGTCAGCAACAAAAAGTCTTCATCATCTTCCCTCTTCATAAAGTATCCATCACAGTAGCAGACGTCAAAGTTCATAGAGTGTTGGTTCACACAGTCCAGAGAGTGTTGGTTCACAGTAGAAAGTCAACGTGCAAAAAAAGCACGGACAGCATATAATGCAAATGGCAAGGTAGCAAGTAAAATGTGCTAATTATAGCACAAGTAGCAAGAATAGCGTCCCAGTATGTCACTTCATAGAAGCAGTCGGGGTAGATGATGAATAAGCAATAATAGCAATAGAAAACTCCACATAGCATAAACAAGCACGAAAAGAGTCAAGAGAGTGGCTGGAGTGGAGAGTCAAAAACAATGGTAGAGATAGGGTAGGCAAATATGTGGAGGAGGTAACTGATAAGACGAGTCAATATGCAACATGACCCAATTACACAGATACAAATAGAAAAACTAGATAGATCTTTTTATGACCCGAAAAGAGATTTGTCCGGCCCTTAGGCAGACAAATCTGAGGGTGCGGGGCGGAGCCACTGGAAAAAAAAATAGATTAGGTCAAAAATAATATAGGGGGTGGAACAAGTATTGAGGAGGTAGGCAAAAAGGTATGTAGTGTAGGGCTGAGCATCGGTCCAGAACCGGACCGGACCGCTGACCGAATTTGAACAAATATATGGACCGCAGACCAGACTGTTTCGAGGTAGGACCGGACCGGGACCGGACCGTTTTGTGCTAGGACCGGACCGGACCGTTTGGACCGTAATCAGCCTTTTTTACATGTTTTACAACTTCTTTAATTGTACAAAGTTGATAATCTTAGTCACTTCTAACAATTATATAACTTTAGTATCAAACATTTATACTAGTAGTGATTATATATGTACTTTATTTATAATTATTATAGAATACACCTTTAAATATACATGAATTTTATATAAAAGTCAATCTGCGGTCCGGACCGGACCGGACCGGTTTTGGACCGGACTGGACCGAAGACCGAACTCATCGAAATTCCCAGACCGCGGACCGGACCGAACACAAAATGGATCGGACCGGACCGAATTGAGCAGTCCGGTCCGGTTTTGCGGTCTGGACCATTATTTGCTCACCCCTAATGTAGAGCTAGACTGGGTGGGGAATGTGAAACAACAAAAGACTGTGTTGAAAACGAAGATAACTGATGCTGGTAAGGAT
The DNA here is from genome assembly GCA_963693085.1 of Alisma plantago-aquatica. Classification (NCBI taxonomy): domain Eukaryota; kingdom Viridiplantae; phylum Streptophyta; class Magnoliopsida; order Alismatales; family Alismataceae; genus Alisma; species Alisma plantago-aquatica. Next base: position 895,668,853 of record OY856412.1, on the reverse strand, counting down.
AAAGAAGGGACATGCCATGTAGAGAGAGATACCTTAGTTTAATTGAATTATTTTAGCACGCCAAGAAGTTGCAGCAGTAGCAGAGGATACGCCGTGTCAGTGAGGAGACATTGTGTTACACATCAGTAGATACATTAGCAGTAGTCAGCACCGACAAGAGGTAGGTGACATGTCGTGACGTTGAGAGACACGTCGTGTCAGTTGACACATTAAGCATCAGTAACAGGCGACACGTCGTGTCTACGAAGAGACATGTCGTGTCCGATATCATAGTAGCAACAGTGAGCACTGACAAGAAATAGGCAACACATCGTGTTGTTTTGAGCGATACGCCGTGTCAGTTGACAGAACCTCAGGCCATAGTGCAAGGCAACACGTTGTGTCTTTACACGACACGTCGTGTCGTTACGGGCAAATTTTGCGAATAAAGTCGCGAACGAAGTAACACGTTGTGTTGGCGGCCAACAGCAGCAGAAAACCCCAGAGACAGCAGCAAAAGGGGGGAAATCCTTCCAAATCTACTCCATAGCAATATGGGAACGATGTATCCCCAATATCAGCAGAAAAGAGAGATCTCAATCCAAGAATTTGAATTAGATCTTGATAGTGGTGGCATGGAGTAAATGGGTGACGGAGTAGATCAGTGATAATGGCGGCTTCATTAGCAAGCAAGGTTGATGGAGGCATGGCGGCCCATGTAGATCTGGATCTAGCAACTTCATAAGATGATTTTTGTTGTTGTTGAAGATGGAGACGGCTCCAAGAAGAGAAAGGGGAGGCATCTCTCCTTTATGCTCTCTCTTTCTTAGGGTTGGGGGCGGCACAGGACCGGCCGCTCTGATACCATGTGAAAAAATATAAGAGGGGAAATCCCCGCATGTAGGTTTTTCTTATTGATAGGAGGCAGCCACCTTTTCCTCTAAATTAGATAAGCGGGAAGCATACAAACACATGACAAACCCTAACGGGGCCAATAAACAATTGGGCCCGTATAACAAATACACTAAACAGAACTTAAGTAAATAGACTAAAGCACTCAAGTAAATAGCCACTCTAACAAGATGAAACAGAATTCTAGTTCTAGATTCTCCTTATTTGAAAATACTTGTGGAGCTTCTAGCTGTTGGTTTGATTATGGACTGTGTCTTTTTCACTCCTCTTGCAAAGTCAGATCCTGAGCTAACAATCTTTTACAATTTGAATTTTGGGTGAGCCATTTACACAAGGAAAATATATTTCTAGAATCCCATGGGAAATCATTTTGCTTTGGGTGAAGAGTATTTCATTTTGGTCCAATAAAAAAAAGAGATAAGACGGGACTTATATTGATAACGAAACTGTGTAGATTTCATAACCTACTAAGTCAAAAAACAAAAACTTGATATCCATATTCCCTAGAGAATTGGACGGATTTTATGTCTTGAAAACACAATCAATCCTGAATCTTCAAGTTGTATATCACATGTTCATGATGGCATATTACATTATTATATTAGGACATAATTATGAACTAACATTAAAACAGCCTGATGACGTTATGTACATATGAACTTATGAAGTATGTTCTGTATGACTTGGTTATGGAATCTATCTGGTCATTATAAATACTCAAGATAGAAATGACAACAATATCCGGCAGTAAAATTTAGAAACGAACATACCCACATAAAATTGAATTTTCTTCTGCAGCTTTTTATCCTTCCTCTCTAAGGTTTTGGCAGGACCCTTTACTTTTTCAGGTCTGAGTATCAAAACAAATATCTATTATACGGTTGGCGTGACAATATAGATATTTAACTAGCAACACTACAAGTTAAACTTCAGCTTCAATTATACATTTAAAGAAAGCGGGTGCTGATTGAACAAACAGAATTCCCTCGTGAATGAAAAAAAGAAAAAGGCTAATTATATCCGGTAAACAAACTTACACTTGATGATATAGTTCCTTCTTATTAATGTAATGTTTTTCACAAAGAATTTTTTTTCTGTATTCTACAAACAGGTACAAATACTACACGTCTGTTTTGTTCCCATGAAAATGAGATGAACAAAGTTGCCTCCTGACCTCCCCTTAAAAATATTCCTAATATTTCTAAATGTACAAGTGTGAAACACCAGTGATCCACTTTATCCTGCTGTCAGCTTTCAGTGCTATTTTCTATTAAACCAAAAGAAAACCCATGCTGTTACAACCCCAACTTTTGGATTCATTTGGTGAGAAATGTAATTTCTCATATTAAAGATATTTGAACAAATAAAGATATAATTTGTTTTCAATAAATGGATTTCGTTTACAATAGCCTTGATGATTGTTTTGTGGGCTTTATTGGCTATTGGGCCCAATAATAAGGAAAAGACAAAAGGGAATTCCATTGTTAATATGAAATGGAGAAAAGAAAGATGTAGAAACCCCTAGAAGGCAAGAGTATTTAATCCATAGGTGGATTTCGTGCCTCTTGGGTTCCTTGGGTTCCAATGAGTCCAAAGTTGCAAAAAGAAAGCAATAAGAAAAGAAAAGATCAATTAAATATTTCTTTATTAAGAAAGAAATTGAAAAACAATGATAAAATGTGAAAAATAAGTGAAAAGAGGTATAATTGAATTATCCTTGGTGGGAAAGATGTAGAAACCCCTAGAAGGCAAGAGTATTTAATCCATAGGTGGATTTCGTGCCTCTTGGGTTCCTTGGGTTCCAATGAGTCCAAAGTTGCAAAAAGAAAGCAATAAGAAAAGAAAAGATCAATTAAATATTTCTTTATTAAGAAAGAAATTGAAAAACAATGATAAAATGTGAAAAATAAGTGAAAAGAGGTATAATTGAATTATCCTTGGTGGATTTTCGTATCCAAAGGATTCCTAAGGTTAAAAGGAATGCCAATGAGGAAAATAAAAAGAAAGAAAAATAGAAATCCTCAAAAAGAGATATTTTAATGAAGAAATAAAAAGATAAGGAGAATATGTGAAATAGACATAAATAAAAGGATAAAAGCAAGTAGATATTCCCCAATATGGAAATCTGTGCCTTTAGGATTTCTTGAGGTCCCTTGGACCCAAGATAACAAGATAATGGCAAAGGGAAAAGGGTTACTAATTAATTTTGAATTAATTAATGGATATCTTGGGAGAGAAGGAAGCATTCTCATCCATTGTAATTTGTTTCCCAAATTTCGTATATAGCTAGATAATGTAAAGACAAACGTTCCCTTAAAATTTGATAAAAAGAGGAGTTATGGTTTGGGAGATATCAATTTCTCAAGTTAGCTCCAAAATAAAGCATTTATTTGACGATTGAAAAATGAGTTTCCCTTTTGATGATCGCGTGCTTTGAGGACCGTTGGATCTCGATCCAACGCTGGTCGCTCATCTTCTAAGTCCCACACGGACTGGGACTTTGCAAGTCTCATGAAGAATTTCCAGCCTGGATTTCTCGTGATCTAGAGAGTATGCCAGCCTGTTAATAGTCCCTTTGGACTTGGGAGAAGGAACCGCAGGGAATCATCCCTGGTTTGTCGAGGGTTGGCCGCCGTTTGAGGAAGTCCCCAACCTAGCAGGTACCTGCCTCGACCCTATATATAGGGGAGGGTGAAGGAGGGAACAGGCACATCTTTTTGCTAGCCCAATCGCTGCGGCAGAGTGCAAGGAGTGTCCCAGTGCCCTCAATTTCTCCAACGACCCTGACCTGCGCTCTCGATACCTCGGTGAGCATCGCCAGAGTCCGGTGAGTAGGGGGAAGTCAAGGCGTGTTCTCAGCGAGCAATTGGACCCTTGGTCGTGTTCGACGAAGGGAGGCGGAGCTCCCTGGCCGATTGGTGTGATCAAAGGAGGTCAAAAGATTGAAGTCAACTCCTAGGTTGACCACCCGAGCTGCTGCGCTCGCGCAAGGTTGAAGAAGAAGGGACCCAGTGAAATTACGCGGCTACCCCTTCGCGCCTTCAGTCAAGGTAAGGGTGTTCTCGTCCTTTGGTTGCTTTTGATCGCAACTAGGCGCGCGCGATCCTGGTCGCTGGATCCTAAGTGGACCAACGAACCACGGATCAAACGATCCACATTTTTTCTGAAAAGTGCTAATAAATCAAATAAAAGGGTTTTCTTGATAAAATCATATCTTGAGCTAGAAAACTAGGATGAGGAAAGTTAATACGTGAAAAATGATCAGAAAAATACGAGGGATACACTAAAAATAGTTTGGGAACCTAAATCAGTATCTTTTTTCAAAAGTATCTAATTTGGATGGAAAAAGTATAAATTTATGGTTAGAAACCCTAAATTGTTGATAAAGGATGGATATAATCTTGCAAGTAAGTTCGAGCATTATTAACTCGTTTAATGATAAAGATGGATATTAACCTGATTTGAACAGGAAATTTCAAGAATTAGGGTTTTAAACATAATATTTTGATTAATACCCTTAGAAACCCTAAGAGAGGGAAAAAGGGAAGAAAAGGTATAGTAATCCAAAAATTAGGGTTTTGTGGTCCAAACCTGATCTTAGGATCTTAATGGAAAATAAAATGAGATAATTAGGGTTTAATGGATATTTTGATAAAAGTAAAGTAAAAGTGGTAAAAAGGAAGTGAAACCCTAATTATGGTCAAAACTCTAAAAAGGGCTAGTAACCCTAGGGCACGATTAGGCCTATTAGACTTGGATACCATGATCCATGATAGAGAATATTGGATGTATATTTCAGGATTGAATTGTATACTTGCTTGATTCTAGATTACTTGCTTGTTTGGACTATTCCTGCATCCGAATCTGCCTGACAGGTATGTGGTTACGCTTATGAATATCTCGAATTAGTTTTTTAAGGTTTTTCGAAGTTTTCCTCAACGACTTGAATTAAACTGTTGGATGAATTTAATTCATGCAAACTATAGTGTGGATATGACTATCACTTAAGATATGTGCCTACTAGCTCAGATCCTAGTCCCCTCTGTGGCTTAATAGTTTGACCTAGTACATGGCTACCTATGGGGTAGGTCCATCAGGTCATTGGATGACTTAGTACATGGCTACCAATGGGGTAGGTCCATCAAGTCACTTTGAGTCAGGGATTGGGCTACCTATGGGTAGTGCCATACGACTCTTCAGCACACCATGAGTTAGGGATTGGACTACCTATGGATAGTCACATGCGACTCAACCCTAGATATTGATCTACCTAATAGGTAGGATCATGCGGGGTTTAATGGGGATCTACCATGAGGAAGGTAGCATCCAGGCCCACTGCAGGGACAGCACAGAGATAGGGGATAGGTAAGGATTGAGTAGTATTGCTTAAGACATAATCTTGGATGTTAAACGATAATTGGCTGATTACATTGTTATCATAGTTGCACAATTATTGTTTCCCCCATATACCAGCTTTATGTTGACCGACGTTTTGTTTGTCGGTGTTTTATGTACAAGTGAAAAGAACAAACAGTAAAGTGGCATATGTGGAATTAAATGAGGGTTAACGATCAAGGAGGATTAGTTAGAATATTCTCTCATATGGATAGAAGATTAGTACTCCAAAATTTTTTAAAGGTATGCAAAAAGTTTTAATTTATATCAGATTTCAGTATAGTTGGTAGAATTTGATAATTGTTATTGATTATTTGTCGAACCTTTAATCATGTTAATTGGGATAACGGCACTGACCTTTTGGTCTCCCTTAATTGGGGGTTATCGGGAGACGGGGTCGTTACACACGCCAACTTCCTTGAGCACCTCCACCAATCAACCCACTCCATTGATGGTACCACACTACCACCATTCTCATGGCTTCCGCTACACCCTATGCGCCTATGCCACAGCAAGTGGGCTAGCATGTCCTCTCCTCTCCCTTTACCCAGTAATCACAGCATTTGGCGACTTTATAAAAAAAATCACATTCTGAAAGTTACGTTGCCGTCATCATATATTAAAGTTGAATAACTCCTCGAATAATACAAAACATGCGTAAATTGTAAATCAGAACAGGAACAATAGCAGGTTTGACGTTTTATTCACATTTTACATTCTTTTACTAATTTTCTAGTGATACCAAAAAAAATCACTTTTTGATCTTTCTCTCTATATCTGACTTAAAGCATCTCAATTCATTAGGCCCTTCATTCATTATGATTTAAGTTCTCATTTTTCTGAGTATATTTAATAAAAATATTTTGTTTTTTGATGTCCTCGTTATAATGGGTTTACAATACTTATTCACTAGGAGTACCATTTAATTAATGTTATGTTGGAGGCTGATTTGACACATATTTCCATATGTATACATAGAGAACCTGTATATTAGTATACATGCGTGAATTGTGTCCGCATTACTCCGAATACGTTCCCCATTATGTGACTGCACTCTTATGGAACCTTTATCGGGTCTCTGCCTGCAAATTGCCAAGCTTGGACCTTTTTAGCTTCATTGACAAGCCCTGCTTCCATATATGGAACTATGCCTTTATCCCCCTCCCTAAATTTGTATCTAACTATCTATCCTTCTTCAGGAGGGGAGAAAGGGACATGGAGGAAAATAGGTGGGTAGTGGGGGCAGAACAGAGGTGGAGGTTGTGGACACCAGATGGCCATCTAAAGAAGGTGGTGGCATCCTGACGAGATGGTCAGAGGATAGAATGAATTATAAAATAGATGCATCCTTGCACGCACAATGCTTCCATGTGGCCTACTTCACCTCATCCCTTACTCCCCTCCATACCTCCTACTTCTCCCACCTTATCCCTTGTTGCTTTCTAGCTGCTTCATGCAGTAGAAGCTGATTGGTAGAGTGTCAGGAGGAATAAGAAGCGACTAGAGAAAAGAAATAGAAGGTTTCCGAAAGAGGGAAAGAGAGGATACAGGGGTGGCTACAAGCTAGGGATGGAGGCCGCGGCTGAAGCATAAATGGTAGCATTGTAAAGGTTACCGGTGAAGACATGAATGCAAATGGAGTGGTGACTCATTTAATTGGGGTCGTCAGAGAGGTACAAGGAGGTATTGGAGAAAGATTTAGAGCAAAATTTGTTCTTTTTCTTAAATTAACAAAAAGGTTTACCGGAATTGATGATGGGATAAAATTGACACCTAATGTATCATTTAGGTAATTCTCTGAAACATCCTAAACACACAGGGCATTTGATATCAAAGTCAAGTTTGGGGACTAGAATGAGATTAACCATATCCCAATAAAGCATAAACTATAACATGACTGCATTAAAGCAGGTATGAACAAGCACATAGGTCATCTGTGGTCGTGTTGTGGGACAGCATAGTCGGACTCATGGGTTGAGGCTGTAATGTGCTGAAAACTACCCCAATTCTCACCACAAAAGTCAGATCCAAGTTTGGATCCAAGCTCTCCAATGACTACCTCAAAGCTGGGTGAGCACTATGCGCACAATATACCCAATTCAGTGCATGTTTTTTCTAAATAATAACCAAAACGTCAATTGACTGAAAGACAATGTTTAATATCTGATCCTTTTGCTTTCAAACTATGTATTATGGTAGCTCTAAAACAAAAGCTATGCATTTTGGTGACTGTGACAGTAGGTGTTAAAAACGAGTTTAAGGTTCCTTTCTCAAGGCTAATTTAACAAGTTAAATGTTATCTCCATTAAAGATGTCACGTAAAAGTGAGGTGTCTTGTAAAATTATTTACAAACACATTGTGATGCCAATATCGGCTATATTAGTAACTTATCAAAAGAACTCAGATGTGGTAATCACCAAAAGCAGAAGTCACATGTGGCTATATGGGGATTGGTAGTGAGGTTAGATTTGGACCCAATAGATCCCATCTAAGACCTAGATTTGGGCGCTAAGCTGATCTAAGGATTGCGCCTAGTTCATGGCTTCATGCCATGCCAAGTAAGAGGTAATTTTAGAATTTGAGATAGAGCATAAAGGTGAAAGCAGGGAGATAGAAATAGATGAATAAATATAAGTGAAGTTAGCTATTGCAAATGATGAATGAACGAGAGATACGGGAGCAGTAGGACAAGCACAATTCATGTGGATAGCATATAGAAAACAACCACCACATGCGTATTCGGGAAATTGTGTGAAACCAATTCTCAGGTTCATTTCATCTCAAAACTAAGTCTAGTTAATTAAAGCTAGTCACACAAAGGGCAAAAGAAGTCGGCATAAAGATAGATAATGGTAGGGGTGAGCAAATAATGGTCCAAACCGTAAAACCAGACCGGACCGGTCATTTCGGTCCGGTCCGGTCCATAATTAGTTCGGTCTGGTCCGCAGTCCGCAAATTTTGGTGAATTTGGTCTTCGGTCCGGTCCGGTCCGGTCCAAAAAAGGTCCAACCGTGGACCGGACCGTAGACCGACTTTTATGTAAAATACATGTATATTTGTCGGTATATTATGTAACAAGTCCAAATAAAGTACACATATAAGCACTAGTAGCGTAAATATTTTCTATTAATGTTATATAATTGTTAGAAGTAACTAATATTATCTACTTTTTACAATTAAATAAGCTGTGAAAAAATTAAAAAGGCTGATTACGGTCCAAACGGTTCGGTCCTACCTCAAAACGGTCTGGTCCTGGTTCGTCCTACCTCGAAACGGTCCGGTCTACGGTCCATAAATTCTTACAAAATCGATCCTCGGTCCGATCCGGTCTGGTCCGGTTCTGGACCGACGCTCACCCCTAGATAATGGTGGTGTCGACGAATTTGGGTGATACTAGAGAATACAATAAGGGATTGAAAATTGAGCATAATTCATACAAATCAGAGCACAGAATGTAATTTGGAAAAGCAAGTGTGAAAAATTCTTGGCTATGATCACAATCTATACAGAACTCGAGAGAAGAAAACAAATACAATACTAGATCATATAATTAGACAAAGTAGTGTAACCAAACACGCCATGCATCTACAATTTCATAACTTACAATTCTAAAATCAAGGTTGTGATTCGAAGATGGTCATAGAAACATACCGTATCTCAGTCAATTCATGATCATCATCAGTCCTTCCTTTAGACCCACGCCTAAATATCAAAAAACAAAAAGTGTCTTACATTCTTTTAACTTTGAGTTAGCAAGTCCAACTAAAATAAAAATCATAAAATGCAAGTATGCAACTATCAAAAGAAAGATTATTGAGTGCAAGGAAAGCAAACTTGGTACAGGCATGAAGTATCACTTGACATATAAATATTAAAGCAATCATTAATAGACAGTAGGTAGTCAAGGTGTCACCATTAAATTTTCTTTTCTAACTTATTGCTAGATGCAACACGTACCAAAATAGCACATTGAGCGCTAGTCGGCCCTGACATCCTCGAATATAGAGATTTTGAAACATCTCATTTCTTAGCTCTCTCACTTTGCTCTATCCTCAATGGTTGTTTTTAAAACGTTGGTTTAGGGCAATGGTCTTTTTCAACTCGAGGTTGATTAGGGAGTAACTTTGTTGAAAAGTGAATACCGTATCTGAACCCTGAATAGGTCAAGCAGACAACCCAAAGATCCATCCAATCTTTAGGCATCACTACCAAGAAGAGATTGGCAACCTCAAGGCTATCGCACATTTTTCTGAAGGTAGCATCTTATACGTTTTTTGTGAAGCCTATATAAAGTATATAAATTTCCTAATGACACGCCTAGGATCATGAGAATCATGTAAACGGCACCTTTTAAAGAAGTAGCAAGTGCATATAAGCTCTTGAGCTGATTCAAAATGTTGGTTAGCTTTCCTTTTGTGGGTCATCCTCAAAAAAAAAAGAACTCTTTGCATCTGGGATGGATTGATGGAGCACAGGCAGTAGAGGTCAACGTACAAATAAAGTACGGACGGGTCAACGGGCGAAATAAAGCATGGACGAGCCAGATAGTGCTAGTACACAGTAGTAGAGAGTCGACATGCAAACAAGGCACGGACATGCCAGAGAGTGTTGGCGCACAGCAGTAGAGAGTCGACGACGTAGGCAGATAGAAGGTCAGTATCACAGAGTAGCAAGCAAATACATAACTCCAGTAGACGAAGCTCCATGTAAAGTCAGCAACAAATGTCTTCATCATCTTCCCTCTTCATAAAGCATCCATCACAGTAGCAAACGTCATAAATCCAGAGAGTGTTGGTCCACATAGTAGAAAGTCAACGTGCAAATAAAGCACGGACAGCAGAAAGTGCAAAAGCACAAAGCAGCAGGTAAAGTGTGCTAATCATAGCACAAGTAGCAAAGATGACGTCCAAGTATGCAACTTCATAGCAGCAGTCGAGGTAGATGATGATTGAACAATAATAGCAACAGAAAGCACTAAATAGCAGCAGAAAAATCCATATATCAGCAGTTAACGTGGCATGAAGCAGCATAACATAATTCTTCTCTTTTTTTTCTTCAACTCTCCTCCATCTCATCTCTTCCCTCTACTCTTTCTCCTCTATTCTCCCCCTCACGCCAAGCACGAAAAGAGTAAAGGAGTGGTTGGCGTGGACAGTAAAAAACAATGGTAAAGGCAAAAAAATTCTATAGGCAAATAGGTGGAGGAGGCAACCGATAACATAAATCAAGGTAGAAAATGATCCGGACAAATACATTGCCTTTGGACAGCAACTGTAGACCAGAAAAGGGTCGTGCTACAGTACTCCGCCGGTGACAACGGCTGGGAAGAATTACCAATGCTCCCTCTTTGGAGTACCTTTGCCCTTGACCTTCTTGGGCAACGTAGCAGGGTCCGGGGCGGCCTCTTTTGATCAGATTTAAGAGGGGAAACAGTCCTCTGCACCTTGTTTGTTGAAGCCGTAATCTGCTACAATAAGAGGTTGTTGACAGCAGCCCATACTCTTGCTGATTTGAAGAAGACAGAGGGACATAGCAGCTAATCGCAAGCACCATATGGCAGCTACAACCAAGGGAAAGGTCATCCCAGAAGGGCATGACCTAATATAAACCGGTGTGGGAGCAACAGCCACTACAATGGCCACCTTGCTACAGTACGACACTGTAGCGGCGAATGATAAACTCCAAGCTGCTGCTGTTCCACATGATTGTAGACCTCATAAAACTTCCTTGTTGGGATTGATGGCTCTCCTCGGATTTCCCCTATGACTTTGATGTGGAAGACAATTGCGGAAGCTCAAAGAGGACCGAACTAATTTGGAATGATGGGAATTCCCTGCGGGCAGCAAGCACCGCCAAGGGCGGCGGCCGCCCGCAAGGGGGGCGCTTCTACTTTTCTTGCTCTCTCTCATACAGACTTAACTAAACCCTAACGGGCCAAGACACAGTGAGGCCCATATTACAAGGACAATATAAATAACTAATAAACAGACTCTCTAACACTATTATTACAGCTTACACACAAAGTATGCATTCTAAATTAGGACTAGCTATATCATTGAACATTTATTGTATACATGTTTCATATATTATAGTCGACACTACTTGGACTATGTAATTAATAAATGTTACATGCTTACAGTAGCATTTTTTAAAAAAGCGGGCAAAAAGCGGGTGAGGCAGGAAAAAAGCGGCCGATTATGTTCAAATCGCTTAGCGAGCACTTAGGGGCTAAATTAGGCGGCCGTCTTAGCCGATTAAGCGGCCACCTTGGTCGATTTTTAATACACTGCTAGATACAGTGATTAAAAGAAATGTCAACATAGCTAGCTTACAGGAATCCAAGTAGATAGGAGAATAGTGTAGAGAAATTGGAAACACGGAGCACAAGATCTGATATACATGTATTGACAAGCATAGAAATAGCGTTGAAGTTATTTTGATAAGATGTTGAAGTATGATGTAGTTAAGATCACAAGGATGGGTGAAAGAATCTTAGGTTGTTCTTGGGGGAAAGATTTTTAATATTATTACTGCTTATGCCCCCCCTCCAAACTTGGACTTAGCAAGGAGGCTAAGAAGGATTCTAGGATAGCATTGATGAGCTGATGCAAGGAATATTGATAGAGGAGAAAATCACTATTGGAAGTGATTTAAATGGCCATGTGGGAGTTCATTACGGTCTTGGATGTGACAGCAAAAATGGTGAAGGAGAAAGGATAAGCGATTTTGCAATTGCTTATGATATGATTTTGGCAGACGCCCATTTAAAGAAAAGAGCTTCTCATATGATTACTTTTAAGAGTGGGTGCAATTGTGGCCAAATTGATTACTTCCTTACAAGGTGGGTGGAGGTGATCCCTGGTGAAAAATTCACCACCCAACATATGTTGGTGGTTTTAGATATTAACATGAAGATCAACAACGGTAAGCATAACAAAAACCAAGATACAAGGATCGAGTGTGGAATCTTAAACGAGAAAAGAAATCAACTTTTTACATAATCTTATCAAGGAGGGCACTTGGAACATGGAGTTTGATGTCAACACCATGTGGCATAATATGAGCTCCAAAAAAAATCAAAAAGGTTGTACGGAAGTCTAAAGGGTATGGGCCTCCACCAAAAGAGATTTGGTGACAGAATGATGAAGCATAGAAGGCTCTTAAACTCAAAAGAGACATTTATAGGAGCTTACCCAAATCACGAAATAATGCAACTCTTAAAGATAAAAGCAAGCAAAGAAAGAAGTTCAAGAGGCAAGATCTAAATATTTTGAGGAGATATATAAGAAGTTGAGCACGAGAGAAGGGGGCTAAAGATATATATAAATTGCTCGCAAACAGAAAGGAAAGGGAGAGACTTGAGCTAGGTAAAATGCATCAAGAATGAAGATAGTAAGCGTTGGTAAAGGATGATGATATCAAGAACCAATGCAGAAACTACTTTATAAGTTTTTCAATGGAAATACTTTGAATAATTTTAGAGACTCATATGACATGGAATACACTTATACATGATGAGTTTCCCTATCTGAGGTCATGAATGCTTTGAAAAAGATAGGAATGAGAAAGGCACGCAGACCGGACAGTATTACTATTGATGTATGGACGAGTTTGGGGGATGAAGTAGCTACATGGACAATGAATTTCTTTAATAAGATTATGAAGACCAACAAAATGCTAGAAGAGTGGAGAAATAGTACTATAGTCCCCAGTCATCTACAAGAACAAAGGAGATGTCCAGAGTTGCACAAAGTACAGAGGTATCAAGTTGATGAGTCACACTATAAAACTTTATTGAACAAAGGCTTAGATCGATAACACAAATATAAAACAAGCAGTTTAGCTTCATATTTGGGAGATAAACAACAGATGCAATTTTTCTGATAAGGAGGCTTATGAAGAGATAAAGAGAAAACAAAAGAGATTCTCATATGATTTTTATCGACTTGGAAATGGCTTATGATTGAGCACCCAACTAGGTGTTGTGGATTGCGTTAGAGAAAAAACATGTGCTAATTCAATACATTGGCTTAATTAAGGACATGTATGATAACTCAATTGCAAGTGTTAGGACTCCTAGAGGAGAGACACCAACTTTTCCACAATTAGGGTACGTCAAGGATCGGCACTAAGCCCATATCTTTTTGTTCATGTTGTGGATTGACAAAGCAGGTGGATGATATTCCTTAGTGCATGTTATTTAATGATGATATTGTGTTGATTGATGAAGCCAAAGAAATATTGATTGATAAAGTTGAACATTGAAGAAATGCATTGGAATTAAATGGATTTAAATAGTAGAAGCAAAATTGAGTATATGCATTGCAATTTCAGCTAGTCTAGAATTGCAAATGGTGGGGTGAAGTTGGATGGCGTGGATGCACCAAAATATGGCAAGTTTTGTTACTTGGAGTCTATTATTCAATTGGATGGTGATGTTCAAGATGATATTCGTCACAAGAACACAATGAGACGGGTGATACGAAGGAGTGCAACTAGAGCCGCATGAGATTCAAAGATTCCTTTCAGATAAAAATTAAAAATAGTTTAATAGTACAGCTATATGGCCAGCCATTATATATGGGAGTGAATGTTGGACGGTGAAGAAATAGGTCTCAACAAAATGAGTCCAGCCAAATATGTATGTTGAAATGGATGTGTTCGAAGACAGGGAACGGTCGCTTAAGAAATGAATATATCAGGAACAGAGTGGGGGTGGCGAGCATTAAGGAGAAGTTACGTGAGGGCACATGTGCAACACAAACAGACTAACGTGTCTATTTAAAGCAACGTTATTGAGTCAAATACAATTAAAAGAAGAAGAGGCATGCCTAAACTAACATGGGAAGAGCTTATAAAAGAAATATTTTGAATATTTACATCTTGATCAGAATATGACCCACAACAAAGATAATTGGAAAAGGACTTATGTAGCAAACCTCCACATGGTTGGGATTGAGACTTAGATGATGAGGATCATGATTATGATGATAAATGAATATATAATGCACTAATTTGAGCATGGGGCATTCGCAGTCATACTAGACTCAAGGAGTTGAAGAAAAATAACCAAAACAATCAAGATGTGGTCCAAAGGAGCACCCCCCTTGGGCCGCCTTGATAGCTAGGAGACAAAGTTGAAGCGTGTCTTCAAAAGTATGGACGAAGACCTTATATAAGGAAAAAAGACATTTTTGAATGTTATGTTATGAAAGTTTGGGATCTTGATATAAATGAGTTGCTTTACATTCTGTATTAATGATTGACACATTCCATGTTCAACCCATCCATATCATCATCATCATCATCTAAGCCTCAGTCCCAACAATGTTGGGGTCAGCTATTTTTACAAGGATCCATGTTATAGAAAGAGTGACAGTTTTTATGGCTGGCTGTCAACTTACCAGCAACCCTCCTCCTTTACACGAGCTTGGGACCGGCTACATTTGCACAAATTGTACAAAACATAGGAGGTGTTCGTTTCATTTTCAACTATGATAATAAAAACTTGCGACATGTACTTTGAAGCCATAATTAATGTATTTACTAAAAGACACTCACCAAGCTAAAACTTTATGACATTAAATCCTACCTGAAACTCAAGTCAAATGAAAAATTCATAGACATGTTACTTGTAGTAATAGACTCACAATACACGACGTGCACCGATTACATAAGTGATGGAAGTCCAAAAAAGATACAAATATTGTTTTAGGGCCTAAACCAATATCAAACATGGTCGCATTGATATTTTACTCAAAGGTACAATTTTTGTTTTCTTTTCTAAACGTAAAATAAATTTATAATAGTCCACAATAATGTGAGATTGCTCAAAATATAGATGATATCAACTTGTGCCACAGATAACGCTGAAAAAATTTGAAGGTTGAAAGTGTCAGACATTTATACTAGGGGCTGGAAGGGTTGGAAGGTCACAAGAACATTCCAACAAGGATAGAATCAACTGGTCAAAACAGTTGGATTAGGATCTGATCCAAAAAATGGTCCAAGACACTCTAAAACTTGATTCTTTCTGAATGCCTTCCAGAAAAGATGGATCTGTCGGTCAATGTAGAACCAAAAGAAGTCTCCCTATACCGATCAGTTTGTCTTGCTTGCCTAGAAAATCTTTTTTTTCTATAAGATTATGTAGAGGTTGCAATGTTTTAGAAAGCGGGAGGCGCGTAGACATGACCATATAGCCACTTAAGCGGCAGATGAGCACTTCAGCGGGTGTTTTTTTTTAAAGTGGATGCTTGATTTTGTATATTTTCATACATAACTATACACATATACATATATTGTCATAAATTTTTTAACTTCTATACATATTTAAAATTTTAAACCCAGGTAATAGTGTAAAACTGATTTCTACACAGAATAATGATATTATTCTAGTGCAACTAGTAATATACATATACAATATGTTTTAAGTTTTATAGTTACATAAAAATAAGTAACAGAGTAATATTTCCATAGTGTATAATATTTTACGTATTAAAACAAGGAGATCACAATACTAGTGTAGATAATACGAAAATACTTGCATTTTACAAACATACAACCCTGATGTAAATAATACTTCTATACTTAGTAATGTAACAGCAATAGCATAGATAATACAAATATATAACCTAACACAAAACAACTGTATGCAGTTGAATACATAATACAATAATGTTAAATATCATAATGTGGACAAGTAGATATGCAACACAATAATCTATTGTAGTATACCAGTAATGCATGCTAACATGGTAATACACAAAACATATATAACAGTACATATTGCTTACTACACAATATAAATACACATTATACAAACAATAATTCACTTATTGCAAGAGACTAACAGTAGATATTGCATATCTATACTTACTATATTATACTATATGCTAGTATAAATGTATAGACGTACAAACACTTGTAAGTTAGAGGTGTGGAATAAATATCTTGGCTCTAGCTTCTCGTTTACTTTAAGCTGCCTCATGTGGGAGCCTAAAAGAGGTGGCGACCTTGCAGTGCTTTAGTGGCGGCTTAAGTGGGTGCTCAAAGTGCTTTTTAAAACACTGAGAGGTTGTTTGTAATTTTATTTATATAGAGAAGCTGGATTGCTAATTAACATCATTCACAAAATTGTAATATGAGATAAATCGTGTTATATCATAAGCATTTATTTATTTGTCCTCAATTCTTGTAGTTTTTATGTCGCTTTAGGGCCATTTATTCAATGTTATAACTTAGCTATTTTCAACAGTTTTATGTAGAGGATTGTCCTAAGTTTAATGTTATTTCAACTATTTTATCCATACTTCCACCTATTTATAAATATGTATGATGTCGTTTTGTGAACTGATTGAGCCACCAGTTAGACCGATAACCACCAGTCCATTGCTGAGTCCTGACCACCTTGCATGCCACACAAGTCGGTAATCCCAAGTAGAGACAGCATGACATCAGCTGACTCCAGTCTCCATCAACATTTTGTAAAGTAAAGACTGTTGGATAAAAAATATACAGTTTTGGGTGACTAGAGGCGATATCGTATAGGATTTTCACCCATGAATATTGAGTTTTCTTATAATAAAAACAACATTAATGCACCGAATTTCCCAAGAATAGAGTTGAGATAAACAAAGATTGAACAAGACCTAAGTTTCAGTGCAATTACCCAAATTAACCAAATTCATCTCTTTCCATTCTTATCGCTGTTTGGAGGAACTGGATCATTGCACAGTTGCGTCCCTAAAGGAGCAACATTTGCTAAAGACATGACTTCTCTTTTTAATAAGCTAATTAAACAAGACTCTTCTCTTTTCTTTTTTTAAAAGCTAGGTATGCAAATTAGTTCAGTTGACGTCCCCTTCCTAAGGAAAATCACTTGAATCCGTGGACTAGATTGTATCTCTCAGTTCATTGTTAATCTTGTTTTGCTTCTAGATGACGGATGAAATAACTGAGACTACAATAAGACCAGTCCTTTTTTTAATTTCTCATCTATGTACTACTCACCGCAAATATATCGAGCACCAGATAAGACAGCAATTTATAATATAAATATTTAAAAATAGCAAAGCTAGTAAAAAAATCAACCAGCTCGTGCATATATACAAACATCAGAGTGATATTACTAAAAATATAACATTTCAACAAGAGTTGCACAAAAGAAATACTACAATTAGCAATTTAAAGTAAGATAAGCATGCACTTTCAAGCAGATAACACAAGGAAGAAAAATACTAACCTCAGATTATTTATCCCCATGGCAAACAACAGACTTCAGGCCTGAGAATATATTGAAAGTTAGAAGGAACTAATTATTAAGAAAACAGAAAATGCATAACTCAGAAATGTAAGTATAAAATACATAAGATATCAATCTTTCTTAAAGGGATACTCAGTATTCAGGCAGAAAGGTACTGCTTAATGTTTATGCAGTATGCAGGTACAAGTGTGGGAATGAGTGGTTTTGGAATTTTTACACAGAAATTATGTATTAATAGAAATTATATATCAACCATAACTATTTACATAACTTGTATTATTCAAATTTGACCTTTAAGCTTCTTGTTAGTGTGGGCCAACCTAATAGTAGTAGTTGAACAAGGTAAAACCTCATTAGAATGTCCTAAGTAATTTTTAATACAATAGCTACATTACAATTGGTAAGTGGAAGCAAGTAATAGCAAACCAGTACGATAATAATAAATAGTGAATCCCTCAACCAAGACACAATCGAGCAATTTTGTGAACTTACAACCATCAGCAACTAAATATACTAAAGTAACTAAATCTACTGAGTAGATCTGCGTTAAAGTAACTAAATCAGGAAGTAAGTAGATAGGTGGGAAATGAGTAGGTAGGAGATGGGAAGGAAAGCGAATAATTGGAGGGGGCAAATCGGCAAATGAGAAGGAGAGGAAGAGAGCGGAAGGAGGACCAGGAAGGTCGGTAACAGGAGGAAGACAAGGAGGGGGAGAAAGACGAAAAAGAGGACTCGATAGAAGATCAAGCGGCAAGATGGACAGAGAAAGGGAGGGAGGCCAGGAGAAGAGGATTGAAACGAAGTCATCAGGAGGTCGAGTAGGGAATGGAAGTGGAAGCTGGAAGACGAGGAGATGGAAGAGGAGAAAGAGGAAGAATGAGAAACTAGTAAAAGAAAGAGGACTGAAGAAGAACGGCAGTAGAAGAGGTGGAAGACCAGGAAGAGAAGTAAAATACGATCAGCAAATAAGAAGAGAGAATTGGAGCCAAACATTGTTACCTTCTTTTCGTCCTTAGGAGGGCCTCTTCAATGAAATAGAGGGGAGAAAAGAGCAAGTCGTCCGCGCGCCGCCGCCGGGAGAAGCTCCAGAGAATGTCGCCGCCCTACGTGTCAGGCTCTCTCCGTGGTGTCGGAATGACTGCCGGAGGGAGTGGAGAAAACTGAGGGTGGAAAGGATTTTTATGCACAAATAAAATCATATTGTTTTAAATTATATAGTTGATCATATATAGTTTCACTACCTGGTTCAACTTAACTGTAAATTTCTTAAAATTCATTTTCTAGAACTGAACTTGAGTTCAATATTTGAAGTAGTCATTGTTTTAATAAATTAGTATATAATATTTATACAATCATCAAAATGTACTAAACACAAAGTAATTTATAGTTCATCATAAAAACATGTGACGAGAATCTATTCAAGAAAAATTGACATCAAGAACGCAAGGACCGACTATGATTTACTTTTATAACAAATTCAAATATAAAATTTCAAATAAGACATAAACTCAAGGAGACGACCCTACAGTTTTTACAGTGTACTCTTTTATTTTGGACTTTATTCGCATCAAGCAAATGATAGATTGTATTGGTGTGGAGAACGGAGCACAACGTTTTAATATTGTGAATCTACATCAGCACAAAACAATGATCATTCAGATCTAAAGTTCGTCAAAATCGGAAAGAAAAGGCAGGCACAAATCAATCTCAACTAGGAAGAAACCCGTGCTATGCACGGGTAGGAGAAAATTGTGAATCGCACATAAATTATTGATTTTAATAAAAGTAAAAGAAAAGAACTAGACGCAGCAATGTTTGTTTTTTCATTTCAAAAAAGTTTGCAGCCATATCACCAAATGTTTTGAATTCAGAACAAAATAGAAGTAAAGTAGCATGCAAATTAACATTGGGAGTGTATTTAACCACAAATAAAGTTTCAATATAATTAAGAATTTTATTCTTTAAACAAAATTGAACAGCAACAACAGATGTGCAAAGACATCTGCTCAAAAAATGTTACTACATAGCTGCAAACCTATATGGCTTCTACAACATAATTGTGGTCTTGGTACGTGTCCAAAGATGTCACAGGTGTAATTTCTAAGTTTATACAGACATTTCCATGAAAATCGAAAAAGATATGTCAACGAAGAAAGTTCTAGATAGATTTGTATAGGCAGCTTCGTAACATTAAAAATATATATTCTATTGTTTCACATTACATAGACGCAAGGCAAAGGCAAAGTGTGAGCTGCTATTGGCTGTAAGCTAGCAGCAGCCACCATATATAAGAGCCTGTCACAGTCAAACCTAGTTGACCGCAGGGGTGTTCTCATTTCCTCTTTCGCAGTAGGGTACATTCAGGTCTCGTTGATACCATTTGGAATGGAAGGCGAGCCAAAACATATATAGTAATGATGATGGTTAAAGGGCACACGTCATGGAGGTGGCGGCGGGAACCAACACAACTACACATACATAGTACCATTGCTCGTTTTCTATTTCTCTATTCCAGATAGAAAAGAACCAAAACATATATAATTTCAGCAGGCATGGTGTATCACATGTAAAGATTTATCAATTAAATCTGCCAAGGAGGTGAATCATATGAGTAGATAAACCATTGTCTACATCTTCATACTCAAAATTAATTATTGAGTAAGCTACCACCTCGGATGCTACGTGGTCTGGGAGGTATGAAAAGTATGGGAAGAACATAAAAATGTAGGTAAGAAAGGAAGGACAAAGGCGGACAAATAACTAACATTGAGAGAGAACGAAAATAGAGAGCCATCTTGCGAAAGAATCATGGTTGACACAGTGAAGTCAAATCATGGACCGCAGAAATCATGACTATCAATTTCCAAGCGAGGTACATCAAAATCACTATCT
Source organism: Alisma plantago-aquatica (assembly GCA_963693085.1). Lineage (NCBI taxonomy): Eukaryota > Viridiplantae > Streptophyta > Magnoliopsida > Alismatales > Alismataceae > Alisma > Alisma plantago-aquatica. The sequence continues at coordinate 895,648,409 of OY856412.1, read as the reverse complement.
GCATCGCATTAGCATCATCGGAGCAAATGGAACTTGGAGCCAAGAGAACTGATGGAGATTAGGGAGAGTATGCATATAGCAGAAGAATTTGGAAAAATGAAAAGCTATTCACCTGGCAATACTACCACCAAAAGCCCTCTCTCCATGTCGTTCCAATCATCTTCGGAACTGTCATTCTCCTCTAGTGACAAATCCTACGAGCAACCAAAGATAACTGAGAATCGTTCAGAGGAGTGGAAGAATCTGGTAAAATGGAAAATGATTAACCTAGAGACGCTACCACCAGGAAGTCGTCGCACCGTAGAAGTCGCCTTCCAAACCACTATTCTCCTGCAGTAGCAAACCCTCCGACAAAAAGACGGTGACGAACTGTCGAGAGCGGATGGACCCATACGGCAGTGAACTGTTAAGTTCGGAAAGTCAAACCCTTTTTTTCTATGCAAACGCAGCCATGGATTAGCCAGAGATTGGTTCTGCTATACATATTATATCTAACACTTTGCACAAACTGTCTGTATTACTATAAAGGATGGATACGTAGAAAAATGTTGGTTAAAATTACATCGAACACCCCCAACGAGCTTTCATATATAGTATAAATTTGTAGCCTTCCGTAACATTTTGAATAAAAAATATAAGAGCAAATCAATTGGCGACTTGCCTTTTGGGGCAGGTTCTGTCGGGTTCTACTTGCCCAAAAAATAGGATCACATGTACGAACTCCGTTCAAGTATCAGGACGTTCGGTTGGACCGCGGGTAACTGAATGGTTAATATACTCAGGAAGTCTAAAACTCTGATTATATATATATATATATATATATATATATATATATATATATATATTAGAAACACACACGTGCATATGCACGTGCCCCATGTTTATTTTAAATATTTAAAAAAGTAAAACTTAAAAAAAATAATGGTAATCGTGCCATTGAACATGTTTATCTTACATTAAACATTTATAAAATAAAACTTTTGAAAAAGATAATGATAATCCTCGTAACAATTAAAAAAGATAATGACCCTTTTATCATAAAAGAGAAAATATAAAATTAAACAATAGACTTCTTTTCTTTCAACCGAGTACGGATTTTGTATACTGGAGAGACGGAATGGTTAGTTATGGATGTAGTCAGTTGAGATTTGGGAGGAATATGTGGTGAGAGAGGAAGGGAAGTGTGGAGTTAGGGTGGATTTGTTTGACTCAGAGAGAGGATTTGTTAAGAAATAAAGTAAATTTTGGAGGACGTGGCTTTAGTGTGAGGTGGTTTCGGAAGGAGAGAGAAATTAGGATAAAAAGGGAACAAAATAGAGAAAAAACGTCAGAAGAGAGAGGGTCAAGGAGAATGCAGAGATTTTGAATCCTTGCTTCTGATTGGTTGGAATAATTTTTCAGAAAAGAAAATGACATCGGATGTAATTTAAACAACAAAATCGCTCTTTTTATAGTAGTGTGTGTGTGTGTGTGTGTGTATATATATATATATATATATATATATATGTTTGTGTGTGTGTGTGCGCGCGCGCGCGTGTGTGTGTGTGTGTGTGTGACTAGAAGTATAAGGAAAATAGGAACTTAAGTTCCGAATTTTTAATAAATCAATCAAGAAAAAATCATAAGTAGAATTTGACTTCTAATATTTTCAGGACAAATTATACCAAATCAGTCGACCTTAAATGAAGGCTAAATATATCAAAAAAACGGACGATGTTTTGTATTGGACGGAGGATACATGTAATTGAATTAATATAATACGTGAGTATAAATAATTATGACATAATGAATTGGTCGACCTCTTTTCTTATTTACTTCAACAAATTTGTTAAATAAGTTTCTGTATGAGTTTAAATTACCAATTTTATGTCTATTAATACTAATGTGTAGCTAGTACCTACAATAATCTTGATACATTCCGCTAAGAGAATAATTCCATTAAGTGTCAATCAATTTTTTCCATTTTGTGTCAAGTCATTATCAATTATCAATACCATCCATTTTGGGCATTAACGACGAATATATAATTATACCCACAATAGTTTGCATATATAAATCCCTAAAAATGAATAACTTTATTATTTATCAGTCAAACTCTCTTTAATCTCTAGTCACAAAAATTATATTGTGACCCCTTCTTGAATACGAGCTCATTGAATGTGAACATATAGTTATTACTCACGATAATATTCATACAATTGTAAAAAAATCTTCTTCCAATACGTAGCATGTCTTTACATATTATCTTCGGCATGCACGTTGATGGTTAATATATAATTATTATTCATAATAATTTATATACGACCTCCTAAAGATAAAACCTCCATTAATCATTATTGAACACGCATTGACTGATATATAATTAGTACTACAACTAAAGAGATCAACCCGATTAACTCCCAGCTCCATCTAATTGTCAAAATTATATATGTGTCTCTTCCTGGACATGTACCCCTTCACATCCATGTACAATTAATATTAAAAAATTACATGTGATCCGCTAAAAGGTAGCAATTTAATTGTTAGCTAACTCCCTCCAATGCTTGTTGATTGCTAATATATTCAATACGATAATATATTCATGCAATCTACTAAGATTCCGATTGATTTGGTGTAAGTCATAAGTTATGTGGAACTCATTTTTCAAAAAACTCTAATTCAGTTTCAAGAACTTAAGTTTCATCCACTTCCATATGATTGGTTTGTTGTAAGTTTAAATATGAACGTCACTAAAAAATATTGTTAATTTTTATTGTGTAATGTATAATAAGTAAGGATAACAAAGACATGAAGAAAGAATCATATTTGTGAATAACCATAATATTTTTAACTATATAAACTCAACAAATGGCCATGGTACGAATGTCGTTCTTTTAAAAAATATTTCCTGTTGTGTAATTATAATCTAAATAAAAATATAAGTGCCAATATTATATCACAATATTTTTATTTTACTTTGTATATCTACATTTTATGTGAATGTAATATAGGTTTTGGTTCATCATTATTTAAAAATGTACAATATTAAAAAAATTAGTATATTCTTTACGCACGGTTACAGTTAATTATCATTTTTCACATCATATTGTTTAAACATGGAGAATAAAAATATGTTAAATATTTTATTCACGTGTGATTACTTTTTCATAATGTTCATAAATTTTTTATTCTATAAATCACACTGATAATGGTGGTTATAGTGTAAAATATTTTATATAGCACAATTGTAGTGTTTTTCATATTATGTTCAAGTTTTGGCCATAAACGATATCCACAATGCTAACATTTCTAGTCTAAAATATTTTACATCTGTCATTTATGAAGAATGAAAAATATAATTATATAGGAAACGTGGTTAGTAGTTCTGAAACTTATTTTCCGGTCTTTTTAAAAGGGAACTCATGAACTTTATTTTGTATGTAAGTCTGTAACTCACCAGAAGTCACGGAGCTCAACTTCCAACACTTATTTTGAACTAATCATTAAAAAATACTTAAGGAACTCCAATTCATAAGTTTTCCAATTACCACATTCCAATCGGAGCTAAGAGAGTTTAACTCGATTAAATTCTCCTAACTTCCTTTACTTTTATAGCTATGATTGTCAAAATTGTATATATATTCTCGACATGTTCCCATTGACGACCGTATATAATTAATACTAAAAAAATACATACAACACGATAAAAGAAAACAACTTGATTAATTACCAAATGACTCCCTCCAATGTGTGTTGACTACTAATATATAAAGAATACTCACAATAATATTCATACATCTGTCACAAAACGATTATCTCAAATAATTGTCACCCGTCTCTTTCTAACTTGTGCTCATGATTACCAAAATTACATAGACTCACCTTCTTGGACATGTACTTGCTAACAACCACATATAATCATTACTAAGAAAATAGTCATGTACATGTGAATTAATCACAATGTTGTCCAATCCGCAATGTCTTAAGAGCAGATGCGAGAGAATAATGAGAACCATGATAGCACAAATTTAAATCCTAACACAATGAATACACTCCGCAAGCATGAGGTGCATGCTATAATGTGCGATCAAAATGTAACTACATGTCATATCTCAACAAACATACGACACATGCAAGTAAAAAGTAAACAAAGTAGGGCAGTGGAAGCAGGTAAATAACACCATAGAAATAAAAATAACTAGACAATCAGTGAAAGTAAAAAGCAAGCAAACACATAAGGGAAAGAAAAAAATCTAGTACAAAATGATTGAAGTAGGTGAAATTATCGCGGAAATGAAAAGCAAACGTACATGCATGTTACTTGCTTTTATTCATAGGTTGATACACAAGGACCAAGTTGTTAACATATACATTCATTTTCATAACAACTAATTAGATTGAAGGAAGTTTAAAATAGTGCAATTTTATTAATGGAAAAATAAGACTCAATAGTAGAAAGTGTAGATTTTTGTATTTCTAATTTTACCATTTATAACTTACAAATGGACATTAGAAAAGGTCATTGACATATAGAAATTTTTTTGGTTTTTGACGTAGTAAAATTGTTAGTTTCTGACATTGTTAAATTGTTGGTTGATTAAATTAACTTTTCTAATATTACCAAAAGTGGGGTGAGTATCAGGAATCAAGTGGGTTCCAGAAGAGCACTTAATTTCTTGTTTTTCACGTTGTCTATGAATAAAAGAAGTCTTTAAAAGAGAAGAACTAGCACTCTAGACAAATGGTTATATGGTTTTTTTTAATAGTGTTTGTTTTTTAAGTAAAATTTTCAAATTCCAATTTTTATTAGATATTTTTTCTTATATATCGATAGTTAATTTTATATTACTTTTTAATGGTTAGAAATAAAACTCATTTCAAAGTCAGTGAAGTTATTTTTGGTTTATACTTCTTGGAGCTATAAGACTATGTAATACGTTAAAATATAACAACATTTCACATTAATTTTAAGTTCTTATAGGGACAAAAAGGCCAAACCGTCCAACATTTAAGTAATTTGATGATAAAAAGTTGGCGTCCTTACTTAAATTTATTTCACTCAAGGTACATATTTGTGAAATATATGTTACTCATATGTTGATATTAATTCATGTGAATGTCTCAATGCATTCTATGCGGAATAATTTTACAAATATAGCATATTAATTCACACAAAAAACACATTGTCCCATAATCAAGTTTATTATATGATACCACTACCATACAACACTATCATCATTTTCATGCTGCCATGGGACATCAATCCAACATCATATCATTGGGGGGTAACACATCATACTAGGCATAAAGCCTCTACTAGGTCATCAGATTCAGTCACATCATTATTGCCTCAACATGCCTCATCAAGGCTCATAGCCATCAACATGTGTCATATAGTTACCAACATAGCATTCACAAGCTATGACACTCGTTCAACCTACAAGGTTAGAACCATACAAGTAGGAGTGAGAAAGTATAATTACATGCCATACATCAAGGCAAGTTCAATAAGTATATCGTACTCTAGGATTAGGGTTAGGGTTTCAAATACATAGTCGGTTAGGGTTTCACATACATATCGGATTAGGGTTTCATATTATTATTCAACCACAAAATCTCAAATATACCATCTCCCACTTTCTTGGGACACATTAGAGTTAGAACATCATCATTAACCTGATTAGTTAGCCATCAAAACAACACTAAGTATCAACCATCATTTACTTATACATGTGTAGCAACCTTACCATGTTACACATATGCAGCGACCATGTACCCACGTATGTGTGTCAACCATCCTAGGTGACACCTTGTAGTGACCATAAATCCACTCATGCAAGTGTAGCGACTGAAGGGTTTAACCATCTAAGGGTAACAACCATCAAGCTAGAACACATGTTGCGATTGAAGCACACACCAAGTGTAGCGGCCTACCAAGGCAAATATGTACTGCGACCAACATAAGTATTCAAGAGTATCGACCGCAACAAGGTCAGATTGGTGTCGACCGAAATAGAACCAACTTAAAGCTCTTCGACTTAATCAAAATAAACCTAAGATAAGGGTGTTAACCAAAACAAATTGACCCAACTTGTATTGGCCAAAAACATTGGGGTGACTGTAGCGACCACCAAGGTCAAACTACCTCAATCACACATAACCATCTTCGAAATAGAGATAAACCATAGTCAAAATAGATGGTAAATGTAAAAACACTAACCACCATCTAGGAGAGAAAAACTCCATACAATATGGTCAACAAAAGCCTAAAAACGATATGCAACATGATCCACCAAGAAACAACACTAGAAGAGAGAAGATCAAACTTCAACCTCGTGAAAAACTGATTCAAAAACTCAAGAAAAGCATTAGGGCCGAAATATAGCATGGTGATAAAAGTAAGGCTCATGATGTGTGCCTGAACATGTAATGACCCAAATTTTATGGTTTTGGTAACTAACATAATATTGGAGGACCGTGCATGATATGTAGATAAAAAATACCAAATTGAGGAATTGGTAGCCCAGTTATAAATTCCTTCAACCAAATTAGATGTTTAAAGATATGATAGAGGACTATGATACCTAAATGAGTGATGAATGGTTTTTGTTAATCAAATGGGTAATTATATAGTTATACATCCATTCACGATATACATGGATATAAAAAGTTAACTAAGAATCTCTAGGTTGTATCACGATCACATTATGTGTAATGAAGTCATTCGAATACAACTTAAAAACAATTGATCATTATATTTAGCCATACTACCCCTATATATAATGTTATTGGAGGAATCAATTAATGGACACATTTTATTTTGGGCATCTTAATTGTATAGAATATACTTTAGGATATTATAGATATATATCTGAAGTTTCATGAATGAATGAGGTTTCTTCTCATTGCTATGCAAGTGAAAAATACTGGATATTTGATAAAGGAACAAGGTTTCAATGACATTCAAATAAATTTGAGTCTCCATTGCAACACAATAATGTCACTCTACCATTTGGTTAGGGGGGGTGTGTGGAACCTTGCCATCATCTGATAGGTGGAGGCTGAATAGCTTCCAAGTTGTTGCTCACATCCAAAAATGGAGGAACAAAATACGGTGGAGGTGTAATCTGGATCCGATGAAGGTGGAACAATCACTGGATATTTGCTTGCAAACTAAGGATCTACAAAACAATATGAACCCATTGGTCGTTCACTTGACGTTGGTACTGAGAGATTGTATCCCTTGTTCTCCATCATCTCTCACAGGACCATCAAGATCCAGCATGACTAGAGAGCTCAGGGCCATGCCCAAGAGAATAAGAGCTCTGGGGTACAGATCCAAGCTTTCTCACGTGATCATCACTCCTCCTTGGAGTTCCTAGAGGAGAGGCGATCATATTCATGACTTATCTGTGGATCTAGAAGCCTTTTTTTGAGTCACGAAGACCCCCAATCTTCCATCTACTGTTTGGCCCTATCATCACGACGACATAGGAAAGAGCAGTCGCGGTTCCTTGTTGTCATCGACTCAGACGCTGCCTATGGACCAGCTTCATCGTGGTGCAGCCATGGTCACTGACCACAACAACTAGGAACTCAAGGATAAGACTAGTTTTCATGGATGCATAATGATATGATGTACTTTGTATGCTTTTATTTGTATATAAATTCTTAGATGAATATTAGTAGTATATGCTTCACCAAACATAAATGAACATAAAAGATTAAGATGAGTTTTAGCTACTGAAGTGAGATAGTAATCCCTCTCTCTATAAATACTAATGTCGAGCACAACCCCATAGCCCAAGGGGAGGAGATCCCCATATCCCTAGGGGTGGGGAAAGGCCCAACATGTATGTAAAATAAGGTGCTGACACACTTAGTAGTACAATTGCATCTAAAGATACATATAAAATACATGTTTTCCTGATTCTCTGCCCTAATATAATGTTTTCATTTCTTTCTTTCTTAAATCTTGCATTATGCAAATTACTATACTAGTATTTTTATCTACATACACAACTTGTGTTGATTTGTCTATTTCATGTATTTTTTAGGTTCAAAGTACCTATTATGTTAGGATCCTAGCATACATGTTCAGGCTTATGTAAAATATCCTTTTAATATGTAATTATAACTCATGCTGTAATAAGTCATTTTGTAATATATACATGTTTAATGTTGAGATATGTTATGGTGTATGCTTTATAGTTGAATGTTCATGTATGCGCAAATTACTTCCGCAACACACTCTGATATGATTGTCTAACATTTTTGGATCTTGCCTTCTCATCCCCATGGGCCGGGTTTGGAGAAGGCAGAATCCAGGGATGTTACAGTTGGTATCAGAGCATGAACAATAGCTACACCCGACAATTGTTCACCATGAATCATAAAAATTAATTTCAGCTTTCACTTTAAACCCTAGAAACTTAGTAAGTTGTTCAGTAGGAATAATGTTTGACTTAGCCTCTAAGTTAGAACCTAGATGTTTGAGAACTAGGCTTAGACAAGTGTGTGAAACCCTTTCCATATAGAGCTCATATGTATTGGGTAGCTACACTAGTCTACACCTTATTCTCACCATTTCACTAGGTGACATGAAACTTGACTATCTATTGTGTGTGGGACACTCATTTTGCTTATTTGGTTTTGTTTTCCAACCGGCTCAAGCCTCGACATCTTTCTTTTTACATTTGCCTTCTCAGAGAAAAAAACTATATAATATTTTATTATATATATGTAAATATAAAAATGTGTCCCTCGCACAGGAGAGTAGAAGGTGTTCATGTAACCTAAGTTGAAGGGAGTGACATCAGTTTAGAAGAGAGAGTATATCTAGATTAGATGTCTAGAGTTGTATTGGATATGTGACAGGTAGAGTAGATGATTGATTTATATAAGAAATAAACATGTGTAATATTATCTAAGTTTGATTTGTGATGGGATAAGTTTCCTTATAAAGATTTAAGTAGTATATGAGCTAAATCCAATTTTGAAGATTCTAAGCTAAGTCTTGATGATGAGAGTACATTCCCTTTTCTTACTTAAGATGAACTAATTTAAAGATAAAGTTGAATATGCATGAGCCTCAAGCTTTTTTTATATATAAAGGAGGACCTCCAGTGTAAGGACAAGATATGTGGTGAACTCCAGAGAGAGTGAGACCCACAAGGAGAGGGTCATAGGACCTATCCTATAAAATATTGAAATATGAGATATATGTGAAATGATGTGTCCTAAGCTGGGTTAATCCTGAGTATATGAGTTGAGTCCTTTTGCATGATTCAACCCTATATGTGAGATTTGGGTACAAGAAATGATGGGTAGGTAACTCATAATGAGAAAGTCAATTCTTTTGATTGAGTTAGGTCCTAGCTTGAGTGACATATGTTTATGAATCTCATCATTAGCCGCAAGTGAGGTGATATATGAAATGCTACTTCTTAAAGTAAATGCCTTGTGCATAATATAGCCACATATGTTGATCCCTCCTCTTCTCTTTCATAATATATGATGCTAGAAACCTCACTTGAGCTATAGTGATGATTATATATGAATAGTCACTTAGATCAGCTTGACATATTCTATATTCCCCCTATCATACATGAAAGATATAAGTTTGAAAACATGGTAAGCTTGACTTAGTATATTCTCTTTCCCTTCATATCACACATAAAAGATATAAGTTTGAAATCATGAACTTGAATTACAGGTATCCTTGGATCATAGATCACATGATAAAAAATGTCGTTCTTAACCCCAAGTTTTTTTTTTGCATCTAAGCTTCTAGTTTGAGGTTGATTCACACAATAGGGTGAAACTTTGATAGTTAAGTAGGTAAAATAAGCCTTTATCTAATAATGAAATCAGAGTATGATATTGATAATAGACCACATTAATAACACTAAGGGTAATAGTTCTAGTAAATGTGAAATCTTGTTATCACTTTACACGAGTTAGTAGGGTGAAAGATGAAACCTTAAGTAATACCTCCTTAACTTTATATGAACAATCAAAACCCTTATCCTTAAGGGACTATGAGGATGTAAATTCTAAGATATAACATTATCGTGTTATGACTAAGACATTAAGTGATGTTTCGATTCTTGTAAAAAAATGATGCTCCAACCTATGTAAGGTGGGGTGGGTACACACCCAAGATGCTTTCATATCCAAAGATGACAACTTCAGGTATGTCCAAAACTATGTAGCCTTAGAACCTGGAGGTGGTAGCATGTACAGAGTTGAAATCCTTGATATGACCTTGAGTATGGTATTAGTCAAAATTCAAGGGTGAAATTGCATATAAGGTGGGGTGAATGTGATGACCCAAATTTTATGGTTTTGATAACTAACATAATATTGGAGGACCGTGCATGATATGTAGATGACAAATACCAAATTGAGGAATTGGTAGCCCAGTTATAAATTCCTTCAACCAAATTAGGTGTTTTAAGATACGATAGAGGACTATGATACCTACTTGAGTGATTAATGGTTTTTGTTAATCAATTGGGTAATTATATGGTTATAAATCCATCCATGATATACATGGATAGGAAAAGTTAACTAAGAACATCTAGGTTGTATCATGATCACACTATGTGTAATGAAGTTGTTTGGATACAACTTAAAAACAATTGATCGTTATATTTTACCATACCACCCCTATATATAATGTTATTGGAGGAATCAATTAATGGATACATTTTATTTTGGGCCTCCATATTTGATAGAATATACTTTAGGATATTATAAATATATGTATGAAGTTTCATGAATGAATGATGTTTCTTCTCAATGTTATGCAAGTGAAAAATATTGGATATTTGATTAAGGAGCGAGGTTTCAATGTCATTCGAATACAGTTGAGTTTCCATTGCAACACAATAATGTCACACTACCATTGGGTTAGGGGGTTGTGTGGCACCTTGCCAGCAACTGATAGGCAGAGGCTGAATAGCTTCCAGGTCGTTGCTCACATCAAAAATGGAGGAAAAAAATAGGGTGGAGGTGTAATCTGGATCCGATGAAGGTGGGACAATCACTGGATATTTTCTCGCTAACTAAGGATCTACAAAATAATCTGAACCCATTGGCCATTCACCTGATGTTGGTACTAAAAGACTATATCCCTTCTTCTCCATCGTCCCTCGCATGGCCATCAAGATCCACCATGACCAGAGAGCTCAGAGCCATGGATAGACCTGTCAAATGGGGGGTGGGTTGGGTTTGGGTTGGGTCATTGCGGGTGCGGGTCAAAAAGATACACTTCTAAATGGGTGGAAGAAAAGCACACCCAAACCCGACCTAGAGGGTTGCGAGTTTCCCATAGGTGCCCATATAAAATGTTCTCAATCAATTAATAAGTTGCTAGTTTCTTTCCTTAACACTAAAAATAACATTTAAAACAACTTGTAACTATGTTTTTATGTCAAATATAGTGCAAAGGAACCAACCAACTACTATGTTTGACGTGAAATCATTTGATTAGTTGTCGACATATGTTTATACAAACTTAAAGAACAATATCAGCTAGTTGTTGCATGTCGATGTAAAATAGGAAAGCCGATATAGTTTTCAAAGATAAATATCACAAAAAACAACACATAATTATGTCATGTAACATTAGACGTTCCTAATATTACAAGTACTTGTTGTTTCCTATTGCCAACACTAAATAAAGAGAATACAATTGTTGTTGGTAAAGGTGAAGTGTTAACTTTCATAAAATAAGTAATATATTTTAATAGGTGTATGTGTATATTATGTTTATAAATATATTTGCTACAGTTAACTAGGTCACTCACGGGTCACCTGTGAAACCTACTATATAAATGGGTGGGTATGCATTTGGGTGATTTTCAATGGGTGACAAATTTTGACACCCAAACCCAACTTAAACGGGTCGACCCGTGGGCGCCTGCAAATTTTGGCCCAGTTTGACAGGTCTAGCCATGACCAAGAGAATAAGAGCTCCGAGGTACAAATCCTAGCTTCCTCGCATGATCAACACTATGCCTTCGAGTTCCTATAGGAGAGGCAATCATCTTCATGACTTGTCCATGGATCTAGAAGCCTTCTTTTGAGTCGTGAAGACCCCCAATCTTCCATATGTTGTTTGCCCCAACCATCATGACGACATAGGAAAGAGAATTCATGGTTCCTCATTGTCATCGACTCAGACGTTGTCTATGGACTAGCTTCATCGTGGTGGAGCTAAGGTCTTCAACCACAACAACTAGGAACTCAAGGTCGTCAATTGTAGCAGCTTGGAACCGGAGGGATCTCATGGGTTATCTAGAGGTCGCAATGCCTCTTGGCTGATGGTGGAAGGTAACTGAGGATCTATGGTGACCAAAGGGGATGAGGACCAAGCTTTAGAGCTCATGCTAAGACCTTTTCTTCTGGTGAGCGCCCGTGCTCACTTGAACAACAGAAGAAGAGAAGTCGGTAGGGAGGCTTAGACTCGTAAGACGAAGGAGGAGAGGGTCGACCGGGTTGGCTGGACTCCACCCTAATCGGATCTCCAACAAGATCCATATAACCTGGCCTAGAAAGTAATGCTCTAGTTGCATCTCAGTCCTACAGTTTAGATCCAACAACCATGGAATTTCATAAAAGGTATTTTTCTCTTATAAAATAGTATATAATGTGCAGATTTTGTTCAATTCATGGAAAATAGCTTCCTTGGCCTATAAATGCCCAAAAAATAACCAAAGACTCTAAAAATGCCCTATTTCTTACAAAACCCCTATATCTGATGATATTTAATTTGGATGAGAATGCTTCAATTTAAATGGTATAATTAGTAAACGATGGATATAAAATTTGAGAAAAATACCTATGAACCCTAAAATCATGTGGATACTAAATATGAACTTTGAAATGAACATTATTGCTTGATGGTAGGATTTCTATTATTAGGGTCTAAATACATGAATTTAATATCATATTAATTCTAGAAAATATTACAAGCATAAAAAATTATAAAAATTGGACCAGGCCCTTGGTATGACCTCCTGATAAGTATAAAAGTATCATACACAACTTTAGATCAATTTGAACTTAGGTTTGGCCAAAACCCTAGTTCAGACCTAAATATCAAGTTCAATGATGATCCTATAATTAATGATGGTTAATTTGTTATTAATCAGGTGATGACCATACTACTATGTGATCATTAATAAGTTAGGAATCTCTAAACTCAGGTACATGAGATTTATTAAGGATAAGACTAGTTTTCATGGATTCATATTGATATGATGTACTTTGTATGCGTTTATTTGTATATAAATTCTTGGATGAATATTAGTAGTATATGCTTCACCAAACATAAAAGAACATAAAAGATTAAGATGAGTTATAGCTACTGAAGTGAGATAGTATTCCCTCTCTCATCTAAATACTAATGTCAATCACAACCCCATAGCCCAAGGGAAGGATATCCCCATAGCCATAGGGGTAGGGAAAGGCCCAACATGTATGTAAAATAAGGTGTTGACACACTTAGTAGTACAACTGCATCTAAAGATACGTAGAAAAGACATGTTTACCTGATTTTCCACCCTAGTATAATGTTTTCTTTTCTTTCTCTCTCGAATCTTTCATTATGCAAGTCATTATACTAGTATTTTTACCCACATACAAAACTTTTGTTGATTCATCTGTTTCACGTATTTTCTAGGTTCAGAGATAGTATGGGAGAAAATGATAGGAAGTGAGCAAGTTGTACAGGTTTACCTATTATGTTAAGATCCTAGCATACATGTTTAGGCTTATGTAAAATATCATTTCAATATGTAATTGTAACTCATGTTGTAATAAGTCATTTTGTAATATATGTACATGTTGAATGTTGATAAATGTTATGGTGTATGATTTATAGTTGATGTTCATCTATGTGCAAATTGCTTCCGCAACACACTATGATGTGATTGTTTGATGTTTTTGGATCTTGTCTTTTCTTCCCCAAGATGCGTGCATGAACGTCACCTCAACATCACTTAACAATCAGGTACATGAAATTAGGGTTTAGAAAAGAGAGCAATCTAAATGAGAATACTACAAACTCATAAACCCTAGATTATGATCACATCATCTACCATATTTCTATCACATTTTAGAGATGAAAAATGTAGAATTCAATTACTATTAAAATGCAATAATAAGAGAGGGAGAAGAGTTATGTAACCCACCTTATGATAAGATCGAGCTCCCAAGATCACAAGATCCAAGAGAGAGGAATATTCTCCAACAAGATCACCTCCAAAGATAATAACACCATGGTCAAAGGAAGGCTCAAGAAAGAGGGTAACAACCCTAGGCCGAACAAGAAGAAGAAAGAAGAGAGCTTCTTCTCACATAGGTACCACCATGGTCAAACCACAGTCTTTGACCTTTGTGAAGAGGAGGTCTGCAAGATAGCCACCATGGTTGCACCATAGTATCATGGCCAAGAAGGAGAAGAAAGAGAGGTAGGGTGTAAAAGAAAATGATATCAAGGGTCCAAAACCACTTACAAAGAAATAAGATCACTAAAGATCACCACAAGGAGGATGATCAAGATCGAGAACACCAGATGTAGGGTTTATCAACCATCAAATCACCTAGATCAACACCCTCTAGCTCCAACAAGCTTCAAGGTCGGTCAAACAAGAAAGGAGAAGGAAAGAGAGCTAAAAGAATTGTTTGCATGTAAAAGAGAGAGCATATATACATGTGGGTAGGAGGGAGGTGGAAGGTATGATGTGTCAACACAAGACAACATCACCAAGACACTTGTCCACCAAGAAAATAGCCATGCAACCACTAAACACTTGCATGCATTGAAGGTTGATACAACCTAGGTAGGGTATCAACCACTTAGGTCACCAATACCCTTGTTGCAGTCGAAGCATACCAAGCTCATGTAGCGACTGCAACACTAGGTCACCACATCACCACATGGTTGAAACACATCACTAAAGGACAAACCATGTCAACCAAACCACATCAAGATCACCATGGTCGAACCAAGCAACTCCTAGGGTGAGTGTTGTAGTTGCAACACTCATCCAAGAGTAATGTTGCAGTTGCAACACACTCAAACCCTAGCAAGGTTGATACTCATCAACAAGGCAAACCCTAGAAACCCTAAAATCACCACATGATGCCACATCGCCAGCCATGATTCAAACAAGGCACCCCATAGAATCACCTTCTCTCTCTAATGATAAGGCACAAGAAACACACTCTATATGTGACAGATTGTAAGATAACCCCTCAACTTGGGTAAATTGCAATTTGGTCCAAAACAAGCAAACATGGCTCAAACGTCATTCAAACAGGACCAAACTAAAAACATAAGCTTGTCTTTCACATGTTATTAAAGCATGTCAAGAGATTAGATTAAGGTTCTAAGCATCTTATTAGGCAAATCAAGAAAACCCAAGCACTATGCTAGGTCAGGGGCCTTACACCTGTATTATTATGAGTTGGCTTTGGAAGACATGATCACATGTAAATTAGGATAGAGCATAGTGTGGAATCTTACGTACTAATGAGAATGGTATGCAACACACTATGACTAATCTTGTTAAACAATAACAATATAAACATACATAAATATTTACACAATATAGAAAAACTATCAAAGTAAGAAAGGGGTTGTTTAGTTACACTCTTCTCTTTAAACATACATAAACAACCCCTAATTTTCACAACTAATTTCATCCCAACTTAGACGTGTTTTTAGTTTGGTTTTATATTTATTCCAATCATTTTACTTTTGAACTAGATTATATTTAGATTTTCTTAGTTTTATGTTGATTTGTAGGAATTTGATAAAATAAATCCCTAATTTTCATAGCAGGTTTGAGCTTCATTATATACACACCAGCATAGGAGACAGTTGTCCTCCTAACCGACCAGCAGGCAGAAGAAATTTTTTGAAGAACGGATGAAGCTTTTTACTAATTAGTCCCTTCATCGGTTGACATCTTCATCGACTACCTACTTCATCAGCACAACACCCCACTCCCAGGTGGGTTTGTTCCTAAATTGAATTAGCATCGACCGATGGAAACCACCATGTGACTATCAGTCCCTAATCTATGTCATATCAATCGACACAAAGGCCATGCATGATGATCGACATCCATTCAACTTTTCCATTGACCGCCCTCCTATAGAAATCTTGTCCGATGACCAGCCTAACATCAAGCATCAACGAGCATTACACTCATAACCATCAACGAGTGACTTCTAAAATATACTATGATGACCTTCAATGATCGGCTTCCCATCACACACCTATGGTTGGGAAAATTAGGCTACCAATGACCGAGTGGACCTGACTATCTGTGACCTCTCTATGCATTGACCAACAAGCATTCTAACCCATAGATAGCAAATCTACTCTTACCCACTTGTAATGATTATGCACCTCGCGGCTGATGAAAATCTTACTCATTCCATTGACGAGCACTCTACAATGACCCTTTGATGGAAAAGCAGACTCATCTCACTACCGATCAATGGGCTTCCAACATGATTCATCAATTGGAACCTTGATCTATTAACAAACAAGAGTTCTACACCTCATCTCTCATGGTCGGTCAAGCATCCAACACTATTGACAATATTGGAGGGTCGTGAGACCCTTGTTCTAGCTCTTATTGTAATTTATATGCATCCATGGTGGTCGAACGCTTAATTATTAGGTAGACGAGGAGGGTTCCAACCCTAGACTCCACCTATAAATACAAGGCCTTAGCCACTAAAATAAGGAGATGCCCCTAATGTTGCTAGACTACCAAAATCAATCTTGAGAATCCACCTCTAGTCTTCATTGACCCTCTTCATTGATGTACATTCTCCTCCATCAACTCATCGGCATCCTTCATATAATTTTCCTCTAGAACTATAGATTTAGTCCATAAGGAAGAGTGATCAACAACTTTGAGTCCATCTCTGATGAATGTCAAAGTGGTGTTCTTGTTTTTGTTCGACGCCTTCATCTTAATGTCCATGAAACCACTTCTGCTCATTAGGGTTATGATTCCCTCTTATTTTGTCACGATGAATTCCTCTTTTTTTTTTCTCATTTTAAGCTTTTTATTTCCATTATGGGTGAAGAATCCTCTCTCTAGGGTGTAGGGAGTAGCCCTACTACTCGATTTTGTTCTCCTTATTGCATCTACAACTGTATGGGTCATTATGTGTTTAAAATCAACCATTTTATGCTTGTACTCTTGCATGATCATTAAGTTTACATGTTTACCAGATATTAGGTCTTAAGAACTTTAAACCTAAGATCTAGGATTTCGATTTAATCTTGTTAAACCCTTGATGAGAATTTTGGATAGGTGTTTTTAAGGCCATATATGTAAGGCCCCTGAACTTGCTTAATGAGTTGAATAATCTTAATTACTATAATTGAATGCTTAGAACCATTATATAACCTTGTGATATGATTTGAAATCATAATACAAGCTTATGTTTTAAATTTGGTCGAATATGGAAACTGTTTGAGCAAGTTATGCAATTTGATGTACATTTTGGACTTTTCTGCAATTTACCAAATTGAGGGGTTTTATTTGCAATTTGTCACATACATTATGTTCCTTAGATGTTATATTATAATTCTTGATTATTTTGAGCCATGGGGATCCTAGTTGAGCCTTGGTTTGAAGGTGTTTTCCTCAAGGGTATTTTAGGGTTTACCCCTTCACGGATGAGCTACCTTTAGTAGCTATCAACTAATGAATTATTTGATTGGCTGGGAAATTCGAAAAAGGAGAGCTAATCAAGTATATATAGATGGTGGGAGAGCTTCTTGTGTGTATGCTTGTATATTCTTAATAGTTTAAGGCCATAGACATATGTGAAAACTACTTTTACACCTCATGCTTGCTTTCGCTTCCATCCTTATCCATGGGCTATATTTACCTCTTCCTTGCCCAAGTACGAAAATTTGCTTGATTTCTCTTTCCTCTAACCTGGAGAAACTACTCCACACTGTTTTTCTGCAGAACCAAGTGCTCTAAGATAGAAGACAACCCTTTTTTGGAGAAGACGATCTCCTAGAGCTCCATCTAGCCCTACCTAGGGTTTCTAAGGTCATCTTCTAGGGATTTTAACAACGAAAAGTTATTTTATTGCTTTCTTCTCCATTTTTCTTTCTATTCTCCTTCCTTAGACCTTCCTCCAGGTTTTAACCTTGCTATTCCATCGTATAAATTTCTCTAAATCTCTAAAACCCTACCTTTCTTGCTCCTTATGCTTAGGGTTTGCTCATTTGATGAAGAAAGGTGCTAGATGGATGAGTTCATAGGTTATGCTTGGATTTCCTACCCTACCTACTCAAGTTTTCTTCTTTTTGGGGTTTCATATTCTAATTAGAGTCAAGTTTTATAACTTCCTCCATGTTTATTGCTTACCATAAGCTTTCTAGCTCATGTTCTTGCTTGAAAATGATGATCCATGCACTAAAAAGCTATGCTTGACTTGGATTTCAATTTTTATAATATTCCCTGTTCTGATTTCAGTTCTAGATGAACCTGTAATCATATGTAGATTATTCCTAAGGTAAAATATGACTTGTATCAGGTTAGTTTGGCAACTTATGGTGCTAAGCACCTATCAACCAATGGTCAATTTTAGGGTTTAAAGCTGATTTCTTCTGCAAACCCATGACCCGATGATGGTACCATTACAACAACCCTATGGTGTTGTGTTCATGAAACTGATGGTCGGGATCAAATGTATCATATGATGTTGACAACCTATGGTCACCCCCTTAGGTCAGGTTTTGGATCAATTATAAGTTTAATGATCAACCATTAAGTACCCTACCGATGTTATCAATCAATGATGAAATTAGCTTAATATTTGATGCTAATTAATGAATATAGTGTTGATCTAACAACCTATGGTGAATAATGGTCACTAATGATGGTGGTCAGGTCTCTACAACCTATGGTGAGTTAAGAATTATAGTTGTATCATCAATTAAGCCTCAGACCAATGGTTTCTTGGGTCACTTGATGCAATGGACGAACCTATACTATAACTGATGGTTTTAACATATAAACTTGACCCAATGGTCCATATCTAATATTTATTACTCCAGTAAAGTGGAATTATGACTAATGTAATATGTTGGTCCTAATAATGTGATTTATATGGTTTCCTTTATATTATCAACTTAAGGAGCTTACTTATTGATAATGGATGGCTTGTTTTAAATGAACAGTTGATTGTGGGTTTTACCCTACTCTCAATGGAACTTTTTGTGTTGTTAATCAAGGGATGTCTAGGGTTAAATTGTGACTCTTTATATAGAACAAATCAAGGATTTCATATATGGTTTATCCAAGGTGTTTACTTATGTAAACAACCAATGGTCTTACCTTTTAAACATTCAATGGTTCTAGGTGACATTATGGTATGGTGATATGGGTTGAATGATGATGGAACAAATAGAGGGTTACCCTTAATAAGGTAGTCTTACATATTCACTCATATGAATAGAAGGGATGATAACCATATTGTGTTGATATGTAACCCTAATGAGGTATAGCTTGTTATACCTAGCTTTAATATAACTAAATGATGGTAATTGGGTATGAATAGTCCTTGAATGACTAATACAATCATGGAGTATTCTGTTACTATTGTTGAAACCCTAGTATGGTATAACCCGATGGTTACACCTTGATTTATATGTGGGTTCATACTTGAGAATAGTATGCAATGTGATGGTGATGATTCACCTTATGCATCCATGATCCAATGGGGATGTCATGAGTTAGGGTTTGGGTATAAGTGTTGATTAGTAACATTGATATAATTTATCATGTTGAACCTAACTCTAATGCAAATAGATAAAGATGAGTATTCATGTTCAACATTCTTATATTATGGAATGATGGTGGAATAACGTCCTTAACATGATCATAACCTTAATGTGTTAATTGGTGGTTATCATAGCCACATGGTTGATACTTTCTTATGCTAAACATGTGCATTATGAATATGATGAGTGTTAATCATATCTAGATTCCTTGCATGTTGATATAATAAAGGAATATTCTTAATATTAATATAACCCTGCTATGATTGTTTATGAATATATCCTAGCTCATTAATGCAATATTGTGCTAATCTGGTGTATTATATGTAAGTGATGTTGTTGTTTCTTCTTATAAGGCATGGAAAGATAATGATGATCTTGTAGGGAATAGTATGATGGTCTTAATGACCTTTGGGCATGGTTGAGACCTGAATGAGGTGTAATCCTCTTATGTTGATAAGGGTTGATACCATGTGATATTATGAAAAGGATTTATATCTTGTGATAGTATGATGACTAGTGTGGTCTCATGAATCGCAAGTGAATAGTACCATGTGAAGATGAGATGAGAAATTATTCTTCCACGTTTTATATATTTTAAAAGTTATATTTATATGCTTTCTAGAAATGAATTAGGGTTTGTATGTCCACTTGTTTGATGCAGCTTTAATTCACCCAATTGGCATAACTAATCAAGTGCAACTCTAATCATGCAGTGCCCTGTGCCGTAGAGCCATCTTCAGTGTCAGAACTTGCTAGATGGTGAAACGAGTATTCCTAAGGGAATCTTGAAGCGCATACTGTTGAGTATGTGGGGGTGGCAAGTTGAGGATATATCCTTGTCATCCACAATACAGATTGCAGAGGTTGGCTATGGTCATGTCTCATATATCTGATGTGATTGAGAACGGTTGTGGCCGTGTCTCGGTGATTATAACATGATGTGATAGAGGACAACTGCGGTTGTACCTTAGTGATTGGGTTTGAATACCCTAGATTCTAGCATTGTGACCTATACCAAGGTGGGCTAGTTACATGACTATATGTCGCTATGGTGGCAGCTTTGACTGATATGTCACTACCTTTTACTTATACTGACCGAGGGGAAGAGATCGTAGGATACTGGCACTCCTAGATCTTATACAGAACTGAATAGCCCTTCACATGGGTCGGTTGGACTTTGAATGGTACGATTCAAATTCCCCAGGGCATAATAAAAGATGTAATACAACGGTGTAGCATGTTTGTTTAGGGTTATATACAATGTTTCACATTGGATGATAACCCTTGTTTGTTTTTGGTCGGCAAAAAACTCTGTTACTATTGTGATACCAAAACTTTAGGTACATCAGATGCGCACCCCTTAACCATCTGAAGAGGATTACCAAGACAAACACCAAAAAGAAAAAAACTACGATCTTACGCAGAAGACCAGAAACAAAGCTAAAAAACCCAGATACAGGAGACATCACAAGAGCATTCATACAGACAAAAAACTGTTAGGAACATCACCTTGCACAGTAGAGGAGCTCCACTGTCAATATACATACCCACAAAAAGTGCAGTCTCTACCGACAGACAAATGACTACCAACTAATATCAATACCCTTGCTCATATGGTGAGACCCACCAGAGATCTGACTAACGAACACTGATGAAGAGAACTGTCATCAGCCGCATAAAGCACCAGAATGCAGTAAGGCATTCCATCAAGCACCTTGAAGGTGCTCCAACCCAGGATGAAGCAGGGAAAACTATATGTAGTGAAGGGTCCTTCCGTTAGCTGACCATCAATAGATGTCCTTGATCTAGACACCAACCTTTCCACCACTGGCATTTGCATCATTCCCTGAAGGTGTGGGATCTAGGTGGGAATCCAGACCCTCTTTATCAACCGACAGTCACTTGATCTAGGACCCTGAGACTACCAAGCGTGCACCTGAAAAGCAGAGACAGTAACAAAAAGCACATCCAATGGTCATGGAAAAATGGCTAATGTCGATAGTAAGGGAGCCCCCTGTCCTCCATATGCATTCTTCTCATTTATCTGAAAGAATGGATTTCTAGAGCATTTCCAAACATCTTCATCAACCTTCATCACACCCATCTCAGGAGCCTTTCGATAGCAAGCTGCAACCTTCCTGGATACATACGGTTCAGGCAATGCACGTCCAGATGAGTACAAAGAGCACCCAACCAGTATCATCATGCCTGACTTCAACGAACACCATGAAGATGTTCCTACACGCAATAGAGGGAGGGCCAAGAAGGATAAGACGAGCATCTGTCACCCCTTAAAGCCAAACCCCATACCAGCTCCTGCTTGCACAAGCGCGCCTCGTCGAACACCTTGGGGGTGTTCCAAAAATCAGCTACAGAGGACATATAATAGCTGGAACCTCACCACCTCAACCACCCACCATCCAGCAGTGGAGACCAGGAATAGAGAGGTCGCCAAAGAAGAAGCGCCGCCATGTCTAACTCGGTGAGACTCAGCCAAACCAGGGACTCGAAGCAACAGGGGAATAGAGAAGAAGGGAAAACGCAGACCCCCATCCCAACCCCACCTGAGCCTGCTGTTAGAATGGACATAACGTTCAAAATGCCTGGGATGATGCCCAAGGAACTGCTGTTTGCACAACAATCCACCACACACTCGAAGGAGATCCACCTGCTGCAACAACCGCCATCACTAGTTGGGAGCGAGTCTAGGCAATAGCTAGATAGCAGGGTAACATCTTGCAAGTTCCTTGCTAACGCACACTACTGATTAGAGAAAGCATTTCGTCGATCACTGCAAGGGTGACCTACACGATGCACAGGAGCGCCAGGAAGGAGAATGTTGCCCTCTGGGCCCGACCCCTGATAAATGTATATTTATCCCTTTTATTTATATATTTTTTATATTTGTTTAGGATTATTTTGTTATTTATTCTCTTAGTTTAATAATTAATTTTTTATTTTATATTTTTCTCTTTAATTAGAGTTTTAATTCTATTTTCTTGGATTTTGTAGGAAAATTACACAATTTGTAGCAGTCCTGAAATTCATATATACCCTCCACCAAAAGTGACATAACTCTTGCATTCGAACTCCAAATTAAGTGAACAAGTATTCATTGGAAAGGGAATTTAATTTACTAAAATAAAATTCTATTATTTGGACCGCTTTTGTGCTTTTATCGAGAGATAAATACATTCGAAATCGCTGCTATGAGAATCTACATTAAAGGGAGTTACATGGTCAAGATAATTAAAGACAACAAACTTTCAATTTGACTAGATCCAGAAAATTCAAAAATTGGTCTCCCTCTCTTTTTCCCCCTCTTTTGAGGGCAGCCTACCCCCTCTCCCTCCTATAAAAGGATAGACTCTTCACTTGTAAAAGCATCCCATTCTTCATTCTATTTCATCCAATTTTTAGTTGTAGACCACATCTTGTATAATGTTGGATCTCATTTTAGTTTGCAATTCTTCTGGTCTTGTTATGTCTGAGTAAATATCTCTAGGGAATGGAAGTATCTCCTTATCCTGGTTCTATTCAATATAATCAATTATATTCCTCCATCGAATAAATGTCTTCTCTCTGTTTTCTTTGTGGTTATTTGGATGTTCTGATATATTTTTATGGAGTGATATGACCGTGGATCTCTATAAGAATGAAACAATAGTCCCTTAATTGCGATTATCATCTTTTCGTCTATTTAATCTTATTCTTGTTATAATCCTTGGTGACGCGACCACCTGAGCCTTGGGTTTGAATGCCGGTTTGAATTCACATGCTTTTTTATATGACCGTGGATAATGGCATGTTGGACGGTTGGGCAATGATCCGTGAACGCCGGGACCAACGGGTTCACGAGAAGTCTGACCCTTGTGAGTTTGTCTGTAAGGACATGTAAACACAAGGTCCTGATTTGATCCTTGGAGTTTAGAATTTGATTAGTTGAATAGGAACGTGGTTTTGGTGGTGATCTTCCGGACCCCAGATCTTTATTTTTTTGATTAGTTAAACGTTATTTTAGCACTTTTATTTTTTTGTTCTTAGTTTTAAACAACTCTCTCAAATCGGGATTTAATTCTTGTACTTGCAATCGGATTTGGATTTCGACTTTTCTTTTCTGCCGTCCCTTGGATCGATACCTATCTATACTAAGTTGACTTGTTGTTCACAACAAGTTGACAACCAGGTTAGAAGGTTAAACTCTAGGATTTTCCTAGTGATTGTTGCGTGTACAATGACACACATCAATTTAGCACCGTTTCCGGGGACGACACAGTTGTTTTTAAGATCTTGTTGCCTGTATATCTTGTATAATCCTTGTTCATATTCTCTAACTTTCATAACTTTAGTATTTTTTTATAATTTCTTTTAGATTTTTGTAATTTCTTTTTGCCTTTCGAGCACAATTCCGGAAGTGTATCTCCTCTTTCTACTGAGTTTCCATTCCAGCAGTACTGCTTTCTAGTTATTTTTTTGTAATTTTAGTTTATTTTATAAAAAAATTTAGATTTATAATTTTTAGTTCTCTTTGTAATTTTGACTAATTTTTTTATCTTGAAATCTTTCTTCTCTCATTCGTTGATTGACTTATCTTTCAGGAACTTTTCTTTTCAAATGGAGTGGACATCCCAATATCCCCCACAATGTTATTGTTGTAGTTTTTACCACCATGCATCTCTTGCTTGTCCGACTCTACCCCATGATTATAATAGCACCCCTTTTTGCGAGCCCTTTCATCCTGGTGGATATAATGTGAAACCACATTTTTCTCAGAACCATTATGGGGAACCTTGCTATCCATATTCTAATGGGATATATGATCCACAAAATTTTGTGGGGTGTAACCAACAAAACCTTGGGGGTTATGAACATGTTTATGAAACCCAATGTAATCCTCAACAAGAAGAGAAACTTAAGTCCCTAGAGAATATGGTAGCAAAACTCATAACTAGCCAAACCTTATTGGCCACCTTACTAGAAGCCCAAACCCAAAATATAGATTGTTCAAATATGCTTCCTCATGAATTGGTGACACCTTATAATATTGAATCTTCCTACCAAGATGGACGCAATGGAAATTACAATCCACCATCTTCTGGAGATTATTATGAGGAGCAATGCCACCCAAAACAATATGAGGAGTACTATGGCCAAGGACACTATGGGAAGTGTGGCGAGGATGACCAAAATTTTGGGGTGTATAAATCCTATGGTGAAATGCAAATTGATCTTGAACTGGAAGAGAGACTTAAGGCCCTAGAAAAGAGGGTAGCAGAAGCACAAGCAAAAGTTGAATCCAGTCAATCCATGTTAGCTACCTTTCTAGAGGATCAATCACAAACTCCCCCTATAGAGCTTGAGCAACCCAAGATGGTTCTTCTTGACGATGATGATGATGATCCTTATTTTGTGTCATATATGTCAGATCCTGAAGAAATAGAACTAACCATGGAGCCATATTTTGTGTGTGATGAGGACGTTGGTATCCCTATCTTTCCTTTAGAGACTCTTTTACTTGAATATGAAATGTCAAAATAGGAGAGTCATTCTGAAGATCCAACAACTCCTCCCATCCTCAACATAAATCTGAATGATACCATAGACCACTACCCTTCTTTTGAGTCTATTTTGGATAATGAGAATATAACCCCCTTTATGATTCTTCCCGATCCGTCACAGCCAATTTCCATCCCACACATGGCTGATCTAGAAGGGGAGATACCACCATTGGAAGAAGCCTACACACCCCCTTCTATTGTTTGCATGGAAGACATCATCATCCCTCCTAAATACTTGGGGAACCCTTGTACAAAAAAATTAGAGACATATGTTACATCAACAATAAAACTTACCAAACCCAATGTTGATGGCATTAATTTTAAGGAGAAACAAAACACTTTTGTAAATGATTTTAATTTTTTTGTATTAGCATCAATTCTCCCATATTCAGGTCATCATGATGGTGGAAAACTTGAACCAGATCCTCCACCCGACTCAGTTCATCATGCTCTACTGGCATTACTAGTCGGGTACCCGTCAACCTCCCCTTATCCACATCCATCTTCAAAACTTCCCTTTCTATCGAAGGAACATCTATGGATATTATTGGAGGGAATGTGAGGTGAAAGAAAATATGAGCACCCCACTAAGCTTCTACAATTACCCTATCATAGGGTACATTATGAAGCTCCTCAGATAAAGGTCCCAGCCCTCATTCACATCCCCTTCAACTGGACATTTTTTGAGCTACCTGGGCCACCTGGAAATCCTCACTCTTCTCTTCCCTCCATCTCGGGACTTGATATTGCTCGGGACGAGAAACAATCTAAGTTCGGGGTGGAGGTGGGTGGTATGTTTCTATTCCATCCCTTTATCTTTTTTTTTTCTTGCATTATTTCTACCCTTCTTTGTTTTGCATATAGTTACTTTGTTCATGGCCATTATCTAGATGGCCATGTTTTTATTTCTTTTGTTGCAAAATGACCTTTATCTATTCGGCCAATATGAATAAATGTTTATCATTGTACCCCTTTGAATTTAGTAAATATTTTGCAAAAATTGTTACAAATTGCCATGTCTGAAACCACCATGTCACCTAGGATCCCAAAATAGCATCACTCCTTGGAAAAGTTGGCAAGCCGTATGGAATCAATCAAAACCAAACACAAATTTTCTCTATTTTTAAATTGTTGATTAACTTGATATAAATCTTGTATAATGTGATTGGCATGAATGTTCTTTCTGATGTAATGACACTTTCAAAAAAAAAGAGAAAATAAATGTATGAAGTTATAAGCACAAGGACACCTTTTGTTTCCCCCTTATTTTCTTTCTAAAAAAAGAGAAGCAAAGAATCACCACCAGACAAAAATCAATTCTAGGGTGGCATGCTTCCCATAACAAAGGGGCGTACCATCAAAATATGCCAAAAGTGCACAGTAAAAAAATTGTGACCAATGTAGCCACAATTCCATAAATTTAAATCCCAAGTCAAATAGAGGAGGGATAAAAAAAATCACCACTTCCTTCTTTGTTTTCACACCCCCTAATTTCATCTTGTTCTTGTGCTACAACTCACAAAAAAAATACATTTATAAAAATGAGAGTGTCAAAGCAAAAGTAAGATGAATCATGTTTTTCTACAAAATCTTGATTTAGAACCAAGATATGATATTTGTTTTTAATAGGGAATATAGAATTTTGTGTTTTGTGGTTTTAGGAGATTGGGTTGCTTGGCCAAATTTGGAGGTAAGGAATAAAGTGATGTTACAAGGGTGAGGATAGACATGTTGTTAGTATAAATTGGAATAATTTGTGATTTTATTTGTTTGAGGACAAACAAAGATTCAAGTCCGGGGTATTTTGATAAATGTATATTTATCCCTTTTATTTATATATTTTTGATATTTGTTTAGGATTATTTTGTTACTTATTCTATTAGTTTAATAATTAATTGTTTTATTTTATATTTTTCTCTTTAATTGGAGTTTTAATTCTATTTTCCTGGGTTTTGTAGGAAAATTACACAATTTGCAACAGTCCTGAAATTCATATATACCCTCCACCAAAAGTGACATAACTCTTGCATTCAAATTCCAAATTAAGTGCACAAGTATTCATTGGAAAGGGAATCTAATTTCCTAAAATAAAATCCTATTATTTGGACCACTTTTGTGCTTTTAACGGGAGAGAAATACATTCGAAATCGCTGCTGTGAGAATCTGCATTGAATGGAGTTACATGGTCAAGATAATTAAAGACAACAAACTTTCGATTTGAACAGATCCAGAAAATTCAAAAATTGGTATCCCTCTCTTTTTTCCCCCTATTTTGAGGGCAACCTACCCCCTCTCCCTCCTATAAAAGGAGAGACTCTTCACTTGTAAAAGCATTCCATTCTTCCTTCTATTTCATCCAATTTTTAGTTGTAGACCACATCTTGTATAATGTTGGATCTCATTTTAGTTTGCGATTCTTATGGTCTTGTTATGTCTGAGTAAATATATCTGGGGAATGGAAGTAGCCCCTTAGCCTGGTTCTATTCAATATAATCAATTATATTCCTCCATCGAATAAATGTCTTCTCTCTATTTTCTTTGTGGTTATTTGGATGATCTGATATATTCTTATGGAGTGATATGACCGTGGATCTCTGTAAAAATGAAACAATAGTCCCTTAATTGTGAGTATCATCTTTTCGTCTATTTAATTTTATTCTTGTTATAATCCTTGGTGACGCGACCACCTGAGCCCTGGGTTTGAACACCGGTTTGAATTCACATACTTTTTGATATGACCGTGGATAATGGCATGTTGGACGGTTGGGCAATGATCCGTGAACGCCGGGACCAACGGGTTCACGGGAAGTCTGACCCTTGTGAGTTTTTCTGTAAGGACATGTAAACACAAGGTCCTAATTTGATCCTTAGAGTTTAGAATTTGATTAGTTGAATAGGAACGTGGTTTTGGTGGTGATCTTCCAGACCCTAGATCTTTATTTTTTGATTAGTTAAACGTTATTTCAGCACTTTTATTTTTTTGTTCTTAGTTTTAAACAAATCTCTCAAATCAGGATTTAATTCTTGTACTTGTAATCAGATTTGGATTTCAACTTTTCTTTTCCGCCGTCCCTTGGATCGATACCTATTTATACTAAGTTGACTTGTTGTTCACAACAAGTTGACAACCAGGTTAGAAGGCTAAACTCTAGGATTTTCCTAGTGATTGTTGCGTGTACAATGACGTGCATCAGCCCACGCACCTCCAGAGGCCTCAAATCAATCGCCGGCAAAGTAGGAGCGAGCCCTTTACCGGGCAGAGGACAAACCACCCCAACGCAGATGGAGCTACCATCTGCTACCATCTGACGAAAACAGCTGAGTCGCCCAGATCCAGAGAATCAGGCCAGACGTCATGGTGGATAGGAGAGTCATCGTCTTCAATAGGAGATGCTGACCTGATCTGATGACGAGTCACCCATCAACACCGTCGTTGGTGGCGGGGGTGCGCTGTCGATCTGGACGGATCCCCCACCAAAGTAAACCAGGATGCAAGAAGGACTGGCGACGGAGGACCCGGATCTGGTAGCTCTTTCCTCCCATCACACTTGAATGGGACGGAATCAACCAAGTCGAGCAGCTACCCCTCCGACCCAGGCTTGACCTCACACCGCTGCACAACTCTCCAACCAGCTCCTCCAGAGGCGACACCCAGCGGCCACACCCTTCACCATCGATGCATAACCGCGCCTTAAAACCATGGAAGTCATACCCAGCTCCAACCGGACCCAGCCGAGGCTGCGTGGAAGCCGAGGGGAGGAAAGCACCAAGGAAATGCTCCCTCCCCCCAACGGCGGCCGCCGGAGGAGTCTAGAGAGAAGGGGGAACGGATGCCCTATAACCCTTGTTTGTTATCTTTACATAAAGATGATGCTTAGTGCAATTAAGAGATAGTAGATATACTTAAGAGACAAGGGTAGGATAACCCTTGTTTTTTATCTTTACATAAAGATGATGCTTAGTGCAATTAAGAGATAGTAGATATACTTAGGTTGTTGATATGCTTAAGATTGTAGATGCATACATACACTAGCTATGCTTGTGTTGATATCTATACTACTACTGCTGATTATAATCATGATGCTAGATATCTCATGTTGTTAGTTATGTTTAGCATGCTAGCCATGCCTTTGTAACTAGAGATGCATATACTGCTGATCATGCTTATCCAGATAGTTGTGCTTATGTTGTTATCTCTTCTTATAATGTTGATATGTTCAACCAATTATACATGCTCATGTTGTTATCTATGCTATGTTACTAGACTTGCTCATGATGCTAGATATGCATATGCTACTGAATTGCTTATGTTGTCAACAAGATAAATGATGATAGTTTGGGTAATGACGATAGTTATTATCTGCTTCTTTATGTATTTTGTTAATCATCAGTACTGTTGAGCTTATTTGTTAAATCTAATTAAACTACTTAAACTATATAATTACTTTAAAATGTTGTAATCAATAAACGTTGTTGGAGGTTATATCTCTTGTTGGGACATGGGTCTCACCCTTGTGGTTCACCACATTTTTTTAGGTAATCAGAAGTGATGAAAACAAACATGTGGTAACAAAGAGGAGCTATAGTAATGAATCTTTGAGAAAGTTTATTATATGTCTAGTGTGTCCTAGAGTCATCCATGTACTCTCAGGTCTGGGCAAGAAAAGTTTGTATATGGTGTTTCAAATAAATAGAACTTTTTTTAGCATGTTAATGCTTATTTGTGTGGCATATATGAATATTGTTCTCCTGTGTATATATGTTGTGGCTAAGGAGATAGAACACTTTGTATCAAATTCTTGGCATAGTATGGATATAAGAAAGATGTTGGGGTCTTATTCGAACGTTTCTAAGCGGGTGTTGATGTTGAAATCGGTTTTAATTTACCCATATTTTGGGTATGTGATTAATAAGTGATTGATTGTGTTTTATATTTTGAGTAATCTCATTTAGTGTAACGAGTTCTCACAATAGATATATGATATCTAGGCAACATGATGGCAAGCTTGGAGGATATATGTTTGGGTTTTAATGCTAACACTAAAATGGGGATTTACCTTGCCTCAACATATGTATTTTCATACTTGATATGATTAGTGAGATAGTGAATGTTTGGTAGCGGTGGTGAAACCCATTCCATAATAGTATTTCCATCCATTAATATATACAACCTTATCTAGATCCTTCATTGTTGTAATCTTAGTTTAATCACACCAAATCTAATCTTATGTTAATTAGTAGTTCTTGTGTGGTTCCTTTAGGTAAAAATCTAGGGACTTTTCCTAGGTGAATTTTCCTATGCAGTAAATCAAACATCAAACTTTGGCACCTTTGTCGGGGAGAACATGATTTTTTGATCAACTTAACTACCTCGGTTTATTTAGGACTTTTCTTTTACAATTGATAATATTGAAAAGTGATGTGCACAAATATCATATTTCTGTGCCATTTTAATTGCACGTTTAACTCAATTTAACCATATTTCTACTTTAATTCATGCTAAGATGTTTGTTTCTTGTCGGTCTTACTCATGTCATAGTTTGAATTGTAGGTACACCACATTCCAATTATAATGAAAGAAAAATGCCTAAAATCCGATCTATTTGGCATCTCCAAAGTTTCCCTAAATTGTAGAGTTCATTGCTCAACAGACAACCTTTCACACAGTGTAAGGACCCTCCCTTGTGACGTGTGACTCTTATATAGCAGAATTTTCAGTAAAGTCTCCTTACACTGTGTGGAAATCTCTTACGTCGTAAGGCAGAATGATCAGATTTCAGCAATGTTCCCTTACGTCGTGTGGACCATTCCACACGCCGTGCACAGAAACAACATAATTTTTAGCAAAGTTTTGTGACATCGTGTGACACATTTCACACGTCTTGTTACTTGTGCATGCTACTACTGAAGAAAGAATTCGAGACTTACACGCCATAACACTTGCCCCTTACACCGTAACAAATGTAATTTCTACAGAATTCTTATTTTTAATCACTTATTTGAAAATATAAAATAAGTGCCACGCCTTGGGAAGCAAAACAGGCATCATTTAGAGTGGTTAGAGACTGAGGACGAGGTCAGATATCTAAAGAGGCAATCTAGGAGAGAAAGCTAGGGTTTCTGTAGAGAGAATCCATTCCTAGCTCCATTTCTCTTCTTCTTTTCTCCCCAAAGACAAAAAGAGAAGGTTGCTACGGCGAGGAGCGATTTTGGAGGCAGATCTCTATCTCTTGGATGGAGATTTCCATCCGCTCTTCATTCCTACAGATCCATTTGTTATTCCTCTCTCCTTTCTCATGTTTATTTCAATGATTTGTCATTTGTGCTTGTATTTCCTCACCATGAGTGAGTAAATTCTATTTCTTGGATGTGGGAGAGTAAATCCTATGTCATAACTTAATGTGACTCAAATTTCATATCTAATATCAGTTAATCTTCTGTTTCAAAACGAATTATGGTGTTTATTTCTTTGTTTGCATGGTTGGCCATCATGTTTACATGTTATACACCTCTTATTATTTATGGAAAGACATATAAGGAGGTAAGCAATAATCGTTTTAACAACACATCCTTGACCATGGGAATGTCTTGGATTAGCTGAAGGTTTTAATTAGGCTGTAGTTTGAATCCGGACATATGTATGGGAATGCTATACAAGGGTAGAACTATCTCATATCACCAAGAGATGTATTAGATGTTATCAACCTACCTTAGAAGATTAATTAATGTTGTTGGAATTCATGGTTATTGTTGAGCTATGATGTGGAGGTGAAATCCCATATCCAAGATCCTCATAATCTGATTTTATTCCTTCTTCAAGTGACATGTATTTCAAATTTCTTGTTTATTTTTAGAAGTAAATTGATCCAAACCAACCTTTGTAATTGTAACCGATCTAGATTGTAGAAAGTTAATAATTTTGCGTCTAACTATCCTAGCTCCCTGTGGTTTAACCTTGACTATAATTGATCCCGTATACTTAAGGGTGATTGTTGAGTTAAGACAATTAATCTTTTAAAACTTGCTTGGCCTTCGCAATCAACAAGTTTTTGGTGTCGTGGCTGGGGAGATATGGTATTCTTAGTTAGAGTAGAAGTGTTAATCAGTAGATGAGACTAGATCACACCCACATATCCACCTTCACTTCCATTATTTTCATCATCATTGCCATTGTCTTTATCTTCCATTTTCATTTGTTCTTCACTCGCCTTGTTTGCTTATAGAATTGTATGCAGATCTTCAAAAAGAAAGGAGTGAACATCAATGGATTTGGAAGAATCACAAGATTCATCACATTCATCATCACCACCTTCACCTGAGCATCTTGCTCAATAAGATAAAATAATGATGGAAGACAATCGTCCCCTCAAAGACTTCATTGTTCCTTCTATTATTGACATCAATGAGGCCAATAATTTTTCTGTCGACCCCACCATTATACATATGTTATAACAGAACATATTTGGATGGACTCTTATGGAAGATCCCAACTTACATATAGTTGAATTTCTGCATTACTTGAGCACCTTCAAGATAAACGGTGTTCCTACTAATGGGATTCACCTTATTCTTTTCCCATTCACTTCTAAGGACAAAGCCAAGGTGTGGCTCATATTTGCCAAGGAATTCTATTAATAGTTGGGAGGAGCTTCTCAAAGTCTTCTTAGCCAGGTATTTTTGGCCAAGAAGAATGGCACAGTTGAGGAGCCAACTCATTAATTTCTCTCAAATGGATGGGGACACTCTCTATGATGCATGGGAGAGATTCAAATACCTATAAAGCCTTTGTCCTCACCACAGTCTCAACAATTGGTTGCTTCTTCAAAAAAATTTAATGGTCAATTTTATAACATAAAGATGTTAATAGATGCAGATGCAAATGGAGCCTTAATGAACAAATCCTTCAATGAAGCTTATGCAATCATAGAAGACATGGCAGTAAATCATTGCCGACGGAGCACTGAAATGAATAATCAACCTTATTTTCCTTCTACTAATTCCGAGAAGCAATTAGCATACATACAATTGATGAAATAGACTTAATTGTAGGAAAAATAGAGGTCTTGTATCCGAATCTTGAGAAATTGAGCACCCAACCAACTCAACCGACCTACCTAGCTTGTGAAGAAAATGAAGTTCTTAGGCAAAATACTCAACACCAACATGTTCACCACCAACAACTACATTCAAAGTTCAACTTGGAATCACTCCTAGAGGATTTTTTTTCATCACAAATGAAGTAAAATGATGAGTTCCTTCAGAAAACACATCTCATAAAGGATGCCATTCACACTCCATTTTCTAAGGTGGATGAAGTCACTACTCATGCACAAAGGTTTGAAAATCATATTTCTCAACAAGCACTCTTCAACCAAACAACTTCAGGTCCCTTCCTTATTCAACCAGAGATAGATTCTACAACAACATACATGATATATTTTGGGAGTGGTCTAGTTACCAGAAAACCTCCTTTTCCATAAAAAAAAGGCATTAGATGAAGTTGTTGACATCAATGAACATATGGAAACTAAAGCTCAAAGAGAGAAATATGCAACAACTACTCCACTTGATGATTTTTCAAACAAGCCACATGCCCCCTTACAACACATGTTTGACACAATGCTTGGTGATTAGAAATTTCTTTCTGAATCAGACTCTTACTGTCTTGAAGAATAATATGTAGGGAAAAACAACAACAATGTCCACATGACTAGTGTAAATCATAAGCGTACATCTTTGTTCCAAATCAAAAATAAATTGACAAAGAGGCATAGATCCTTAGCACAACAGTTTCCAACCTTGAATCAAAGCATTGCACCTCCCTCTTGAGTGAGCACACTGAAAAAGAAGAATGAAGACCTTGTGGGAGTTGACCCCACCTTTTGATAGCACCTAAGGTACTTTGTTGTTCAACTCTAAGGTTTGTTATGAGCAGTGAGGACACTGCAAATTTCAAGCTCTGGGGGGGATGCAATCGGCCGATAGGTTTAGTTTTTCCTTTCATGTCATTTGTTTTAGTCATTTGCTTATGTCATTTAGTTTTTTAATTGCATTTGCACATTTTCTTTCACATCATTGCATGAATATTGAGTGGCAAATTTTGATCAATTCCCTCAATTTCCTGAACCAATTGCTTTTATTAAGATAAAGGCTATATGATGAAATATTTGGATATGAGTCATCCTTTTTGAAAATTTTGGCTATTCATCCATATATTTAGGAATTTGGCTAAACATGACTCACAAATCTCCCACTCATGATCTCAAACCATGCAATCATTCAAATGCTTTAAATTTTTGAACTTTAGAGCCTTCAGTAACAATAAAGATGACATTGCCAATCCTATAATGCATATTTCACTGCTCTACTTGAATTTTTTTTTGCAAAATGAAAATCTTCTTACCTGATCAAAATAATGAAGAGTGAACTAGAATAGGATTGTTTGGTTCCAAAGCGGAGCCTGAATCACACAAAAGGGGGAACTATGATCTTTAATTAAAAATCCAAACCCCACAAAAGATGTCTAAGTCACCCACATTTCCACCAACTGAAAGAAGGTTGGGAATAACGTTTTAAAGAGGGAAATTAATCCCCAAACAATATTCCACATGTGTGCAAGCCTATATTAGCAGTCGAGTACCATACATTAAAATCAAATTGATTTTTTTTCTTGAATAACATTGTCATTGCATGAAGACAGAAAATTTCATTTCAGTGAGCTTTGTGGCAAATCATTATATTTCTTGGCTCTGTCATATTGTTTTTTATAATTGCTCTCTATTTGAATCTTTCAAAGCAAACTAAATACCAAAATGAACTTAAACTCTTATCTTGAGAGTTAGAATTGACTTCATGTTCAGTCACATATCTATAGGATGAAAATTGCCATTTTGCGATCCATCAATTCACATTCAATAGGATATGATTTGTGCCCATCTATTCATTTTTAGCCATTTATCTAGTTCTTTTTGCTTGAAGACAAGCAATAGTTCAAGCTTAGGGGAATTTGATATGCACAAATCATATCATATTTTCATGCCATTTTAGTTGCACATGTAACTCATTTTGACCATATTTCTACTTGAATTCATGCTAAGATGTTTATTTATTATTGGTCTTACTCATGTCATGGATGGAATTGTAGGTACACCACATTCCACTTATAATGAAAGAATAATGCCCAAAATCCGATCTATTTGGCATCTCCAAAGTTTCCTTAAATTTTGGGGTTCATTGCTCATCAGTCAGCCTTTCACACAATGTAAGGACCCTCCCTTACGGCATGTGACTCTTAGATAGTAGATTTTTTTAGCAAAGTCCCCTTACGTCGTGTGGAAATCTCTAACATCGTAAGGCAGAATGATTAGATTTCAACGATGTTCCCTTACGTCAATGGGCCATTCCACATGTCGTGTCGTAGAAACAACACAATTTTCAGCAAGGTTTTGTTATGCCATGTGACACATTTCACACGCTGTGTCACTTGCAAACACTACTATTGAACAAAGAATTCGAGACTTAACAGATGTAATTTCTACAAAATTCTTATTTTAATAACTTATTCAAAAATATAAAAGAAGTTCCACCCCTTGGGAAGCTAAACATGCATCATTTGGAGAGGCTAGAGACTAAGGACAAGGCCAATGCTCTAGAGAGGAGATCTAGGAAAGAAAGATAGGGTTTCTTGGGAGAGAATTCATTCCTAGCCCCATTTCTCTTCTTCTTTCCTTCCCAAAGATGAAAAGAGAAGGTTGTTACAGCGAGGAGTGATTTTAGGGGTAGATCTCTATCTCTTGGACAGAGATTTCTATCTGCTCTTTATTCCTACAGATCCATTTGTTATCTCCTTCTCTTTTCTCATATTTATTTCAATGATTTATCATTTCTTCTTGTACTTCCTCACCATGAGTGAGTAAACTCTATTTCTTGGATGTGGGAGAGTAGCTCCCACGTCATAACTCAATGTGACTCAAATTTCATATCTAATATCAGTTAATTTTCTATTTCAAAATAAATTATGGTGTTTATTTCCTTGTTTACATGGTTTTCCATCATGTTTACATGTTATACACCTCTTATAATTTCTAGAAAGACGTATTAGGAGGTAAGGAATAATTGTTTGGACAGCACATCCTTGACCATGGGAATGGCTTGGATTGGATGAAGGTTTTAGGTTGTAGTTCGAATCCGGATATATGCATGGGAATGCTATACAAGGTTAGAACTATCTCACATCATCATGAGATGTATTAGATGTTATCAACCTACCTTAGAAGATTAATTAATGTTGTTGGAATTCATGGTTACTGTTGAGTTATGATGTGGATGTGAAATCTCATATCCAATATCTTCATAATCTGATTTTAATCCTTCTTCAAGTGACATGTGTTTTTCATTTCATGTTTATTTTCAAAATTAAATTGATCCATACCAACCTTTTTAATTGTAACCGGTCTAGATTGTAGAAAGTTAACAATTTTGCATCTAACTAGCTTAGATCCCTGTGGTTTGATCATGACTACAATTGATCCCGTATACTTGTAGGTGATTGACAAGTTGAGACAATTAATCTTTTAAAACTCGCTTGCCCTTGTCAATCAACAAAAAGCATATATAAATTTAACTCAGTCTCAACCAACTAACTGTGGTTATGTGCATTTCTCAGGTAATTACGTCTATTATGCATGTAATACTCTTCCGGTGTCGACTCCGTCACAAACTTTGACCCTAAGATCAAAAGAACCTGCCATAGGATTATCTGCGATAGGAAGGCACAAATGATGGAAGGGGACATCAACCACATTATTGAAGCAACATTAGAAATATAGAGAGATAGACTCATGGTAGAAGCCAGAGCTATTGTGGAAGTAGAATTACCGTGACGCCCCGACGCGCCACAAGTGAGATTACTCAAAACCAAACTGTAGAATTAAAACCAAACATCCATGTTATCATAAAACATAGGAAATTAAATCTGATTTTGTATAGTCATAAAAGTTGCAACATATTGCACATGAGTCCATAGAAGCCACCTGTATTACATCACATGCCCAAAAGATTATACAGTAAGTTGTTCACTGGCTCTCAAGCCACATCCTTTTACACATGATAACCTATTCATCTACATGTGTGTCATCTCTATAGAACAAAGGGCATAAATCCAAAAACTCATGTCAATACATGCAACAGAAACCTCCCCAAGGACCTAAGTGTACATGGATGGCACATAGAACTCTACTTCTATACACAAGCATCATTTCCAACCTTTCAACAACCACTGGTCCTCTTTCTACTCAGCACCAACAACACAATCTCTACTTCCTCGTGCTCGACTACCTAAAAGATGTGGAAACCCACATGGTGAGACCAAACGTCCCAGTAAGAGTTATAACTCTTTGCCAATGTCTATTAAAGCATAGATAACTAAGCCAGGTAGATAACATACTAAGTAGGTAGAGCATATTCAACCTAATGATATGTAATCAACAAATAAAGTAGATTAAACAAGATTAGGGAGTTATCACTAAGTAGTAGAACAATTATTAATTTAAGAAGGAATATGAAGAACATGTATAACATGTGACTTCTCTTACCATCTTATAATTCAAAAAGTCAGTAAAAAGATAAGGCAAAGATCTCAACCAATGTTATTTGTATTGGACCCTAAGCAAGATACGTCACACAAATGTGTTATGTCTTTTATTATTTGCCCCAAGGATTTGAGTCGTACCACCTAAATCCAACCGACCACTGTTAAGTCTAAATCAGTATCATACAAGGTCAATGGAAGAGTCGGAATCAACAACCTCTCCACACCTCTTGGTCAGCATAAGAGAAACACCATAGAAAAATATCAATCAACTGCAAAAGGTGACATATAGTGAATAGAAGGATCATCTCACGCATGGTCATCCATATATAAACACCTATACCACATCGGTACATGTAACTTTGCTAAAAGAACAGGCTCACGCATGGCCATTCTTAAAAGGAGGAGTGGCTCACACATGGCCATCCATATCACAAGGAGATTAGCTCACGCATGGACGTCTCACACAACCTATAATTGTGGATGCAAGGAGATACTTGACTTGCACTCCTGCATATTAAAAAATATGTGCTCTGAGTTATACTAGTTTCACCAATCCAACAATTAAAGCTAACATTGGAAAGGATATGTGGCACAGGGAACCTACATGATTAGGGTTCCACTTGCTTAATTATGTCAATTGAGTGTCTTTTAGCATCAATCAATTTCCAACGTACAAATCCAAAACAACCTCTACAAAGATAAGGGGTAGTACAACTTCAGAAGATATAAAACACATAAGGTGTGAACCTGTCACATCATCATCACATGATACTTGTAACATGACCATTCACCAGGAAAATTACCAAACTCATCATTGCGGGATATCAATCCCTCATTCATAACACTTGAGGATATCACCTCACAATAGGCATCAATCCATCACCAGGTCATAGGGCCATCATATCAGTATAATCTCATCATGTCTCATCATGACTCATAGACATTATCCTGTGTCATATGATCACCATCATAATATTCACAAGTATGCTATTTAAAGCCATACCACCTACAAGGTTAGGGATTTATACACAAGTAGATTTATTTTATTACATATGATGTGAATATTTAAAATTATTAATGTGCATATCTGATTAAAAAAACATACTATCCCAATACACACACAAACACACACACACACACACATATATATATATATATATATATATATATATTCATATATACACTGTCTATGTGGGTAACTAACTTTTGTTACATGTGGATCTGTTTTGTAACAGGAAGGCACATAATTGTAATGAAACAATCAAAATTGTAATAGAAAGACTCATTTTGTAAATACAATGTGAACTTTTTATTGTCCTTATGAAAATAGTAGATATGATATTTATGACAACACAATTTACGTTGTATTACAAAACGAGTCTTTTTATTACAATTGTGTACATTTCATTACAATTTGAATGTCTCATTATAAATATGTTCATTCCTATTGCATTTGTTTTGTAATAGAAGGCACATATTTGTGATGAGACAAGCAATATTGTATTGAGATGAAGAAAATTGTAATACAAAGACTCATTTTGTAATATTACGTAAATTGATGTCAAAAATATCATTTTAGCTGTATTCAGAGGGAGAATAAAAATTTCACACTATATTTACAAAATGAGTTTTTGTATTACAATTTTTGTTGTCTCATTACAATTACGTATCTTCAATTACTTTATATCATTAATTTTTAATGCATGATTGGACAAAAATCAAAATTTCTATACTTGAACTCTATCTTAACTTCTTGATATGAAATGTGAAATGAAAAGGGATATATATGGACTTTTCATGTTGATTCCTTAAACCTTGTCTAATGTGTATCAAATATGAAAAAAAAATCTTGTCCTATAAATTAGTCCTTATGATGATTTATGAAATGAAGTATCATGTGAGACACTCTTTTTCACTATTATGACTAAGTCACTTGGACATGTCATAAAGTTTGACTTAATATGCATGTTTGACTTGAGTTGTTTTGACTCGATTTTTGTATAAAATATTGGAAAGAAGAAACCAAAACCTTTTTTAGCATGACCCACCGTGCAATTTATATGAATATGGTTCGATTTATATTATTATCCATTTGAGATATTGATCAGATCACACTGAGCACTTTGTATGAATATGGTCCAATTTATATTATTATCCATTTGAGACATTGATCAAATCACACTAAGTTGGTAGTTTGAATACCAAATATAGTATTATGCATATATTATAGTATATGGACACCTCAAGAAACAAATTTCTTATATCAACATTATATCCAAATAATATGGGGTCTTGGGTCTGTCTACTTTTTTACAAAAGATATATTGTCAACAATGTAGTCAAATAATATGGATACTACATTTTGCTTATGCTATTAAGGTCACACAATCTGAGTCTATAAATTATATGTGAATCCATCTAATAAATGCACATTAAAATTGATAATTAAAATAATGATTTTAATGCTAGAAATATTCTACCTACTTTGTATGTAAGGTTTTAACTTTTTTCACATTGTTTTTATAAGTTTTCAAAAATTGTTTTCATATATGAGTTTAACCCATGTCATGTGTTCTCAATTTTTGTATACCACATGGACAATATATACTTAATATTGATCCAAAGACCAAATCTTTCTACCCACTAATGTAGTTTGTATGAATAAGGTATGATTTAGATTATTATCTATTTGAGACATTATTCGAATCACAGTGTGTTGGTTTCTTGAATAAAAAACATAATATCCAAGAAATATATACATGTTTTGTCAACATTGTAATCAATACTTTTAGTACCATATTTTGGATGTGTTGTTTATGTCACACGATCTTGGCTGACAAGTTAAATGTCAATCAATCTAATAAATGCATATGAACATTAATCATTAAAATATGTTTTAATGGTACGAATGTTGTACTCAGTTTATGTGTAATTTTGTAATTATTTTAA
This sequence comes from Alisma plantago-aquatica, assembly GCA_963693085.1. Taxonomy (NCBI): domain Eukaryota; kingdom Viridiplantae; phylum Streptophyta; class Magnoliopsida; order Alismatales; family Alismataceae; genus Alisma; species Alisma plantago-aquatica. Next base: position 895,607,488 of record OY856412.1, on the reverse strand, counting down.
AATATATTTATGTGTTTTGAAAAATTGCTTTGATATATGAATTTAACTTAGTTATACATTGTCTAAGATTTTATATACAATATTGATAAGATATGCATAATATTGATCAAGAGACCAAACATTTTTTGGTTCAATTCATCTATGCTATCAGATAAGTTACTCTACCAACCATGTAGAAGGTCAAAATTTATTTCAATGTATGTTTTTAGGGTTAAGTTATTTTGTGTCAATTTTGTATAGAATATTGACAAGCAGAGACCAGACCCTTTTTGAAAGCAAACCACCAATGTAATTTATATGTATATGGTCCTATTTATAATATTATTTGTTTAAGACAACGATCAGATTACACTGAATTGGTCATTCATATGCCAAATATAATATTATATATATAATAGTATATGACGATCTCGAAGAACAAAAAAAGTATATTGTCAATATTGTAGCCATTTAATATGGGGTCCCGAGTCTTTCTATTTTTTGACAAAAAGATATTTTGTCAACATCGTAGTCAAATAATATCAATACTGCAATTTTCTTATGCTATTAAAGTCAAACGATCTTAGTCAATAAATTATATGTGAATCCATCTAATAAATTCACATTAAAAGTGATCATTAAAATAATGTTTTTAATGCTAGAAATATTCTACCTACTTTGTATGTAAGGTTATAATTTCTGTCACTTTCTTTTTATAATTTTTCAAAAATCTAGGAATCAACAACAAGACCATAGTAAAAATTTGATATTTTGCTAGATCTGACTTCTCTATACAACACATCATATATGTTTTACATTGTTTCAGGTGTATTCTCAAGGTTCAACTGGAAGATTGTACTAACATAACACAATCTACTTTATTTAGAAATCAAGTACAAAATCTTCATGCATGTGATCTTGACATTCTAATGACACTTGATACTATGATAAGTAGAAGTCGTGTATCTTCTTACCACGATTTGACTCACACTATTTTTGTAACATGAAGGAGCAATACAATCTTATTGAAAAATGGCAAAATAAACTCTCTGACATGATTCTAGTGTTCTTAGTACAAGTTGATAAGTAGTACAAAAGTGTCATCCAATTGAGAATCTTGAAGATCCAAGATGATGATGATATTTAGCCTTTTAATTTGATATTATGTTTTTCTATTTTTTTGTAATGTTCTATGTAAATATAAAGGGAATGAACATTTAAGAACATAGTGATACTTCCTTCTAACATGATATTAGGGTTTGATATAATTTTTGTAGTATGTTGTGTGAATATAAAGTACAACGTTCACATTGAGTTCTAAATTCAAATTCTTACTTCATGATTGTACAATTATAAGTTACACACATGATTATCACGTACACTATGCTCGTATTTCTAAAAGCCAAGAGTACTAGACAAGACCAAGAACGTGCTCGCTTAGATAGATATAAACTCACAAGACACCATCTACGTTACTTTCCAAAGTGGTCTAGGAAATTACTAAAATATATATAAAAGAATGCCCAGACCTCTACCATGAAATTATTTTATGCCACATCTTATATAATTACTTTTAGATGATATATCATGCTTTTTTTAGGAGTAGGTAAAATATCACTATAGAACCAAAAAAGGGAGTATAGGGGTGACCCCGTCTACTATACAAGTTAGTGCATATAAGCAAAACCCCACTGTCTCAGAACAAAGCTACCAATCCCAAAACCAATCTTAGGCTTAGCTTTAACAACTTTTCCTAGATTATTTATAAAAAGGTCAAACAAACACAAGTTATCACATTCCCCCATGCCATGTACTCTGCGGTTCCTTTCTTCCCAGATGAGAAAACACAACCCAGCTAGACCCAAACCAGCAAAATGTCTCAGTTGTGTACTTTTCTCCATAATCCAGCCAATAATTTCATCCATAGTTGTATGGGGGCTCCACCCTGCCCCATCTTCAGGCTCCATCTACACCATAAGTATTTTGTATATGGGCAGTTGATGAACATATGACCATGACTTTCATCTTGTTCTTTGCATAAGCTGCAAACATTGGCCGTATTCAGCCCCCATTATATGATTCTATCATAGGTGGGAAGCTTATGAAGTATACAGTGGTACAAACAATAGATCCATTTCGGTATGTGGTATTTGTTCCACATCACCTCATACCAGGTTACTTGTGGTGTATGGAAGGATATAGCCCGCCACACCTTTCTACCAACGTCCCTCAACGTCTAGCTTCCCATCACCTGCACATAATCCATAGACGTGACTCTCCATCCTTTGGACATTGGCCTCCATACCCTGGATGAATTAGCCCCTATATTTGCCTCCAGGTTGTCCCCATATCTCAAATTCATCCATCGTGCCCACATGGATGTATTATTCCTAAGGAACTGATCAATTCTCCTGTAAGTAGCCAACTCAGTGATAACTGACATGTCAGTGATATTAAGACTACCTTCATTATAGCTTTTCACCAAAGTCTTCCAAGCAAAAACATGGTGCTTCCCCCATATAAATGAGGAAACAATTGATCTCATCTTATTAAGGATGAAAGCCGACAAATAGCTTGGTTACACCAAAACCTAATCTTGGAGGTTAGGATAGATCTCACCAGCACAATGTGATCGACAAGTGATAAACGAATGCCCATCCACTTGGCCACTGTATCTCAGAGATTATCAACACACATAGCTAAATCCCTACCTTTGGTTGCACCCCCACTAATAAGGATGCCCAAATACTTTGTAGGGAAAGAACCTAGTGGGAGCCCAACAACCTCCTTCAGTCTCCCTCTCCTCAAATCACATGATCTCAAAAGATAAATCTTGGACTTCAGATCACTGATGAAAAGGCCAGTAAGATTCCCAAAAGATTTCAACACCACTCTTAGATATTTTAGAGATTTCACTATCCCAGAAAGAAAGAAGAGAACATCATTGACAAAAAATAGGTGTGGGAGAACATTAACTCCACCCGGTGTGAACATTTTCATCTTCTTCCCATCAATCGCTTCATCAACCAACATAGAGAGAGCCTCCATAATCAGGGTGAAGAGGAGGGGGGACAAGGGGTCCCCTTGCCTTAGGCCATTAGAGGCTTTAAACAATCCATAAGTCACCCCATTAATAAGAACCAAATAGGATGTGGAGGATACACATTCCATGATCAAATCCACCCATCTGACAGAGAATCCCATTTCTAACATGATGCGTTTGAGCCCATCCCACCTCATGCAATTGTATGCCTTAGCAATGTCAAGCTTTACACATACTTTCTATGACCCATCTCTTTTCCCAAAACCCAACAAGAATTTAGTTGCCAACAATGTACTGTTAGATAGGCTTCTTCCTTTGATGAAAGTAGATTGGGATGGGGAGATAATATTCAGAAGGATTTTCTTGAGTCTGCTGCTCAACAATTTAGCAATAATGTTATAAACCACACTACAACACACGATAGGCCTCAGATCAGCCATAGAACTGACCATATTCTTCTTTGGAATCAGCCTTAGAAAGGCATGATTGATGATCCCCACCATGTTTCCTCCCACCATGAACCATCTCACAGCTTTACATAGGTCCTCTTTCACCACATCCCACATCTTTATAAAGAAAAATGCATTGAAACCATCTAGACCTAGAGCATTCGATGATCCAATTGAGAACATAGCCTTTTTAATTTCCGCTTCAGACATAGGACACAAAGGTCCCTATTCATTTGATCAGTGACCCGTCGAGGAGGCATTTTACACTTGTGAACCAAACTTTCACCTATAGAGTTGTAGAGATTTGAGTAGAACAGAATCGGTTCATCAACCACTTCCCCAGGAGAACTAGTAGAGGAGCCATCCTTCTTATGGAGAGTGTGAATATAGTCTTTCATAGTATTCCTCTTAACAGACGCATGATAGGTATGGGTATTTCTATCACCGTCTCCTATCCATTTCATCCTACTTCTCTACCAGAAACACATTTTTTCAGCCTTCTCAGGTTGAAGCAGTCTATTGGATGTGTCCTCTTCCATCTCTATCATCACACTATTCAGGGGGTCTTCCCTTAGCTTCATAGCAACCTCCACAAGCGCCTCCTTTGTGCAAGATACTAGATTACTGATGTTGGACAGACCCTTAGCCCACTTTTTTAGCACAAGTTTGGTTCTTTTCATCTTCTCGACCATAACAAACAAAGGAATACCAACAACTCCCACCTTCCATACCTCAGAAATCATGTTCCCACAGCTGGGCTAATCCATCCATGCATTCAAGAACCTAAACAGTTTCTTTTTACATACCTCCCCCGATAGATGCACCAAGAGCTAGGCATGATCACTATTCAGATGTCCATTGAGTTGAACGCATGCTTGAGGGAACATATCCAACCAAGATTCATTCACAAGAGCTCGATCCAGACGGCTTGCTATTCTCCTATGAACAACCTACTTATAATGCCATGTAACAATACCTCCATTCATATTTAACTCTATAAGACTAGCTGCATCAACAACATCATTAAAATGAGCCAGGCAAGAGTCAGGCATCGACAAACAACCTTTCTTCTCCCCCACTCTTCTGATATGATTGAAATCTCCCACAAACATTTGAGTTATCTCTTTTTGATTCACTTCCCTCATTTTTTCCCATAATCTGCGTATGCAGTTTTTTGAGTTGTGTCCATACACCCCATAGATGACAATATGCAACCCACCTCTATTGATACAGTTGTCCATCATCATTTGATATGAAAAATTATTTGCACATCCCAAACTAGGGGATTCCATCCACAAACAATTCTTCCACCCTCAAATTTCTCAAGGTTGGAGGCAAATTGCTATCCTTGGGAAAACAAACCTCCCACTATTTCAACCGATCCTCTTCTAATTCTTGTCTCCAGACCAATCACCAAAGTAGCTTTTACCTCACCTATGATCTCTCTAAATTTCCTCTATTTTCCAGGTCGAGAGGCACCCCACAAATTCCAAGAGATAATGCACATTAAAGCTTCATGCTCTGACCACCCCTTCCCAGGGTGGTTCCACCTCTTTTGGTTCTCCTAGGTGATGTGTTCCTTGTACTGGTTGTCACCGCCTCTTCCAACTCTTCCACCAACCCTTCACCTTGGAGTCCATCTAACAGATCAAACAGGTTGGAAGCTTCCATACCCGATTCTTTTTGTTTTCCTTTGTTTCGAGGTGTTGAGTTTTTTTTTGCACCATTCCTAACCTCCTGGAAATGCCCCTCAACAGAACTGTCCTTTTTAGGCAAATTATCATTCACCTATTGTGCATCACTATGTCTCTGTTCTTCACAAGCACTCTCCTCACCAATATCCTCAGGTGGATCTTCAGATACCTAAGCAGCAGTCACCCCAGATACCAGCACCGCCACATCCGACGTCACAATCTCCTTCTCTTGAGCCACACAAGCCACATGTCTTCTTGATGCCTTTCTCTTAGATCTCTGATGAACCAATCTATCATCCCAATCTCTAACCACAGGGGGTTCAGAGTGAACCATCCTTTCCCCAGGACACTGCCCTTCGACATGCCTAAACACCTTACATTTCTCACACATATCTGACAACACATCATACATGACCTTGATCTCCAAAGCTTTTCCATCAGACGCTCAACCATAACCACAGGAGGTGTCTTGTTTTCCGCTTCAACTTTGATGCACATATGTGTCGCTCCGGTGAGATTCCCTTTAGTGAGGAAGTCAATGACCTTCGGAGTGCCAATACCATACCCAATGATAGATATTGCTCATATGGTTTAGTGTTGACCGACATCAGGGAGTGTGACCCAAATGGGGGTAGAAGTGAGAGATGCCCTACACACATAGAGGCATCCATTTCCTCATCAACACAAGTTGTAGATTGAAGAGCCATAGACCTTGTATGAGCGCCATATCAAGGTCCTCGTCTACCAAGAATCTCATTAGGAACATACCTCCTCCTAAGGTGGAAAGTTGGAGCTCTCCTTTCACTTTTTAAGTCCTTAGCATACATCCCTACAATTAATCAGCTGCCACCACCTTACCTAGGACTTGAACGATGATAGATCTTATATGGAACTCCTCCATGTCATCAACAACTAGAGCCGAGAAACTCATCCAAGGTCGATCATCCCCTTGCTTGAAGACTGGGGCCTTAGGATCTTTTGGTCAAACCACCAGTAGGAAATTCCTATGGACAGACATCAGTTTGGCCAAGGTCACCGCCCAATTCCTTCCCTGAGTTACATCCACACCTGGGTCCACCCAAGCCAAAGGGTGGGGGTGAGGGATTAGAGGAAACTGAGGGGTTAACCGACAAAGTGGAGGATGAGGCAGTGGAGTCTACCCCATCCCGCTCACCCCCAACCATGGGAGCGAGCGAGTCACCCCAAGGAGGAGAGGGATGGGGGATCAGTCTAGAGAGAGAGACAGAGTTTCTTTGTTTTTAAATCTCAATTATGCATGATGAAGAAATATCTCATTTCTAAGAACACCAAGAAACATATGATTTTAAAAAATCCATGGATCCACAAAGTTTAAAGTGAAAGTCTTCAATAATATTGATGTGGTGTAATTGTATTATTACCAATTTTGAAGTTTCATGCCTTAATTTCCATAAGTTATTCATATTTATACAAGTTTGTACAACTATAGATGAAGATTGAGAGTCATCTAATTCCAACATTTAAAAACAAAACAAATTTGCAAATTTATTTTAAAAACATTATTAAGCATGGAGTAATTATGTTGGTTATTAAAAGATTTTAATTTCTTTAGTGAAGTCCAAAAATGAAATCAAGTAATTTAAAAAGGCGCAATTATTATTCTTTACCAAAATGTAATCATTGGTATTAATATCATTATTTATCTATAAATTAGCTATTTATATACGTATATATATTATCATCATGGCATTTAATTTTATTAAAGTAATATGTAAGTTGTCATTTTCAAAGTGAATGCCTCGTTTATGTACTTGTAAAATAGGCATGATCAAACCATTTGGAGTTAGTTACTAACAAATAAAGTTCTTCAAAAATTTCTTCTAGCTAAATTACAAACTTGAATGTCTGTGTAACATGTGTTATATATTACTAAAACATAGAACTACATTGTGTAAACAATACATTTGTATCCTCCAGCAAATTGAGATGAATTTTGTTTACCAATCGATATTCAATGAAGCAGCATTCCTGCTTTTTATATTTAATTATACCATATTTTAGTATATCCTTAGAAAACAATGATCAATTTTCCTTAATGTTTTTTACATAAATTAATAAGAGAGTGCCTAGAGGAATAATCCACAACAAAATTACAAAAGAAAATTTGTGCTTTTTTTATATACCCGAGTTGATAAATACCAAGAAAGTGATGCACACAAAATATTCAATGCATCTACTAGATTTTTTGAATTCTTTGATGGAAATGAAGTTTCCCCCACTCCAAACAACCACCCATTTGATCTGTCCATGATTACTTCATTGTTTGTATGCTCTTATAGTTCTCTCTCCCTTTATCTTGAGAAATCACCATTATGTTTCGTTGAGCTATTTTATAACATACCCCGTCTTGCTACCTTAACTATAAATGTTTCTTCCTCTAAGAAAGAGAAACATTAAACCAACACCAATCTGAAAAAAGGGATCAAGTCCTTTTCCACCCAAAATTATGATATAAGAAATATGGTTTTAAACTATAAAATATTATATGTAGTTGAAGGCATATTTTGTAGCTAAAGGATTTGGCTACATATGTCCTTACATATAAAGTAAAAAGTTTGTATAACTCATTGTTTTAACTATATTTTTTCTATATGTAGGTAGATGATTAATTCAACGTAATTTTTGTGGTCAAAATTGTAACTGATGCCCACCTATTATCTTCATACTATATACATACTAAATTGTAATACATTTTTGCATTTAGACATAAAAATCTTATATGTACTTATAATTATAAGTAGAAGTGAATTTTACAAAAACAATGTAGGAAAAACTATACCAAGTACTTTTTAAACAAAAATGACAACAAATATATCAAATAAAAGATCTAATATAACTGGGATCACTTGATGTCAAATGTTTAAATGATTATACTTTTATTTAACATGAAAAAGTGTTCACTAGAAGGGTATTGTATCTTGTTGTAAGGCCTATGAACTAGCTTAGTGTTTGATGTGCTTTATTTTCTTAATAAGATGCTAAAACCTTAATATAATCTCTTGAGATGCCATAATAACATGTGATGTGGATATGTTTTTAGTTTGGTCATGTTTGGATGATGTTTGAACTAGTTTTTCTATATATGTTCTTGTTTTGGACCGCCTTGCAATTTACCCATGTTGAGGGGTTATCTTGCAATTTGTCACATGTAGGTTGTACCTTTGATACCTTGGCATCATGAGAAAGAGGATGGTGCTTTGGGGTGCCTTTTTGAGCTTTGGTTTGATGAGGAGAGAAGTGGTGACATGTTGAGAGTGGTTTCTAGGGTTTGCTTTGATGCCTTATGCTGATGTTAACCTTTGTGTTGACCGTTTGAGTTTTGGGTCTTTTAGCGATCACCCTTGATGATGTTTAGTGTGTTATCTGTGGTCAAATGGAGTTTTGATGGAGCTCTGAGATCCCTATGACCGCAAAGGTGTAAATCTCTCTCTTGGGTCGCTTGACCTAGGGTTTTGGATGCCTTGGGTCGCTTGGTTTCTCTACGACCATGTGCCCTTGAGGCCATATGTTTCCTTCGATTGATGGTCATGTAGGACCAAATGAGGTCGATGGCCTTTCTTGCTTTTCATGACCTTAGTGGTTTGCAAGGTTTTATTGGATGCATGTTTGTTGTTTGGTAGACAAGTGTCATGAGAAACCCTGATATCTTGACACCTACCCCCTTTCATCTCCCTCCAACTCTTAAGTATATAACCTCTCTCCTATACATGAAAGTATCTATTTTTTCTTTCCTCCTTCTCCCTTCCACCTTGAGTTTGACCTTGCATTCTTAGTGGTGTGAAGGAGTTCATCCTTGGTGCTTGGTGGCCAAGATCCTTTGCATGTGGTGATTCAAGCTTGGAGCTACTCTTCCTTGGTGATCTTTGGTGGTTCCTTGATCCTTAGTGCGTGACCCAACCTATTGGTTTCATTTTCTTACAAAACCCTACACGTTTCTTCTTCTCTTGGCTGAATCCATGGAGCTTCATGGTGATGCTTGTGTTGGGATGGAGGTACTCCTCTTTCTTGTGTCAAATTCTTAGTTCTCTAAGGTAGTACTCAAGTTAGGTAGAGGAACTCTTCTCCCTTCTCAGTCTTTTCAGTCTTGAGGTTTTGGTTCCTTTCTTACCCTTTAACCTAGGGGTTTTCCTTCTCTTTTGAGGTGATGACTAGCTTGGTCATGGAGGAGATCAAAGCTAGAGTTTTCCCTTGTCTTTGGAGCTTCTTGCTTGGAAGTAGTGCAACCATCATCTAAGGCGGGTTATATAACTATTTTCCTTCTATATTATAGCACTTTAATCCCACATGTAATTCATTCTAAAATGTAATTTATTGTTTTTGATAATGTTACCTTGTTTAGGGTTAAGTTTCTATATTGATCTTGAATGCACTTGTACTTCACTTGAACCCTAATTAACTTACCCAAAATCTATATGGTGGAGATGATGGTGGTTTTATATGCATCTCAACCTTGGTGTTGTTATCTTGGTTCTTGGTTCGGTTTCCTTGCATGAGGTGGAGTTTGGTTCTATTTCATGTGCTTGATCTTGGGTTTTCATACCTCAACTCATGGTTTTCATATGATCATGAATGGTGCATGATTCTAGGGTTTTGAACAGGTTTATTCTCTTATGTTTTCCTTCTTTGAGATTTTAGTTTCAAGATGATAATCACCTATTTTTTTATATCTTGAGAGTAGTTTTACTCTCTAAGATGATCTTCATGATGTGTTCCAAGTTGTTGAAGACTTGGAGGTGATGTTTGGTCACCTTGGTTTTGGTCACTTGATCAACCTTGTCTTCTTCAATCACATAAGACTATGGGACCCTTCGACCATTTGTACATTTGTCCCCCTTCAATCGTTTGGCCTTGACGACACCCTTGGTCGTTGAAGGTGTGATTTCCTTCAACTATTTGACATATGGTGGTGCCTTGTTCACTGATGTAAGTGTCTCCTTGACTGTTTGGTTTTAGGTAATAGCCTTAGTCGTTGGTTTTAGTTGCTGACCTACTTTGTGGTTTGGTCACTGAAGGTGTGTCTTCGACCTTGGATCCCTTCGACCATTGGTGTATCATGGTTGTGCCTTGATCACTGGTCTTGAGGATAGTCTTCGAACATGATGTATATATCTCTTCGATAACATGGTTTGTGACCTAATATCATGTTCAGATGACGAAGGATTATGACATGTGTTTGATAAGAATCATTGTTTTGATGTTAGTCTTGAAGGATCACGAAGGATATTCCAAGAATGTGAGAAGATGAGATACCTAAGGTTGTTGATAGGGTTGGGATGTAGAACCCTAATCAGACATAATGTTGAAACCCTCACCCTAATGTGGGACTACAATAATGGTTTTCAACCTTGTGCAATGTGATAGTATGCAATGATGATGCATTGTTTCTCTCTCCTACTTGTATGTACTAACCATGCAGGTGAATGATTGTCATAGCTTGTGAATTCTATGATGGTGATCATATGTCGTAGAATCATGGCTATAAGCCTTGATGAGGCATGTTGATGTGATGGGCCTTATCACCTGGCAGAGGCATAAATGCCTAGTGTGAGGTGTTATACTCCAATGAGATGATAAGGGATTGATATCCCACGACAATATGATATTGTTGATGTCCTTGTATGTCAAGTTGTGTCATGTGATGATGTGATAGGCTTATGCTGCACACGTTTTATATCTTTTGGTGTTGTATTATGCCCTTATCTTTGTAGAACTTGTTTAAGGTTTACATATTGTAAATTGATTGATGCTAAAAGATACTCAATTGGCTTAACTAATCAAGTGAAAACCTAATCATGTAGATTCCCTGTGCCATAGATCCATCTTCAACATTAGTACTAGTTGGATGGTGGAATGAGCCATTCATTCAGGAAACTAGGAGTGCATATTGTTAAATATGTGAGGTGCAAGTTCGAGGTATCTCCTTGTATCCTTAATATACTGGGATGGCTGAGGTCATACCCTGGAAGGAGAATGGTCAAGGCCATATCTCAGATGATGTGATTCTGTATAGGTGATATGTTTCTGGGATGACTGCGGTCATACCCTGGGTAGGAGAATGGATGTGGTTGTGTCTCATTTCACTAGTGTCATGACCTATATACCAAGGTGCACTTGGCTATTTTGTAGTTGGACTTGATATGTCACTGCGGCGGACTCAGACTGACTGAGGGTGTGGAGAGATAATGGATTCTGGCTCTTCCATTAATCTTGTATGGAACTGATTTTTACTTAGCAGTGGTAATTTGGAGTATGAGTGGTATACCTCATCTCCTTAAGGCATAATAAAAGACGTAATATAGCCATGTAGTATAATTTCTTAGGGTTAAACACGACTCAAATTGGATGACCCTTTGCCTTACGTTGTAATGATTTCTTGATTTATAATCTGGTAAGTGAAATCAATTATTATACATGTTCTTCATATTCTTCTAAATTTATAACTTGTTATAGTGCTCAGTGGTAACTGACTAATTGGTTTAATCTGAATTATCAATTTAACATTTATCATTTAGTTGAATCTTCTCAACCTGATAGTGATGTTACTATTTTCTTTAGTTACATGTGCTTTTAATAGACGTTGGCGGAGAGTTATATCTTTCACTGGGATGTTTGGTCTCACCCCGTGGGTTTCCATATCTTTTAGGTGGTCGTGCATGAAGAAGTAGATATCATGCAGTTGAGGTTGAGCAGTAAGAGGAATAGTAGTTGTTGAAAGGTTGGATATACTACTAGTGTTTGTAGTAGAGTCCTATGTGCCGTCCCTGTACTCTCAGGTCCTTAGGGGAGGTTTGTGGTTTTGTATATCGAGATGGTCATTTGATAGTATGCTTTGTTGTCTAGATATGGCATGTATGTATATAAATAGGATGTTATATATGTAACAAGTTGAGTCCAGTGAGCCAGTGAATAGTGTTATGTAATAATCTTTTGGTATGAGATATGTTACAGGTGGATTTCGTGGGCTCAGATGTAATATGTTTCCACTTGAGGTGCATATGTGATATCAGTTTTAATTTTCTCATTTTGTGGTAATATAGTTTGTTGATGATGATTTCACGCTTTGTTTTGAGTAATCTCACTTTGTGTCGTGTCAAGGCGTCACACTTGTACCTAAATTTTTTACATCTGAGACTTGAACTTATCAATTAAAAAGAATATTGTGTACACCATCCTCATGGTTATCCATAACCATAAAGAGTTTATATAAATGCATCTCACAAGTTGCATTCCTCATTGGTGTTTCTCCATCCTCCGTTAAAATTACTTGTGGACAAAAAACTCTTTTTTACTAGCACATGTTTTTGAATTAATTGCTTTAGTCTTCTTCTCTATATTCTCATGTTATCTTCTAAACCCAAAAATGATATTACCTTGAATTCCTCTTACCAAAAGAATCCAATGATATTGTTTTATGAATATATATATGTATGTATGTATGTATGTATATATACATATATATTTGTAAGCAATCTATTCTTCCAAGAAATCGGATTTACAATAGAGCATATACTTGTTACAAGTCATGTTCAAATAGAAATTCATGTTACACATTGAGAGTCATATTTAGAACTAATGAATTATTTATAATTAGGATTGCACAAAACACAAGTTGAAGTCTATATGACTCATAGTTCCAATTGAGAGATGTTTTTAGCTCTCACTCTAATCCTAAAAATCCCTCCAGTTAGGCAGTTACTGGGGGAGATGTTTCATTCAAAGGTAATTTATCAAAGTTACCAAACCATCACTAATGGTGATGGAATCCAATAGGTGGTCATTCCTTTCAATCATGTCAACATCATGTATTTTGATTCATCCTTTTGGAGCCACACCTTCACTACATCACTCCCATATGACTATGAAAAATAATCTTTGTGTCATTTTCACTCTTTCCGTGGTTACACCTTGAAAATCAACTAAGCCATCTAAATAAGCAGTCATTCTGTTCTCAATTAGAAACACATTTCTAGTCTCTTCTATGAATACTTGCAAACTCTTCAATTACTCTCCCCCTTTATTAATACATATGTGATCCTCGACTCAATATGTGAAATTGACACCTTCACCAACCATCTTCTCTTTCTCACTTGCTTGCTTTTCCAAGAAGAAGAATTGGGACAATTGGTCATTTTATCATTAAAAAACATGTTTCACTAGGAGCCATGAAACACACATCCTAGGCGCCATTATGGGTAGAATCACTTGTTAGATAGATAGGACTTTGTCCTTTGTGGTTAGGACAATTATTCAATCGCTCTAAATGGTGATGTACACATGCACACACACAAATATATATATATATATATATATATATATACATATATATATTCTTGTGGGAATATAGAGGTAAATAGAAATTCAACACTTAGTGGGTTAGAAAATACCATCCCCGTATGACGTTGGGACCTTAGACAATATTTTCCTGTTGAAAGATACAAATCATTTGTTTCAAAGGTAGCACGAGACATTCCATGGGATGAATCTCTATGGGTTTTCTCTATAATGCAAATATAAAAATTAGTATGGGTCCTAGGGGTAAACCATGTGATTCCTAAGAATTGGAATTTTTTCATTTTTTGGAACATATTTTGGGAGGTCTTTCCATGGGTTATGAAGAACATGATGTGGGAAATTCTTACGGGTGAAATCCTATTCTTGAAAACTTCTTAATCTATGAATAGGATAATACATTGATATAGTGGTAAGTTATAGTTAGACCCTAGAGATTGATTTCAATTATGGTAGAGGGTAAATTGGCATGGAACTTGGAGGTATTGATCATATTCCCAATCCAAAAAACATTACAAAAGGTGTTACAATGCGGGTGATCATTCTGCCAAATAAGAACTGTCCCATTTGGTGTTCATGTAGAGGATGAATACTTTAGATATAAATTAGTACATGAATTGGTAATATCAAATATGAGAGATGGATTCATTAATGGGATTTCAATTAAGTACTAAAAGGTCTAGAAGGGGAAGTTTCCTAAAAAATTGCAATGCACTCTTGGAAACTGAGAATATTTCCATACATGTGGATAATAAGATTATAACATGTTATATTCATGTGAGCTCTGTATTTGAATATTGTAGGTTGACAAAGGAGAAGGTGAGGGATCTTATATTTCTCAATGAAGGTAGGTGCAATGACCATCCTTTTGATTTAAACCTTCATCAATTATCATTATAAATCCTTAGACAAAACCCAAACTAGACTAACCGAACAAACATTTGATACAGAAGCTGATATAAATCACAACTATCATTTTTAGAATGAAAATAGACATCTCCAACTAATGTGTCAATATATACCATGAGAATCTTAGACACACTTGGATGTATCACCTAGTCTTACCATTAATAGTTAATTCATTCCTAAGGTAAGACCCACACACTATATCTCAAATATTTCAAATGAAAAAACAAATCTACATACCACTATGATGATCCAAACAAAACATAACATGGCTCTTCAAATACACACTATGATACCAAAATAATTAAAATCATCTTTATTACACATAGTAGCTATCTTAAAAGGATTAAAGATGGTACAACATAAACCGTAATATATAAAATTCACTCTTTACAATTAGAATATATACCGTCATATAGTATCAATTACCCACCCGACACTCAAGAAATTGAGAATATAGGGAACAATTTATTTGATCTATTTATTTTTTATTTATTTATCATCTTGGATTTCCTAATGTTTCCATTATACCTACAAAAATGTAGAGCAAACATGAAACTCATAATAAGTCCTAGTGTAGGGATAATCCCACCACCATAGATAAACATGTACTGTAAAAGTATTATGTGAATTATAGTAACCATGATTGATATTAATGCTCTCCCAATACAAATTAGCAAGTTGATAATTTACTAAGAGACAAGACATGTTATTACTTTATAATGACATCTCAGTGTAAAACAATAATCAATCCAGTATATCAATTATCTTATATAAATAAGCTAGCAATGAATATAGTTCTTACAAGCCCACACATTATATACTATGAGAAATCATGGTTAGGGATACTGTAATATATTTTACACTCTAGTCCTATTTGATTTGGTGTGGATCATTCAAATTTGTATCTTATGACTACAAAGTCCCTAAGCCCACCCTAAATTACCTTAGGAGTATCCAATTCCAATAAGATCCTACCACACCCATGTTGGTAGAGTATAAAAAGTAGGGGCTCACTAGCCTATAAACTATGTAATTTTTTTCTATTTTGGGAATATATATCATGGATCCTAACATATCATATGGAAAATACTACTATATATCAACACATCACATTCACATCATCTTAGTCACATTGGCAAGACCAACATACAACAAAAGCAACAATCTCAGACATACTAATATAATAGGTGATCTCATAGTATCAAGGGGACTGTAGGAATCCATGGAGAGAGATATATAGGAGTAGTGGAATTAATATATAAAAAAATTATTTCTCCACATATCCACATGAAAATCTTGTCAACAATTATATATCACGAAGGAAGGTTTGTGATATTAAACCTTTGTCATGAAATAGATTTTATAGGGAATTAAAACATCAGATAGGCAGCGGAAATAAAAAATTTCTTGACATATTTCCCATTAACCAACATATCATGTCAATAAATATGCAATGGGAAGGATGGTTATATGAAGATATACCTGGTCCTGGAGCAAGTCCAGTGACAATGCTCATAATGTAGATGTGCACTCTGTCTTAGACGGTGTCTGTGCAGCTCCTGGTTGCACTTGGACTTGTTTGACTGCTCCTCCATGGACAACAGACTCGGAGAACTATTGTAGCGGCGCCTCTGATCTCGCCACAGACTGTGAGTTGATGTTGCCCTCCTAGCAGTATCCATAGGACTCCTGCCTCTAGAGTAGTCCACACAGGCCAACTCGAACTCCTATTGGCCTGCTATAATGGATAGTAAGGAGTTGTCCTTTCCATTGGTGTACTAGTCACCAACCTGCTCTCCCACAACAATGATCCTTAGTTGTTTCTCTCCCGTAGCAATCCCTCCCTAGTCGAGTAGGCCTTTCTTGGGATATCTTGGTTACCACAACCAGATAGGACAACAATTGTTAGAGCAACTGATTCTCAATTTTTTGTGTTGTGTTCTGGGAATCCCCTAATACTCCTCTATTTATAGTAGAGGTCAGGGTCAGGGTTTCCAGTCCATGGGGAGTGAAAGGGACCAGAAGTTCTTAAATTTTTACAACAATTCTGGAAGTTTTGCAACCTACAATAGATTCTTTTCCCAAGAGAAAAATTGAAATCTCTGACACTCAAACTATATTTCTCATGTATCTGTTGCAAAAGCCAAGTCCTTTGTTGTGAGGAAAGCAATAGTTGGTTCTAAAGACAAAAATTTGATATGTAAGGGACTGGTCTTTCTTTGAGAGAAGCTTTCCTCTTCTTCCTTACTCGAAGAAAATAAATAAAGCAAGGTTTGGTGCATCTGAGATGGGCATCTCATACTAAGCGAGATGTTCGTCTAGCTAATCCAAACGATCATCTAGAACCCTGAGTCAGGCTGAATTTCAGCCAATGCACAATACAATCAACCTGACACTCCAAACGACTATCTCAACCCTTGAACTGATTGTCTAGCAATCCAGTCAGCTAATCTATTGCCTGAATTGAAATACCTAAACACTTTAATAATCCATTCCATCACCATTCAAGATCAAACTCCTCTTCTAGACGAGTTCCTATGTGTGTGACCCTATAGGTTCGTATAACATTGGCAGTGAATGTACATAACTAGCTTATCACATCATAGGCAAACAATGGTGCCTAGTCGCACATCAAGGCTACCCAAGTGAATGGCAAGTTGGGGAGAAACTTCAACCTACAATTTGTCTATGGTGTTACAATGTTTGTATATTTCCTTTGTCACTGATAACCAGATTGAACTGGAGGCATGGAGCAGTCATCCTCATTATTATTCAATTTTGTTTCTTGAACCAGAGCAAACGACATGAGATATATGTAAGCTCAATATCACATATTAACTCACATGCGTATCACATTACTTTTCTTAGTCTCAATAATAAAGAAGCCTTGGATATGATACTTTTGTAGGAGGGATAAATCCCATCTCTATCACTCACAATTAGTCCCCATGTGTCAAAGTCACCCAATCATCACCGTTATAACAACCCATGTTTCAGGACTGCGTTTGATGATGTCAAAGTGTACCCAACAACATGTGATGAGTGTAGTAATTTTAGGTCTAAGAACCAAAACCACTGCCATCAGTGTAAGAGATAACTATGACTTCCATGATGATGGCTTCCATGTGTGAGTCTCACAATGGGTCTATCCAATACACTATTCTCTAACATGTATCTGTGTGCTTGGTTTGATATTGTCATATCATGACTAATGAGATTCTATCATCAACCAACACACACTCTGATCTTATGTGTTTATTGTTGTCTATCAACCTTTGACAACAACAACCGATTAGGGATATAATTAGAATGTATATATGTACTCTTAACATTTTTATGATCTCATTTCTTCCAAGTCACGTACTTGAAGACATACAACATTGAGTAATATTATTCTCTAGACATTTATTATGTTATTTATTATCTCATAACTGAATATACAAAATAAATTGAAAGCTTTCCTTTATTAATCAAATCATTTACATGTTATTCCATTACAATCGTCACATGATTGGCTCTCTAGGCATACATACCAACAGACTCCCACTTGCACTTTAACATGACCATCATGCTTCTGCTGTGCAAAAGCTTTTATAGTGGGTTTAGCAATGTTTGCTTTAAGTCGGTATTTTACAATTTTCACATCTCTTCATTGTAAGAATACTCGTATGAGATGGAAGTGTCATAGTATGCTATCCAAGATTCCCAGTTTAACTAGTAGCTCCATTGTTGTCATCAATATTTCTATTGTGTCATCAATGGTTGGAACCTCATACAAGTTCACCCATATGAACTTATTGATCCTTACATTATCCTCTAATATTCTCATAACATAAAGATACTCTAATTCTTTTGTAGATTTAAACAATTGTCATTATCTCAAAACCCTTTCTAGCTTACATTTTTGGTTTAATGTCAAACATAGATTTAGATTGCAATCATCTTGTCAGTTTGGAAGCTTGCATGGGTGTAACCCTTTACATACAACTCTTCCTTATTACCATAATAAAGGAACCAATCCTTTAAGTGCTTCACAAGCATATAAGGATGTTTGTTATGGTAGTCTAGTGAGTCCCACTGGTATATAACTTATACCCTCTCATCATGTCCAATACATACAAGATTTCTAGGTAGGTATATATATGTCTTCTCATCATGTTAGATACATATGAGATGGCTGGATATCCTCTCGTAATGTCCAATACATACGAGATTACTGGATATCTTCTCGTCATGTCCAATACATACTAAATAATAGGATAATTACATAACATTTCATTCAATATTAGATCCAATTGCGAATGCATATGACATCTATCCATGTGTTCCTATTCTTCATAAGAATTGAAACACTAGGCTCTTGAGAGACTAACTCCATGGATCTTGGACATGTTTTCTCTCATTGAGTCTTACATGATGAACCCTTCAACATCTTACCAGTGTATGTGCTCTTACTTAGGTCAAGAAGCTTTCTAGATCTATCTCTATAGACGTCGATCCCTATCACATAGGAAGCTTCACCTAAACCCTTCATATAGAAGGTACTTTCCTTGCCCGATTTTAACATATGCAAGATAAGGACATTATTTCCCATTGTTATGTTGAAAATATGCTCCCACTACATATTTGTAATCACATATTCCATCTTCATTCTGACTCAAGTGAAACCCTTTGACTGTCTTGTCAAGTAGAAGATTCCGACTCTGAGATGCTTGCTTCAATCTACAGATTGACCTTTGTATCTTTTAGACTTTATTTGTATTTATAGATTTATAAAACCATTAGGTTGTGTCAATTACACATCCTATTAATTATTCCAATTAAGGAATGCAATTTTAATAATCCATATGACAAATCTCACAGTCATACTAAGTTGCAACAACACTCTTGATCCAACTGGTGAAAGGACTTCATCATGTTCAACATCTTGAACTAGCTTAAAAATCTTTTCAACTAATTTACCTTTTCATGTTGGTCTTCTTACAAAAACCCAAATGCACCCTATAACCCCTTTAGGTGGATCTAGCAAGGTCATACCTTGTTGGTGTACACAGAGTCCATCTTTGATCCCATGGCCTCAAGCCATTTCTCAGATTCTGGTCCCTCCATAGTTTCTTGGTAGGTTGTTGACTCATCATCATGAACAACTCATCACCTTATTGAGTTATAAGATATCATAATCTTTCAAACTCAAGGAATTCTCTACTAGAACTATGGGGTATTGTGTTACATAAGGAACTTGAGATTCCACAACAACTTGTGATTCTCCATGTTCCTATCGTACCTCTTTAGGTTCAATGTTTTCTTATTTGTCTTGAACATTTTGAGTTCTACTTTTACTCCCACTGATTCCTTTGGAACTAATTTCCATTTAGGAATTCACCAAGATAACATTCATGTGATATGTGGATAAAGCCTTTTATGAAACTATTTCCTTATACAATCTTTCAATCCTAATCATTATAAAAGAGATACCAGGACACTTCCCATGCCATATCTCATATGGTATATTTTGAACCAATTTACATGGTACATTGTTTTAGTGTAAAGTATGTGCCCAAAAGAAATTGTAAGACCAACTAGATTTTATTGATAATCTCACCATGACTAAATAAGACGTGATAACTTCTTTTTGACACATCAATAAATTTAGGTGGAGTTCATTGTGATACACTATCATGGTCTCCCCATAAGGTTCTCAAACTCTTAGTTTATGTATTTCAACATCGATCATATTGAGGTATTTTAATACTTTTACCAAGTTAGTTACATACTCATTTATGATCTCCTTGAATAGTTTAAGAGATCCAAACTTGTATTTCACTTAATACAAATTATAATATCTACTGATAACATCAGTAAATAAAGTCATTGTAACTACCTTTAGCATTTATTCTAAAAGGTCTTGTGTACATCAACATGTACTATCCCTAATAGAATACTCATTCTCCCACTACATCTAGTAAAGATACTTTTGTCATATTGCCCAATAAATAAGACATGCATGTCTTTGTTGGTTCATTAACCAAAAGAATCTAGATAACCATAATATGGATTCTAGAGATGCATTTCTCATTTATGCACTCCAGATGACAATGTTATAGGTTTTCATTATTTGAGTCATCAAGCCATTCAATATATGTATCATACACATTGTCTCTATTGCTATCAAGTATAATTTGTGAGACATATGACATTGCCATAAAAGATCATATCTTTTAAAATGAAACATAATGTTCTTTTCATACAAAACATTTAATGTTTTCATCAATGGAAAGTGCATAATAACAATTCACTAATTCTATTATGTGCTCATGAATGATGGTTCCAAATTGTAAAGGCATCAACCTTTCTCCACACAAATCTAGCTTACTTCTTTTTATGTCATGAAGTGGAGATCTCTATCTCTATCTTCTTCCTAAGATCATCTATGAAGAGGATAATTCCTTTCCAATGTCCAGACAACTGACAATGGTGGTACTTTCTTTTCTTTATGCTTTAAGTGAAAAGGACATATTCCTTTTATACTTACCCTTCTCCATAACTTGAGTGTTGAAGACTTGGACTTAAGCTTAGCCTCAGAACACTTCTTAGCCTTGCCTTTTCCATAGAACTCACTTCCACTGATCATAATCACAGATTTGTCCTTCTTGTTCCTTACTTTCACATCAATATGCTAAGCATTTGATAAACTGACTATATGATTCATGAAACACTTGCATAATTATACTCATGGTCAACTTTTGACCTAAGAGAAATCACAATCATTCCACATGTCCAATCACATTGAGCACATGGGGTTTTACTGGACCTCATTTTTTCAATTTGCACTCAACTAGCACTTTGAAGACATTATACCATCTTTGCTTTAACTAATTCTTAAGATTTGTTACCATCTCGAGAATGTTCATGTTTTCATGTTGTTTATGCAATTCATAGTTCATACAATAGAGCATTAGGTATTCAAATGTCTATGGCATCATTGGCATTCTTCCAATAAACATCCATTTAGCCTTAGGTGCCTTTAGAGTAGGTTTCTCTAACATTAGTCTATCAAGGACATAGACCTTTTGCTCATTGATGAGAACATTTCTCAAACTCCTTAACCAATTGTGGAAATTTATCCCATTCTGTCCTTATGAAGGATGACATGTTTGTGTTTGACATTTGATTCTACAAATAAGTATTACAACTTTTTAAAGCATTTTTGATTTGGTTTGATTTGATAAATTTGACGATATCAATTAGGTCTTTAATTAACTATGGCTCCCACTATTTTATTCAAATTGATAGACCTCAATATCAATTCAGAATACTACAACGTACAATATTCTAGTCAGCTAGATCCAAGATAATTCAATTGTGGCCCGATCAACACCGCAAACACAGTCAATCATCAAGGTAGACAACTCTTTCCAATTGCATCATATGAAATTTTGGATAGATGATATACATAACCCCTTTCCATAATCAACTGCATGCCTTTAGGCCCAGAAGCTATGAGAGTCACTAGTCAAGCCTAACCTAAAAGCTGACACGATAATAATGCAAAAATGCAAAGACAGAACCTACTTATTACCATCACACTTCCACGACATAGATGTCGCACCACGTGAAGGTGTAACCTACACTTAGTCGATCAAGCTTTTTATGTGTGTCACTTTTGCAGAACATCTAAGACTTGATATTATATTTGATGGATTTTGTATAGATACATATACTTTATCCAATCACCACATACTTATAGTACGTATCATATACATGCTATAACCACAAATGAGAACATGCAATACATAAAACACATAAGTGATGGTTATGGTCGTACTAATGTAATTCCTTGGAGACACAATGAATTGAATTACTATACATATGGTCCACATCATATGCAACCTATTGTTGGTGAAGATCTATGTTCGAACCAATCCACATTGATCAGTTCAACTCTTGAACCGACCATCTTGCCTCCTAGTCGCTTGGTTGGGCTCTTCTAAAACAATCATCTAGTTCTCAAGTCCAAGCAGCATCTAGAACCTCCAGCCAATTGGTTGAACCACCATTTGATCAGTTTATCCTCCTATCATTTGGATTCCTCGGTCCTCCAATCGATCGGGTCATCTCATGAGTTGCTCATTTTATCTTTTTGTAGATCATCATCTCACATTGAAACATAAATTAAAACTATCCTCTTTCTTATTACATTGTATATGGGGAAAACCTCAAGTTACATTCAAAGGGAAATAGGAAGAAGGTCATTAATTTACATTTGGAAAGGAGACAGAGAGGCTCGATGCGCAGACCAATTAGAAATAGGAATAAATAACCACAACCATGCACACACAAACATGGGGTTTTGGCCGTAGCCATGCTTCACATCCACCATCAAAACCGATTTTATGGCGACATGTGTAAATAGCACACACACACACACACACACACACATATATATATATATATATTCTTGGATTATTTATGTTGTGATAAGATGGATGTGCACATCAACTAGTTTAAATATTCACATCGTATGCAATAAATAAATACAATAAAATCAAAATCCAATCATATCGATTAATCCAAAACATAATCAATTTGACGTGGCTCTAACACCACTTTAGGGAAATACAACATCTGATAGGTAGCGAAAAGAAAAAAAATTACTCACATATTTCCTATTAACCGGCAGATCACATCAATAACTATGCAATGGGAAGGATGGTTTGACAAAGATATACCTGGGCTTGGAGCAAGTCCAGTGACAATCTCCATTGACGTAGATGCACACTCTGTCTTAGATGATGTATGTGCAACTCCTGGTTTCAATAGGACTTGCTTGACTGCTCCTTCATGGACAACAAACTATGACAACTTATACAAAGACTCCTCTAATCTGACCATGAACTATGAGTTGATGTTTCCGTCCTAGCAGTAGCCATAGGACTCCTGCCTCTAGACTAGTCCACACAGACCAACTAGAACTCCTATCATCTTGCTAGAACAAATAGTAAGGAGTTGTCCCTACTGTTGGTTTATGTAAAGACCAAGTCTCTATTATTAAACATGATAAAAAAATCATCAATTGTGTAGCAGTGGAAATTTAAATCTTGACTTTATTCAAAATGTATAAAGAGTACATTACAAATTTTACCCAATTGGGGTACATCTTTATACAAAAACAAGGATCTAGGTAGAGGAAGACTAGACTAACACAACATTGTCTCCAAACAAACAACTTAAAACATAAAAACAACTATGATCAAGCCAACTATATGTTCGTTTTCTTCTCATCCTATCCTTAGCCTTGGGTCCACCAAGCTTCCATGCGCACTCTGATCCCTTTCTTGGATGGTTGGGATCATCCAGCAAGAGAAAGATAAAGGTATGTGTCAATAAAAGAAGAAATGGGACAAGAAATAGACAACAACATTGCATAATAAAGGATTCTCCATGAAACGAGAGCTTAAGAGATTGAGATAGATATTCAAATAAGAATAAGAGAACTGCCATATACAGTCACCACATTAACAATCACATAGCATGAATATATTAAGACACAAACTCATCTCAATGTAGGGTGAGGCACCTACCGGACCTCACCAATGGCAGGGGGACTAAAACCCCAGTGCCTAAAAAGTGGCACGGGGACTAAAACCCCAGTGCTTAATATATAAAATGGCAGGGGGACTAAAACCCTAGTGCCCGGTAGGGGGACTAAAACCCCAGTGCCTTGTGGGTGGTTTGTACTCATGTACACTACATTGTCATTTGGCCTAAAATGCATCATGCTTAAATAGTCACTTGGCAGTATAGTGAAAAGTAACAAGATTGCAACATAGCATTGGGAATAAAACCCACATAAATAAATAACAAGAACATCATAGGTCACAACCATATCCAAGAGCTCCAAGAAGTAAAAGAGTCAACAAGCATCAACATTATACAATGTTCCAAACATTTCAAAAGGATAAGCCAACATAGGCAACAACAAGATTAAAGCATTTCCAAGTAAAGGAGGCGACATATAGCAAGTTTCACATAATTCAAATGAATGAGCCACAATGGCATTAGAAGCATAAAATAAGTAAAGAGCCAATAAAGTCATGTAGGAGGATAACAAGGCTAGCACATCATGAAGGTTGGGATGGATAAAATCCCAACATAAGGATAGATGTGATTTGCACATTATATATTCCACATAGATTTCACATTCATCATAAATGTGCACAGAAATAAGTTCCACATACATAGGATCCACATACTAGAATAGGGTGCACATATAAAATAGGTTTCACATACAAAATATGTTTCACATACATAGGGGTCAAATACCTATTTTATTTAATTACCATAACATTCACCAAGTTGATTGCAATCCATCCACATTTCCTAGTTACATAATTACACATGTATTAATATATATAAAGACATAATTCATAGGAAAACCCTAATTTTACAAAACCATGATTTAGGGTTTAAAACCAAGACCAAAAGATTAGTCAGATTCTCCTGAATAATAAAACATATTTTATTATATAAATTCGAGTTAAAATCAATTAATTCGGTTTTTTGAACATTTAAACCATAAAAAAAGTATCTTAAGAAAACCTCAAAAAATACTTTGGAATCAGACTTCAAAAACCACAAAATCAGATTCTACATTAAAAATCCTTTCCATCGACTATTTATTCGTATTTTCCTGACTAAGGATTCATTTATTATGAATTAAATGATCTCAGCCAATCAGAAATAAGGAAAACCATAGTGTGATAGGTATTTAAATCCAAATACATTTCGATGTAAATAACAGATGAAATGACCAAAATACCCTTGCTCGTTAAAACAAACCAATTAACACTGCGAGGGTAGATCCGTCATTTGCACCCTATGATTGTTTGCACAGGGAGGAAGAACACAGGGGTGAAATTATGATAATACCCATGCGACTTAAATCTATTAATTGAAGCAGTGGGGACACCAGGGTCATTAGACCTCTTGGTTTGCTGCTGCTCGAATCCATGGATTCCGAGCACAACTGGAGCTCGGGGCTCCCAAGCCAGAACCGCAACCAAGACGAGAGAAGGCAGAAGAAAACCAGGAATGGATTCCCAGATAAACACCGGTCACAACAATCTACTGGAACGACAACCACGTGACCGAGAGCAAAGAAACTAGGCTCAACCTACCCGGAAACAGGGGAGCAAGACAGGGATCAAAACCGAAGATAGGGACCGAAAAATGGAAAACCAAAGGTCAGAAAACGTCCGCGGATGCAAGGTGAATCAAGCGAATTCGTCGGTGAGGGCAGAGAGCCACCAGAACACAAAAGCGCAGGTGGCGGCGGAGGTCAAAACCGTGGTCTATAGGACCAGGCGTTCGGGGGTATCACGAGGTGATCTGAGGGTTGGAAACTGAAGAGTGAGGGTTGGGGAAGCTCACCGCATACTCAATTTGGGGTATGGCAGAGCGGAACGCCATGGCGAGCTCGCCATCACTAGAGAAGAAGGTCGACAAGGTCATGGTGTCTCGGGTAAGAAGGGGTAAAATTAGAGGAGTAGGAGGAAGACTCGAAGCCTGAGGAAGCTTTTGAAGACCTTAAATAGGCGTGGGGAGTATCGTAGCTCCACTTGTTAGGTCACAATGGAGAGGAGGAGACGGCCCCGGTTGGGCGTTTTCGCACAGGGTGAGGTAGCGGCGGTGAGTAATGGTTCATTCGAATTGGCTTGTCAAAACGAAATCAATGGAAAAAGAATCGCGTGCAGAGGTGGAGAGGAGAGGGAGAATGACGCGGAGGAGCTGGGGCGTCGGGACTGTTCCCTGACTCGCGGCCCGCTGGAGGTAGAAGACAAGCGGGTGCCATTGGATACATGGGAGGACGAACATCAGCCGTCAGATGAGTATCCACCGTGGACCGGGTCGCGTGACAAGGGAAAATAACAGAACTATATCGTGACAAATCGATATAAATGAAATCGATTAAAACCCCTAGCTAAACCTTATTAAAAGCTCATAAAATGGATTTGAAGGGTCAAATGAAGTCCAAATGACACCAAATTTGGACCACATGCTCATATTAAAGTGTAGCATCATGCTATGCAATTAGATTTCATATTTATGTCCAATAAGGTCCTCAATTAATATATTTCCCATTAAAGTGTATTTTAACACATTAAAAGGTGTGAATTAATATGAAATGACTATATTAATGCAATTAGTGAGTCAAATACGAAGTGATAGTTATATATGAGTATTAAGAGCAAAATATCAACCTTTAAATATATTTTCACACATTAATCATCAAATTGGAGGAGAGAGAAAGTAAAGAGGTTAATATACTCATAATTAATTCAAATGCTTATTATTATTTATATAGTTATCCAAAAAACTCCAAATTAATATTATCTACTTATTTCCATCCTTAATGACCAAATTACAATATTAACCTCACTTATCACCTAAATTGGGTTATTTGTGCAAACACCCCTCCATTAACATAAATGAGGGAAAAAGGTGATTTTAAACATTGAATTGTGCTCAAATTGCACAAGGGGTCCAAAAAGAATATAAAACAAGGGAAATTTATGAAAAAGGTCCAAATGGACTAGAAAGACAAGAAAAGCTCAAAAGTGGGTAAATTGCAGGGAAGACCCTGAATTCCGGTATGTTACAGCACACCACCCCTTAACGAGGATTTCATCCCCAAAATCACAACAAGAGGAAAGAGAGGGTCAGTGTGCAACTTCCCAACCTTAAACAATAGGTTATAACCCTTAATCTAGGGTACTTCACAAAATCTACATAAGTCAGGTGTTACTAAGGTTTCCACAAAACCTATAGCCTTTTATCAAACTTAAGTTAACATTTTTGCCTTTTTAACATAATCTACATCATGAAGAGGTATCATATTTATTATACTGTCACTTGAGCCACATTTTATTCAAAAAAATTATATCTCAACATCATATCATGTGTATTTCCTCATCAAGGGTTTTAAGCACAATTGGGGTTTACTAAGCCATGTCAACATCAATTAATGTATTAGGTCAAAACCTTAATAACATGAATTCATTTTCCATTATCCTCTTAAAACTATCATGTAGAATTATCACAAATTATTTGTAGAAAAGGTTAATATTATCCAACAAGTTATTAAGCCTATTATAATTCCAAATAATGTTCATATTACACATTTTCATATCATCTTACATACTCATATTATTGACATCATTAATCATTTTCTTCCATTACACTTCATATTATAAATTATACATGTTTTACTTCACATTAGGCATTTATGAATATTTATGTGAATCCAATTATTCAGTATCATATTTGGGTAATTATATGCATTTTAGTAAATAGGATGTAACCCATTAAATATTAATGAATTAATTCATATATCAAATTATGATGAGGTGTTCATTAGAGTTCAATGTGATATACCTTATATATATTGATAACTTAGTGGCTATAATCCATTTACATGCATTAAGGTATATTATGTGATGATGACACCTAATGTCACTAATGTATCATGAAAACATTAAGGGTATATATATGTATATGTTGTTAAGGCTAGATGATTACATATTAGGGTTTAGGTCAACATGACCATTACATATTAAAGCATCCTTAGGGTGTATTTTACCATACACATTTTATCATTAGGGTGACTTAATCAAAACTATGTATATTCACATATGAATAATTAATAATTATGTGCATCAAGAGTATATTAAGGTTCAAGCATGAGAATTATATGACTTATTAATTTCTTCATAAACAAACAAGATGAATTACAATTATATTAGGTTTTTTCAACTCTCACTAAACCCATGTCTAAGGAGTTAGAGTTTCTTGATTTCAAGGCATTGAGGGACTCCAACCCCCTAAAGAGGATTTCGTCCTCAAAATCAACAACCCCTAAATCTATCAAGGTACTAACACTACGTTTTTACTTAAAAGGGTTGACTAAGTCAAACTATATTATATGTGGAAGGGTATAAAACTAAGTATAAGGTCCAACACTAAAAGTTTTACTAATCACTACCTTCCAAACTTTAAGGTATAGAAAAGGGTACACTAAACCCTAAACAGGGAAATCTAAGGCTCACATAAGATACTTAGGGATTACAAGATGATTTTTGTTTGAGAAAAGAAATCAAATCATCATATAAGAGTTATAAAGGTTACTCAACAATAAGGTAATATATCTAAGGATAGGCTATTTTGAGCTGTCCGTTTCAGATCAGGCCAGGCCAGGTCATATGAGCCCAGGAGTCCTCGTGACCAAGCTAGTGGGGCGGAGGAAAATATTGCTAGCCCCCAAGCTCTGACCCTTTCTAGACACCATCACTTTCAACTTCTTGCTCTAATAGCTACTCAATAGACAATTTACCAAAAAGTTGACAAATTTTAGTTTTAATTAATTATTATTATGATACTAAATCAAACTTTCATGCTAGGTCAACTCTAAGGTGAAAAACTAAATAAAGGGAAACTATATAAGATAAGGGTTCTATCTAGGAGACAATTTTGAATTAGTCAAGAATCCGACTACCTTGATGCTCTGATACCATGTTGTAAAGACCAAGTCTCTACTATTAAACATGATAAACGAAATCATCAATTGTGTAGCAGCGGAAATTTAAATCTTGACTTTATTCAAAATGTATAAAGAGTACATTACAAATTTTTCCCAATTGGGGTACATCTTTATACAAAAACAAGGATCTAGGTAGAGGAAGACTAGACTAACACAACATTGTCTCCAAAAAAACAACTTAAAACATAAAAACAACTATGATCAAGCCAACTATATGTTCCTTTTCTTCTCATCCTATCCTTATCCTTGGGTCCACCAAGCTTCCATGCGCACTCTGGTCCCTTTCCTGGATGGTTGGGATCATCCATCAAGAGAAAGATAAAGGTATGTGTCAATAAAAGAAGAAATGGGACAAGAAATAGACAACAACATTGCATAATAAAGGATTCTCCATGAAAAAGAGCTTAAGAGATTGAGACAGATATTCAAATAAGAATAAGAGAACTGCCATATACAGTCACCACATTAACAATCACATAGCATGAATATATTAAGACACAAACTCATCTCAATGTAGGGTGAGGCACCTACCGGACCTCACCAATGGCAGGGGGACTAAAAACCCAGTGCCTAAAAAGTGGCAGGGGGACTAAAACCCCAGTGCCTAATATATAAAATGGAAGGGGGACTAAAACCCCAGTGCCCGGAAGGGGGACTAAAACCCCAGTGCCCTGTGGGTGGTTTGTACTTATGTACACTACATTGTCATTTGGCCTAAAATACATCATGCTTAAATAGTCACTTGGCCGTATAGTGAAAAGTAATAAGATTGCAACATAGCATTGGGAATAAAACCCACATAAATAAATAACAATAACATCATAGGTCACAACCATATCCAAGAGCTCCAAGAAGTAAAAGAGTCAACAAGCATCAACATTATACAATGTTCCAAATATTTGAAAAGGATAAGCCAACATAGGCAACAACAAGATTAAAGCATTTCCAAGTAAAGGAGGCGACATATAGAAAGTTTCACATAATTCAAATGAATGAGCCACAATGGCATTAGAAGCATAAAATAAGTAAAGAGCCAATAAAGTAATGTAGGAGGATAACAAGGCTAGCACATCATCAATGTAGGGATGGATAAAAGCCCAACATAAGGATAGGTGTGATTTGCACATTATATATTCCACACAGATTTCACATTCATCATAAATGTGCACATAAATAAGTTCCACATACATAGGAGCCACATACTAGAATAGGGTGCACATACAAAATAGGTTTCACATACAAAATATGTTTCACATACATAGGAGTCACATACATGTTTTATTTAATTACCATAACATTCACCAAGTTGATTGCAATCCATCCACATTTCCTAGTTACATAATTACACATGTATTAATATATATAAAGACATAATTCATAGGAAAACCCTAATTTTACAAAACCACGATTTAGGGTTTAAAACCAAGCCCAAAAGATTAGTGAGATTCTCTTGAATAATAAAACATATTTTATTATATAAATTGGAGTTCAAATGAATTAATTAGGTATTTTAGAACATTTAAACCATTAAAAAAAGTATCTGAAGAAAACCTCGAAAAATACTTTGGAATCAGGCTTCAAAAACCACAAAATCAGATTCTACATTAAAAATCCTTTCCATCGATTATTTATTCATATTTTCCTGACCAAGGATTCATTTATTATGAATTAAATGATCTCAACCAATCAGAAATCAGGAAAACCATAGTGTGACAGGTATTTAAATCCAAATACAATTCGATGTAAATAACAGATGAAATGACCAAAATACCCTTGCTCGTTAAAACAAACCAATTAACACTACGAGGGCAGATCAGTCATTTGCACCCTATGATTGTTTGCACAGGGAGGAAGAACACAGGGGAGAAATTACGATAATACCCATGCGAATTAAATCTATTAATTGAAGCAGCGGGGACACCAAGGTCATTAGACCTCTTGGTTTGCTGCTGCTCGAATCCATGGATTCCGAGCACAACTGGAGCTCGGGGCTCCCAAGCCAGAATCGCAACCAAGACGAGAGAAGGCAGAAGAAACCGAGAATGGATTCTCAGATAAACACCGGTCGCAACAATCTATTGGAACCACAACCGCGCGACCGAGAGCAAAGAAACCAGGCTCAACCTACCCAGAAATAGGGGAGCAAGACGGGGATCAAAACCGAAGATAGGGACCGAAAAATGGAAAACCAAAGGTCAGAAAACATCCGCGGATGCAAGGTGAATCAAGCGAAGTCATCGGCGAGGGTGGAGAGCCACCAGAACACAAAAGCGCAGGTGGCGGCGGAGGTCAAAATCGTGGTCTATAGGACCAGGCGTTCGGGGATATCGCGAGGTGATCCGAGGGTTGGGGAAGCTCACCACATACTCAATTTGGGGTATGGCAGAGCGGAACGCCGCGGCGAGCTCGCCGTCGCCGGAGAAGAAGGTCGACTAGGTCATGGTGTCTCAACTAAGAAGGGGTAAAATTAGAGGAGTAGGAGGAAGACTCGAAGCCTGAGGAAGCTTTTGAAGACCTTAAATAGGCGTGGGGAGTATCGTAGCTCAACCTGTTAGGTCGCAGTGGAGAGGAGGAGACGGCCCCGATTGGGCATTTCACACAGGGTGAGGTAGAGGCGGTGAGTAATGATTCATTTGAATCGGCTCATCGAGACGAAATCAATGGAAAAAGAATCGCGTACAGAGGTGGAGAGGAGAGGGAGAACGACGCGGAGGAGCTGGGGCATCGGGACTG
Organism: Alisma plantago-aquatica; assembly: GCA_963693085.1. Classification (NCBI taxonomy): domain Eukaryota; kingdom Viridiplantae; phylum Streptophyta; class Magnoliopsida; order Alismatales; family Alismataceae; genus Alisma; species Alisma plantago-aquatica. Next base: position 895,575,757 of record OY856412.1, on the reverse strand, counting down.
TTCCCTGACTCGCGGCCCGCTGGAGGTAGAAGACAAGCGGGTGCCGTTGGATCCAAGGGAGGATGAACATCGGCCGTCAGATGAGTATCCACCGTGGACCGGGTCACATGACAAGGGAAAATAACGGAACTATATCGTGACAAATCGATATAAATGAAATCGATTAAAATCCCTAGCTAAACCTTATGAAATGCTCATAAAATGGATTTGAAGGGTCCAATGAAGTCCAAATGATACCAAATTTGGACCACATGCTCATATTAAAGTGTAGCATCATGCTATGTAATTAGATTTCGTATTTATGTCCAATAAGATCCTCAATTAATATATTGCCCATTAAAGTGTATTTTAACACATTAAAAGGTGTGAATTATTATGAAATGACTATATTAATGCAATTAGTGAGTCAAATACGAAGTGATAGTTATATATGGGTATTAAGAGCAAAATATCAACCTTTAAATATATTTTCACACATTTATCATCAAATTGGAGGAGAGAGAAAGTAAAGAGGTTAATATACTCATAATTAATTCAAATGCTTATTATTATTTATATAGTTATTAAAAAAACTCCAAATTAATATTATCTACTTATTTCCATCCTTCATGACCAAATTACATTATTAACCTCACTTATCACCTAAATTGGGTTATTTGTGCAAACACCCCTCCATTTACATAAATGAGGGAAAAAGGTGATTTTAAACATTGAATTGTGCTCAAATTGCACAAGGGGTCCAAAAAGAATATAAAACAAGGGAAATTTATGAAAAAGGTCCAAATGGACTAGAAAGACAAGAAAAGCTCAAAAGTGGGTAAATTGCAGGGAAGACCCTGAATTCCGGTATGTTACAGCACACCACCCCTTAAAGAGGATTTCGTCCCCGAAATCACAACAAGAGGAAAGAGAGGGTGAGTGTGCAACTTCCCAACCTTAAACACTAGGTTATAAACCTTAATCTAGGGTACTTCACAAAATCTACATAAGTCAGGTGTTACTAAGGTTTCCACAAAACCTATAGCCTTTTATCAAACTTAAGATAACATTTTTGCCTTTTTAACATAATCTACATCATGAAGAGGTATCATATTTATTATACTGTCACTTGAGCCACATTTTATTCAAAACAATTATATCTCAACATCATATCATGTGTGTTTCCTCATCAAGGGTTTTAAGCGCAATTAGGGTTTACTAAGCCATGTCAACATCAATTAATGTATTAGGTCAAAACCTTAATAACATGAATTCATTTTCCATTATCCTCTTAAAACTATCATGTAGAATTATCACAAATTATTTGTAGAAAAGGTTAATATTATCCAACAAGTTATTAAGCCTATTATAATTCCAAATAATGTTCATATTACACATTTTCATATCATCTTACATACTCATATTAATGACATCATTAATCATTTTCTTCCATTACACTTCATATTATAAATTATACATATTTTACTTCACATTAGGCATTTATGAATATTTATGTGAATCCAATTATTCATTATCATATTCGGGTCATTATATGCATTTTAGTGAATAGGATGTAACCCATTAAATATTAATGAATTAATTCATATATCAAATTATGATGAGGTGTTCATTAGAGTTCAAGGTGATATACCTTATATATATTGATAACTTAGTGGCTATAATCCATTTACATGCATTAAGGTATATTATGTGATGATGACACCTAATGTCACTAATGTATCATGAAAACATTAAGGGTATATATATATGTATATGTTGTTAAGGCTAGATGATTACATATTAGGGTTTAGGTCAACATGACCATTACATATTAAAGCATCCTTAGGGTGTATTTTACCATACACATTTTATCATTAGGGTGACTTGATCAAAACTATGTATATTCACATATGAATAATTAATAATTATGTGCATCAAGAATATATTAAGGTTCAAGCATGAGAATTATATGACTTATTAATTTCTTCATAAACAAACAAGATGAATTACAATTATATTAGGTTTGTTCAACTTTCACTAAACCCATGTCTAAGGAGTTAGAGTTTCTTAATTTCAAGGCATTGAGGGACTCCAACCCCCTAAAGAGGATTTCATCCTCAAAATCAACAACCCCTAAATCTATCAAGGTACTAACACTACGTTTTTACTTAAAAGGGTTGACTAAGTCAAACTATATTATATGTGGAAGGGTATAAAGCTAAGTATAAGGTCCAACACTAAACGTTTTACTAATCACTACCTTCCAAACTTTAAGGTATAGCAAAGGGTACACTAAACCCTAAACATGGAAATCTAAGGCTCGCATAAGATACTTAGGGATTACAAGATGGTTTTTGTTTGAGAAAAGAAATCAAATCATCATATAAGAGTTATAAAGGTTACTCAACAATAAGGTAATATGTCTAAGGGTAGGCTATTTTGAGCTGTCCGTTTCAGATCAGGCCAAGCCAGGTCATATGAGCTCAGGAGTCCTCGTGACCAAGCTAGTGGGGCGGAGGAAAATATTGCCATCCCCCAAGCTCTGACCCTTTCTAGACACCATCACTTTCAACTTCTTGCTCTAATAGCTACTCAATAGACAATTTACCAAAAAGTTGACAAATTTTAGTTTTAATTAATTATTATTATGATACTAAATAAAACTTTCATGCTAGGTCAACTCTAAGGTGAAAAACTAAATAAAGGGAAACTATATAAGATAAGGGTTCTATCTAGGAGATAATTTTGAATTATTCAAGAATCCGACTACCTTGATGCTCTGATACCATGTTGTAAAGACCAAGTCTCTACTATTAAACATGATAAACAAAATCATCAATTGTGTAGCAGCGGAAATTTAAATCTTGACTTTATTCAAAATGTATAAAGAGTACATTACAAATTTTTCCCAATTGGGGTACATCTTTATACAAAAACAAGGATCTAGGTAGAGGAAGACTAGACTAACACAACATTGTCTCCAAACAAACAACTTAAAACATAAAAACAACTATGATCAAGCCAACTATATGTTCCTTTTCTTCTCATCCTATCCTTAGCCTTGGGTCCACCAAGCTTCCATGTGCACTTTGATCCCTTTCCTGGATGGTTGGGATCATCCAGAAAGAGAAAGATAAAGGTATGTGTCAATAAAAGAAGAAATGGGACAAGAAATAGACAACAACATTGCATAATAAAGGATTCTCCATGAAATAAGAGCTTAAGAGATTGAGATAGATATTCAAATAAGAATAAGAGAACTGCCATATACAGTCACCACATTAACAATCACATAACATGAATATATTAAGACACAAACTCATCTCAATGTAGGGTGAGGCACCTACCGGACCTCACCAATGGCAGGGGGACTAAAACTCCAATGCCTAAAAAGTGGCAGGGGGACTAAAACCCTAGTGCCTAATATATAAAATGGTAGGGGGACTAAAACCCCAATGCCCGACAGGGGGACTAAAACCCCAGTGCCCTGTGGGTGGTTTGTACTCATGTACACTACATTGTCATTTGGCCTAAAATACATCATGCTTAAATAGTCACTTGGCAGTATAGTGAAAAGTAACAAGATTGCAACATAGCATTGGGAATAAAACCCACATAAATAAATAACAAGAACATCATAGGTCAAAACCATATCCAAGAGCTCCAAGAAGTAAAAGAGTCAACAAGCATCAACATTATACAATGTTCCAAATATTTCAAAAGGATAAGCCAACATAGGCAACGACAAGATTAAAGCATTTCCAAGTAAAGGAGGCGACATATAGCAAGTTTCACATAATTCAAATGAATGAGCCACAATGGCATTAGAAGCATAAAATAAGTAAAGAGCCAATAAAGTCATGTAGGAGGATAACAAGGCTAGCACATCATGAAGGTAGGGATGGATAAAAGCCCAACATAAGGATAGGTGTGATTTGCACATTATATATTCCACATAGATTTCACATTCATCATAAATGTGTACATAAATAAGTTCCACATACATAGGAGCCACATACTAGAATAGGGTGCACATACAAAATAGGTTTCACATACAAAATATGTTTCACATACATAGGGGTCACATACCTGTTTTTATTTAATTACCATAACATTCACCAAGTTGATTGCAATCCATCCACATTTCCTAGTTACATAATTACACATGTATTAATATATATAAAGACATAATTCATAGGAATACCCTAATTTTACAAAACCACGATTTAGGGTTTAAAACCAAGCCTAAAAGATTAGTCAGATTCTCCTGAATAATAAAACATATTTTATTATATAAATTGGAGTTAAAATGAATTAATTAGGTATTTTAGAACATTTAAACCATTAAAAAAAGTATCTTAAGAAAACCTAAAAAAATACTTTGGAATCAGGCTTCAAAAACCACAAAATCAGATTCTACATTAAAAATCCTTTCCATCGACTATTTATTCGTATTTTCCTGACCAAGGATTCATTTATTATGAATTAAATGATCTCAGCCAATCAGAAATAAGGAAAACCATAGTGTGACAGGTATTTAAATCCAAATACAATTCGATGTAAATAACAGATGAAATGACCAAAATACCCTTACTCGTTAAAGCAACCAATTAACACTACGAGGGAAGATCAGTCATTTGCACCCTATGATTGTTTGCACAGGGAGGAAGAACACAGGGGCGAAATTACGATAATACCCATGCGACTTAAATCTATTAATTGAAGCAGCGGGGACACCGGGGTCATTAGACCTCTTGGTTTGCTGCTGCTCGAATCCATGGATTTCGAGCACAACTGGAGCTCGGGGCTCCCAAGCCAGAACCGCAGCCAAGACGAGAGAAGGCAGAAGAAAACCGGGAATGGATTCCCAGATAAACACCGGTCGCAACAATCTACTGGAACCACAACTGCACGACCGAGAGCAAAGAAACCGGGATCAACATGCCTGGAAACAGGGGAGCAAGATGGGGATCAAAACCGAAGATAAGGACCGAAAAATGGAAAACCAAAGGTCAGAAAACATTCGCGGATGCAAGGTGAATCAAGCGAAGTCGTCGGCGAGGGCGGAGAGCCACCAGAACACAAAAGTGCAGGTGGCGGCGGAGGTCAAAATCGTGGTCTATAGGACCAGGCATTCGGGGGTATCGCGAGGTGATCCGAGGGTTGGAAACTGAAGAGTGAGGGTTGGGGAAGCTCGCCGCATACTCAATTTGGGGTATGGCAGAGCGGAACGCCGCGGCGAGCTCGCCGTCGCCGGAGAGGAAGGTCGACTAGGTCATGGTGTCTCGGGTAAGAAGGGGTAAAATCCGAGGAGTAGGAGGAAGACTCGAAGCCTGAGGAAGCTTTTGAAGACCTTAAATAGGCGTGGGGAGTATCGTAGCTCCACCTGTTAGGTCACAGTGGAGAGGAGGAGACAGCCCCGGTTGGGCTTTTCGCACAGGGTGAGGTAGCGGCGGTGAGTAATGGTTCATTCGAACCGGCTCTTCGAGATGAAATCAATGGAAAAAGAATCGCGTGCAGATGTGGAGAGGAGAGGGAGAACGACGCGGAGGAGCTGGGGCGTCGGGACTGTTCCCTGACTCGCGGCCCGTTGGAGGTAGAAGACAAGCGGGTGCCGTTGGATCCAAGGGAGGACGAACATCGGCCGTCAGATGAGTATCCACCGTGGACCGGGTCGCGTGACAAGGGAAAATAACGGAACTATATCATGACAAATCAATATAAATGAAATCGATTAAAATCCCTAGCTAAACCTTATTAAAAGCTCATAAAATGGTTTGGAAGGGTCAAATGAAGTCCAAATGACACCAAATTTGGACTACATGCTCATATTAAAGTGTAGCATCATGCTATGCAATTAGATTTCATATTTATGTCCAATAAGGTCCTCAATTAATATATTTCCCATTAAAGTGTATTTTAACACATTAAAAGGTGTGAATTATTATGAAATGACTATATTAATGCAATTAGTGAGTCAAATACGAAGTGATAGTTATATATGAGTATTAAGAGCAAAATATCAACCTTTAAATATATTTTCACACATTTATCCTCAAATTGGAGGAGAGAGAAAGTAAAGAGGTTAATATACTCATAATTAATTCAAATGCTTATTATTATTAATATATTTATCCAAAAAACTCCAAATTAATATTATCTACTTATTTCCATCCTTAATGACCAAATTACATTATTAAACTCACTTATCACCTAAATTGGGTTATTTGTGCAAACACCCCTCCATTAACATAAATGAGGGAAAAAGGTGATTTTAAACATTGAATTGTGCTCAAATTGCACAAGGGGTCCAAAAAGAATATAAAACAAGGAAAATTTATGAAAAAGGTCCAAATGGACTAGAAAGACAATAAAAGCTCAAAAGTGGGTAAATTGCAGGGAAGACCCTGAATTCCGGTATGTTACAGTTTACTAGTCACCAACCTGCTCTCCCACAACAATGATTCTTAGTTGTTTCTCTCCTGTAGCTATCCCTCCCTAGCTGGTTAGGACTTTCTTGGGCTCTCTTAGTTACTGCAACCAGAGAGGACAAAAATTGTTAGAGAAACTGATTCTCAATTGTTTCTATTGTGTTTTGGTAAGCCCCCAGTGCCCCTCTATTTATGTAAAGGCCAAGGTCAGGGTTCTCAGTCTACATGGGAGTAGAAGGGATCATAAGATTTGAATTGTCACAACATTTATGGAATTTTCATAACATGTGACAGCCTAGACGGTCGTCTGTCATGCCAAACGGTCATCTAGCCCAGTCTAGGTGGTCGTTTGGTGTTTTCCTATTTTTGCACATATGTCGGAAATTCAATTCCAATTAGTACACATCATTACGTCAGCCTCAATCCTATGTGCAATCGAATTGCATCCCTAAACCAGTCATCTAGTACATCTGAGATAGGCATCTCACAGCAAGCATGATGGTTGTTTGGCTAAGCTAAACGGTCACCTGGAACCCCGGGTCAGGATGAATTTTAGCCAATGTACAATACAATCAACCTAACACTCCAAACGGTTGTCTCATCACATGAACTGATCATTTGGCAGTCTAGTCAGCTGATTTATTGCATGAATTGTGTATGGTGTTATAGTGTTTGTATAGTTCCTTTGTCACTGATACCCATATTGAACTAGAGGCATGGAGCAGTTATCCTCATTATTATTCAATCTTGTTTCTTTAACCAGAGCACACTGCATGAGATATATGTAAGTTCAATATCACATTTGACTCACATGCATGTGGCCTTACCTTTCTCATTCTCTCTAATCAAGAGGCCTTGGATATCAATCGGCTTTAGGAGAGAGAAATCCCATCTATATCACTCACAATTAGTCCCCATGTGTCAAAGTCACCCAATCATTACCGTTATAACAACCCATGTTTTAGGACTGTGTTTGATGATGTCAAAGTGTACCCAATGACATGTGATGAGTGTAGTGAGTTCACGTCTAAGAACCACAACCACCACCATCACTATGAGAGCTTACTATGACTTCCATGATGATGGCTTGCATGTATTAGTCTCATGGTGGGTCTGTCCCATACACTGTTCTCTAACATGTATCTATGTGCTTGGTTTGATATTGCCATATCATGACTAATGAGATTCTATTATCAACCAACTCACACTCTGATCTTATGTGTTTATTGTTGTCTATTAACCTTCCACAACAACAACTGATTAGGGACATAATGAGAATGTATATATGTACTCTTAATATTCATATGATCTCATTTCTTCCAAGTCAAATACTTGAAGACATACGTCATTGAGTAATATCATTCTCTAGACAGTTATTATGTTATACATTATCTCATAACTGAATATAAAAAATAAATTGGAAGCATTCCTTTATTAATCAAATAATTTACATGTTATGCCATTACAATCATCACATGATTGATTCTCTAGCATACATACCAACAAATTCAACGATGGTGCTCAGATGTAGTTGACATTCTCCCAACATAGTCGTGGAGGCATGCATGCCTCTATGTAGTCCACAAGGAAGAGGAGAACTCCACTTCACGCTCTAAGAGACAACATGGAAGGTGCATCCTTTCTATTGGCAACATGATAGTACTGCACAATCTCTCCTATCACCCTTTTTCCTTGTAGGTAATTAGGGATGTTCAAAGGCATCTCAAAAAGTATCTCAATGTGTCACACAAAACCGTGTCTGCTAAGCCCTTATTTATAAGAAAGACAGGGAAGCAAGGTTTCTATCATACCCTGGGATACTAAAAGGTAGTAGTCTTTATTCAACGTCATGTTCATAAACAACCAGTCAGGCGACTGGCTTGGTCCATTATGGAAACTGGACAAGTCAGTCTACTTTACAGTGGCTTACCTTAGACTTCTAGTTAAGTGGTTGTCCAGTCCACTCAACTAACTAGACTAGTTCAAAACATTCTGGACCAATCCATAGATCCAATCCAGTGAGGTGAATAGACTAGCCCTTCAAAAAATTGGTTGATCTAATTCATTTGATTGACCAAGTTATCTAGTTGACATATTAGGCATGTCTCTTCCTGTCCACTTAGGATACCAAACTTTCTTTTTGATAGACTTGGCTTCCAGACATCTCATCAATGATTTGATTGATTTCCTAAACCTTTTAGAAACCAATTTAATTATGTACTCATTATTATACTACTCTTCCATATGCATCCTATGTGTGTGACTATATATGCTATAAAATACATTGGTATTGATTTTCATAATCATATTGTGACTTCTTAGATAATGATTGGTATATATAAAGACTTATTTACCACCCAAGAAATTGGAGAATTCAGAGAGCAACTTTGACCTAGCATTGTGACCATTGTTATAGTGGTCATATAATCCTGTTGTCTCTAATATCTATATTGAATCTGGGGCATTGAAACATCATCCTCTTTAAGTCCACTCTTTGTTTCTCGATACAGATTAGAATGTTTGAGATACATAGAGCTCAATATTATATAATTTGACTCACATGAGCATGTTCATGCATTTATAATCTCACCCATCAATTTTCCATTTATATAACTCCAATAGAAGGGACAAATTCCATCTACGTCACTCATAATAATACACATGTTAGAGTGCACCGAAGACTACATGTACAAAAACTCTTATTTTAAAGGTCAAATTTGGCAATGTTAAAATATACTAAACATATGATCATTACAGTGACTTCAGGTCTAAGGACCACAATCACCACTGTCATATAGAGATATGATTCTGATTGCAGTTCATGGATTCCATGCATCATACTCAAAGTGGTTCTGTCAAGTATAACTTATTTTCCATCAAGTACCCATGCATATGAGTTGATATCCAATATCAAGACTAAAAAGATGTAGAATCACTCAACATACACACTAGTCATATGTATTATTGTTGTCCTATAATATCCACAATAATAACTCACTAGGGAGGTAACAAGATTGTGTACTCTACATATATTATCTCATGCTTAGGCCCTCAATCCAAACCTTATGTCATTGAGTCAAGACATTCTTATTCTTTAGAAAATATTCTATTTATTCATTATCTCAATAATGAATATTAACATGTTTAGGTCATCATTATTTAATCTTAGAAAACATAATAACTGAAAATGCCTTTATTAGCAATCAAATCAATTACAAAGTATGCCATTACAATCATCATATGATTGGTTCTCTGGGCATACTATGAACATGTACAATACCTTGTATGATTTCTTGATAAACTGTGCATATTTAGCAATACGAACATTAGAGTACCTTCTTATGATCCATGGATCACTATGACAATACTCATTTCACTTTACCAGATTCCAGACACCTAGTTAATCATCTTCCTGGACCTTTTCTAAAAAGAAATGCTATCTTTCTTTACCTAAATTAATTATAGATTTTTGTCTCATCATAATTATGGAGAGGTAACACAAGGAAAGAGAAAGACTATGTAGTAAAAATATATGAACATGTAGTGTAAAGAGTCAGATATTAAACACATATGATCTCATATATTACTTAATTTTATTAAATTTATTAGATCCAATCACATGAAATAATGGCCACCACACTCACTTGGAGTTTCCCTAATGAGGACTATAATTTGGACCATATGTCCCTTATGCCACGAATACTCACAAGAAAACCTTAAAAAGCATTAGAATTATGACACTCAACCATCTTTCACAAACATATATGTAATGATAACACATGGTAGTACCATCTTATCATATTTATAAGCTCTCACTATTATCTATTAAAATATGTAATAAAATGTTATTATATAATCATTTCCATTATAGTACATGATGATACATAGAGAAGATATTTTCACATCAAAATAATAAAAAACATACATCAAGTTTATATTCTTTTTCTAAATTTTTAGGAATGACCATATGATGTATGATATATTACGAACATTTAGAGTACAAGGAACACAAAAAATATAGCTCTACATTAGTTATCCAATTCGCCTCATATTTTATTGTATACTAATGGTTCAATTAAAATTTCATAACATGTACCAGTGGAATCAACCTCAAGGCATGGAATTTAAGACACTGACCATAGGGATGTACCTCACAAATCAACCTCATGGAACTCAAACACAAAATTGACCTCAAGACATTGACATCATGGAATTGATGTCATCATCTACTTCATGCATAAATCTCAAGGAAACATCCATAAGGCATCATCTACTTCATCTACACATGGATAACCCTAGATCCAATTTACTTGTGCATTATCCTCATACCATATGAAACTTTAGATTCATCACTATAATTAAACAATGTGATATTATTGAATCATCAAATACCACTTTAGCTCCCAATATTAGTACAACATGTAAAACCAATAAAGGGGAGGATAATAAGTCCTTCATTTCTCAAAGATCTAATTTTAGCAAGAAAGACTCACTTATGGTGTATTTTGACAAAAAATCATCATGTTTCAAAGAAAATTTGTAAAAAAATTTATTTAGAGGAATTAAGTCATTTACATCATGAAAACATGATATAAAATAGCAAATACCAAAGCATACATTAATCTTAGTTAAAAATTTATAGTTACAAGCATACAATATGATCAATTCCCAAGTCATAATTAGTTTAAACATAAGCATGTACAAAAATCTAAGATGTATTATTCCACTCACTATAAAAATGGAGCTCTATTTCTCTAGGAAGGAAGGAGAATATACTCAAGCTCCAAGTGATCAACAAAGAAGGTATTTATCGTGATTCTTGCATGCAACACCTCCATCTAACTTTTAGAAGGAGAAAAGGCAAGATTCATATGAAAATATAGGTTTCCACTATAAATTATATAAAACTATGGTTAGGAGGGTAGAAAAGAGAATAATAAGGAAATTATATGACAAGAAGAGATCTCATGATTCCTCGCTTGATTCCTTGGAAATTATCTAAAATCACCTTTATGGGCTTCATGTGCCAAGGTTTTTCCCACTATGATCCAAAATGGTTTAAACTAGGGTTAAGGGTACAAAGGGTTTGATTTATGCAATGCACATACTATAGACAATGGAAGGACGAAATTGTTTTATGCACACTGTGTTGAAAACTAGGCACGTTATGCAAATGTTTAGGAAGGATAGTGATGGGTTCTATAAACATGGAACATGTTCTGTCCTAAAGTGACATGCAATGTCTACTCTTCCTTGGCAAATCATGTGCTAATTAGGTGAAACACGAAGTGCCCATGTGTCAATATGCATTGTCATATGGAGAAACTCAAGATGAGAAAACTCTAACCTCAAGCATGATGTACCCATTTTGAAGAATAGTGTGTAATGGTCTTGAATATTTTCATAAGATCTACACTGTGATCTACCAACCCTTATAGAAACACATTGTGTCTCCTTGTAGGAGTTCAAAATTTAATAAAGGAAGGAATGTTGTTTAGGGAAACATAGCATTCCATAAATTAGACATCCATCTCACTTTACAAATTAGCACAAGCATCATAGACCTTCTTCATTTTAGTCACTGTTGTTGACCCCACAATCAAAGTCTCCAAATCCCCTTGCCCTCTTAGAGACTGTGAGAAGCAACAATTGGAGGAAAAAAAAGAGAATACACCTCCATCTTGGCATTTTAGCTGTCTTTGACTAACAAGTAGGATTACCTTCATGAGTAGTCATTGACACTATCACTTACCTTCACAAGAAAGTCTCCTCTAAGATTTTTTGACACCCATTACCACTTTTAACCCATTTCATCTTGCAAATATTACTTTCATCACCCATACTCCACTCTGTCACCACTAGTGCACGACATGCCCCAACCCACAAACAGTGTGCACCCTAGTAAGGAAGATGGAATTATTTGAGCATGAACACTCCTTGATTCCACATCAACTCACCATGTCCTAATCTAAGTTACCTAATCCACCTCCATTATCAATCATATACCCATCTCCACTTCATCCATTGTTGTGATCCAAAGAAAATAAGTAGTCAAGTTCCCTAGGGAGATCCCTCTAGCACTCAAGTGCTTGATATCAAGCTAAAGGTAGAGGAGGAGGTAAGTGAAGAAGGGGAGGAGCAGTGAACCTACACATCAATATCGTTTACTCTGTAGTCTGAGGAAGATCTGCAAAGGTTTTAGAAGCTAATTTATCACCACATCCACCCTATTTTTAAGAGATGTTCTATGAGTTTGACTTGAACAATGAGGTCAATGATATGCTACATAATATGTCGATCTCCCATGTATTATCTAAGGACAATACCAAAACTTTCCACATCCTCACCTTAGAGTTCCTAACCACCCTACAAACCATTAAGAAACTACCTTGATTGATTTTGAAATTAATGATGAGGAATTCACTCTAGGGGAGAGGGAGTTCACTAAGAAAATGGAATCCAATTAGTCTAGGTTCATTGAAGAGCATGCATAGTTTAACTCACAAACCTTCTAGGCTGAGATTCCATTTGACTTCACCAATAATCCCAAGGAAGATAGGGCCACCCACATTTAGTTGTCTACTTTGCATCCTCCATTAGGTATTATCCAACATTGTTTCTAGAATAAAGGATACAAAAGGGGTGCTTTCTAAGGATGTGTTGTATTGTTTATGGTGCATGTTGCATAAGCATAAAATCAATTCAGGTGCCTCTCTGTTACAAAAATGTGTGAGGCTAAATAAACATTATCATTGGAGGTCTCATCTTCAAGATGGATGAGAAGCTTGGGGTGGCCCAAAACCACATGTGTTTGAGGGTAATAAATGTGAGTGACACTTATTATCTTATTTTGCCATCATTTTGAGGTTCAATGTAAAAAAAGCAAGAACTATGTTGGCATATAAGAGCATCCACATTCCTCCTTTCTCCTACCTTGTCCATATTGGGTCATAATGTCTGACCCAAGAAACCTCAAGTGTAAGCGACAAGAGTAGCAGAAGGGCACAAACATAGTCATCCCTTCTTCAACACTACTTTCTATTCCAACAATGCCTTTTGTTGGACCCAGATGGAGTATACTTGGTCCAACCCTGACTGGAAATAGATGTACATATTCAATTCTTCTTCCTTTTGACAATACACATCTATTATGGACCATCAAGATGTAGATGTCCATGCCCTTCACTGATAGTACTAGAATATGTCTTCTGCACTCAATCAGATTGACATTTGGCACATGATTCATAGTACTACCGCGGCATGTATGCTCTAGAGGAATGACTAAAAGATAAGTGCTACACTTAGCCCACTTGTCTAGGACAACAGTAGGTGACCTCAACACCTCATAGTGAACATCTAGTTGTGCCTTGCACAATCTCATTCTTGCCATGTGAACAATGTTTTAAAAAAGCTTGGGGTGGGGTGTCCATTAATATTTCTTCTTGGTTGTATGTTTCATCATTTATTTCATTCCTCTCATGTTGATACATCATATGAATCTTCGTATTTCATGTATGCATCTTATGTTTGAACTTTATTACCATGTTTGTTTTTGTTTACATGTTTTATTTTTTTCACATGTAGCTTGAGTATGTTTATTTATGATGGTGTTGCATATTTAATTGTAGTGGAGAAAAATTATTATATCAAAATGGTTCCAATTTTTAATTAGAGTCATTTTCATTCTTTTCCCATGTCATTTTATTGTTTATCTTTTTTGGCATTATAATAAGAATGCATTTTGAAATTGGACTTGTCAAACTAAAATTGTTTTAGTATTGCAATTGATTCAAAGATATGAATGATCAAAATAATTATTGCTTTTTCCAAAATTATTGATATTTTATTTGAAGTAAGGAACTAGAAATGCCATTTGTTGTCTCAAATCAACCAATCTAGAGTAACCGATTATACGAACCCAATGATAATATTTAGGACAAGTCATTTTAAGCATCAAATGAATTGTTTTTATTGATTGGAGATGATATATATTTCCCACTTAGCATGCCAACATAGATTTAATATGGATATGGTTGCAATGGTTGGATGTTTCTCCAAGATTCAAATAGAAAACTTCAATCTTTAAAATCCATAAGAAAGACGATAGTAACTCACTTGGTATTCAAATCTAGTTTGATTTATTTATGTGGTATCTACAATTGGGTGCTTGATCCTAATAAAGAAAAATGGATCCAATGTTTCTCATATCTAAAATTCTAGAATTCATTTATATGAAAACAAGGGGTGAAGTTGTTCTTTTTTGAGGAGTACCTAGTTCGGAATGAATCATTGAGTTATTGTTTAAGGGTAAATCTCATAGAGTAAGAGATTCCTTAGGCTAGAAGGAGAACTTAGCTATTTATATCACTTGATAAAAACAACACCTTTAATCATAGTATTTGTCATTCATATTAGCAATCCACTTAAGGAAAAAATATTCAATTGATACCAATATAATTTCATCCTTATGGATGCGTGAACTTATCTTGAAATCTTGATTTAGAGCATTATGCTTGAGGACAATCAATTGTTAAAGCTTGGGACAAATTGATGAATTTACTTCATGCTAATTGTATACCCTATTTCAATGCATTAATTGATCCAAACTCTCTACACTTCAAGATCACACTTGCATTATTAGTGTAATCAGTAGTTTTATTGTAGCTAGACAAAGTGAAGGTCTTTTAGTGTAGAAAGTGTGAGGCTTGGCTCATCTGAAACAAACACTACTTTCTCACTAGCAAATGGGACTCAAGAAGTCAAATTCAGCCTTCATGTAGAGGGACACTTGCGAACTCATCTATGCATGTTGTGTGTGCCTCCACGTTACTTGAGTTTCCTAGCACATGACACAAAGTGCGTTCCCAGTTGCACGTCGTGCCCAACCTCAGTGGTTGCGGTCATCTTTGACTCCATCAAGCATTGTGTGCTTCACATTAATAGAATTTGACTAAGTTGATGACACCCCTACATGACATGTTCAACCAACAATGTATGATGCAATCTCATTGGAAAATGCTCAACATAATCATTGACATATCATGTCGGTCCCACAACTTTGAAGCTTGACCCTTAACAACTATTGAGGGACATGACATCTCCCATCTTAGGCACGTCATGTCAATGGATTTGTGAAAAAAATGTAATGTTTGGGAGACCAGATGAGAAAGGAAATCTCTCATTGGGCTTCATTTTCAACTTTAGCAAATGAGAGGAAGGAAACCTAGAGGGTGATTCCAAGAAAGAAGAAGCTAAAAGGAAAAGAAGGATTCTAAGGAGATTGATTTCCTTCTCCCCAATCTTGAGAAGGTTCTTGTGTAGATACTTTATAGAGGATGTCTCCTCTTCTATTGTTATGTAATATTTCTCTTGTCCTTATACTCAATTTTTATTCGTATACTCCATAGAACTTGTTAATTTTTAGACCAAAAAAACTTGTTACATGTGATTTACAACCTTGTTCGTGAATCAACTTTAAATTGGAGTAGTTCCCCTTGAATTTGGTTCCTTTTGCCACATATTGGTCATGTGATGAAAAATAACTTTTAAAATTACAAATTTCCTTCTTTATTTCACTAATAGTTGATAATCATTCATGCAAATCTACGACACAAGTTCCTCTCATATCCAAATTCAAAATACCCAAGAGGGATAAAATTTAAAGGGGATAGTTAGAGTTTTAATATCCTATTATATTGGAATAAGTAGGGGGTACTGCATTTTATAGAGTCTTTTCAAAGTAGATACTCTCTAAAGAGATTTAGGATAACTAATAACCTTAGGCTAGATTGTTAGCTGGGAGGAAAAAAATTAGTCACCTAGTATTTTAATAAGGAGTCATTAATCGTAATTTGGTACCAGATATGGAAAAATAAGGAATCAAATGTGTTTTGTATCAATGATCTTCACATGATTAATAGGTGTCATTGCACCAAATGAATTTTCTTCAAATTAAAAACTTAAGGAATATTTCAAGACAAGCATAACTTAAATTTTAATCAAGCCAAATCATTTTCTTTTCGAGCAACATAGTTAATTGAATTGTTAGTGTGCTTGAATACCATTGCTTTCTTATGTAGACAACCATAAACTATGCCATTGTTGACCCATCCTATTGCATGTCATGAGTGTTCATTTTAGGCTATCTTTTATTGATTGCATACAAACCTCTCATGAGGCAACATTAGTATGTCTAAGATAAAGTTCTCAAAGCTTAACATTGTTGATATCCAAAAAAAGATAGTGAAGGAAGGGACCAAAGATAGGGTGGTTGGGGGAATTTTAATAAAACTATATCATTTTCTTCTTAAACTGCATAGTTATTTTAAATGGTTGTGTTCTTGAATACCGTTGGCTTTCTTTGGAGATGACCTTAAACTATGACATTGTTGACCCATCCTGTTGCGAGTCACAAGTGTGTACTTCAAGTTTTTTAATTGATTGCATGCACAACTATCATGAGGCGACATTAGTTAGTCTAAGATAAAGTTTTTAAAGCTCAATATTGTAGAGATCCAATGAAAGATGGTAAAGAAACAAGATATTGGGTGGTTGGAGGAATTTTAATAAAATAGTGTAGGTTTATTGTGAAAGTATTCTTAAATCTAGGAACCAGAAATGGTTTTCTAGAAACCAACATTTAGTCCCTAGAGATATTATTGGAGGGAGATGTAAAGTGTGGAAAAGTGTTGACTGAGAGTGATAGTTTAATACTAGTTAGAATTTTAGAGGCTAATGATTGTTCCCCTTTGTGATTTAAGAGGCCTTTAGAAAATATCTCTTCCTTTTTGCACAAACAATGATCAATCATATATTGGTAGATAAAAAGCAAATAGAATGGTGTGAGGAATAGTTAAGTATGGAGTATGGCTTGTGAACCTACACCTTTTTCTTCTAGAATGGAGGAGATACATACACTTGTATAAGGAGTCTATAGATTGGAGATCATGGACATTTGATGTATCAAAAAAGTCAAAAGACACCGATAGAATAGAAATAGTAGATTATGGATCTTGTGGATTGTCAAAATTCTATAAAGTGTAAGCACTACAATTATATCAAACCTAATTTTTTAAGCCCCCCCAAACTACCCTCTTATTTTTTCAAATTCCAAAAAAACACCTCTACTTTGGCAAGTATAATAACCCCCACCATCTACCACAACCTCATTGACCAATCCTTTGTGACAACCTAGTTTATTTTTGGTTCCTATTTCAATCTTAATACAACACAACTTGTATTTCGTTGGTCTACTTACTTTTAGAATTTTATTTGTCTACATATTACTCTTTTTCACATATTATAGAATGATATCAGATATGAGTAGTGTTTTAAAAATTAGTATGCATTGTATGCATTTAGATATATGTTTTTCTTTAGTTGTTTTATTCCCTTTAATTATATTTTTCCTTTTTACATTAGATGTTATGTAAAATGGCCTAAGTATAAAAGACCCATTAGGGTTTGCTATGATCTTCCTTGTTGTTTTGCCTCCTATTTATAAGAGAGGGTTGTACTCCCTTTTTAATATATAAAGACAGTTGTTCTCAACATGGTATTAGAACAAGATGGATACCCACCTCAAGACCCTTCCTTTCCAAGATGTTGTTGTCATCTCTTACCCCATCCCCACTCATAATATACTTTCTTTTTACCACTGTTGATCATACCAAGGGGGGTTTAGTCTCTTTTCTAGCCACATCCTATTTCCAACAAGAGGATCTAAGAATACCGTCTATGGTATTTTTGTCAGTCTTATGCCCTGAAGGTCAGTTTCTCAAAAATCCATTCATGTTTTTATGGTCCTCTACAACTACCTTCTGTAGGTCTTTACCCACATATTATAGGATATGGTTGTACCTCTCCAACATATCTATAGTTCTCTAGGTGATCCATAAGGTTCACCATCTATTCCTAATCTTTTAATGGGCAAAATATCTTATTTCATTGTCTTACATGGCATGCCTACTTCTGAAAATTTATGTCTAAAACTTTCAGTTCTATTCTGCTATAAGTTACATGCCATGTTCACTTCCTAAAATGGTGTGTCAATGACTGTCTACCCCTATTTCTATTCTTCCTTTGCTGCTCCATTATACCTTGTATTGATATGTTATGGGTTCATCTTCTTCCACTATTGTGATGCATGAAACACACCCAAAGCATGTAACTTTTGTATAACTTAATGACTCTAACTATGTCCTATGTGCATGCTCATTTTAGATATATGCACACTCCTCAAGAAAACTGGAACATCTGATAGGTCTACCTCCGCCAAATAAAGACATCTCTGACAAGAAGAAAGCTATCGAAGAAGAATATGAGAAACTAAAGGTGGATTTTAAAAATGGGCTGAAGATGACTATGTAGTTCTCTCCTAAATCCTAAATAGTTGCGAATCCAATGTCTCTGCTAATCTTATCTTCACCAACACCACAAAAGAGGCATGGTAACACCTTTCCCAAGTATATTCTAGCAAAGGAAATGTTTTGTGATGTCCCCGTATTTTCTAGAAATTAATCTAGTGTGTGTTGTCCAAATTGAAACCTCACCTCAGTGAGAACCCCAATTTAAACACCACACACTAGGCTAAGAAGAAGAAAGTTAGAGGAGGTCAGAAGGAAACAATAATAGCACATGCACATGAACAATAATAAAATCATACAACACATGTTAACCATACAACATATAATTACAACATGAATTGTTACAACATTTGATATTACATATTCAACAAAAAACTTTAACATGTACATGTACTACTACTAAACAACAATATCTTAAGACAACATATCCACCTGTACATCAACTCACCACAAAACTCTCACACTATCCTGGATCTTCAAGATCATATGTCCACAACCTAAACAAAAGATTACATGTGGTACACATCAGCACAATATTCAAGAATATTGTACCGAGTACGCCTATGTGTCTTTTATATACCTCTCATTACTAATCTTGGCAATAAGATAAAACTAATACTTGGTAGTTATAAATAAATATAAGAAAAGCATATACTTGCACAAAGATGTTCAATAACAAAAGAAAACACATATTTTAAGCACATTTTCCATTATATCATCCATGCATTAACTACCCGAGAGTCGAATGAATTAAGGCCTTTATGATATAATAAGAGTTGGATCATTTCACAATGTGATCTACTACCAAAGAGTTGGATCACTTCCAAGTACTTTACCACCAAAGCGTTGAAGTACTTACTCTCCATCACTTTACTACCAAAGAGTTGAAGTGCTTGAATATAATGGAATAGATATATTATGTTTCATGTGTTCATAGCAATAAGTATGGAAAATCAAGCAACATATCATACAAGAACAATCATTTCATCCAATACCATATGCTAAGTAGTTTACTACACATATAATGCAAGCATATTGTATAATAAGCCAAGTAAGAGGTAATGGAGTACCTTGATCAAGACAAACCTGATCATCACATCCCTGATGTCAAACATATCCTCATGTCAACTATATCTTGGTCAAGCCCCTGATTAAGATAAGATCACATATCACTATCAGGTTCTCATCATCTTAAACCTAGTTAGGTTCATTAGGGTTTAGCTTTGTTCATTAGTATATGTAATTCATTACTTGTATTGTTGTCTTAGATTTATCTTAGTGATGTCATTTTCCAATTATGGTTCATTATCTAAACATTACCTTCTATAGTATTTTATGCACATATTAACCCTAGGTTACATTATTAACCTAAATTAGGGTTTCATAACATGTATTAAGGGCCATCCTCATGTAACATGAATTTTGTGTATACAATTGATCTCATATTTACATATTATCTTCCAATTACCGATATGAGGGTGTTTTGTGAATTTCATCATTTATTGAGTATGTATGTATTTATTGCATTTTATTTAGGGTTATTATCCCTAGATAAAAATTCTAAGAAAAACACATGATTATGTGTCATAACATGATCATATTTGATGTCATATGGATTACAAAACACATTCAAGAGTTACTAATGCATTCTCTAATTTTTTTGTCATTATTTGATATTTATTACTCATGAAACAAGTGTAATGCATCTTACAGTATATTACTATCATTTAAACATAAAAAGACTAATATTATAGTTCCATGTTCTATGCATTTTTCTGATAAAAATGGTACATTGTTAGCATTTTTCTTAGCATCGAGCTAATTTCTATGATTTATTAAAGATATACATATATAATGAGCTATTAACCTTCACTTGAGGCCAGCTTCAAGGCATGAACCACACCTAAGTTGGAATTGAAGACGTTTCCGCCACATCTGAAGTATGTTCCAAAGTATGTTTAGGATGCACGACTACAGTCTAGGTGGAAACAACCCATGGATGAGGAGATGGATGCACTTCACTCTCGTGGGACATGGGATCTTGTTGGTAGTAAATGTGTTGTCTATTGATGGGTTTTTATTGTGAAATATTTTCCTGATGTGGCAGTTGAATGCCTAAAATCTAGACTTGTTGCTAAGGAATACACACAAGAAGTTGGAGTTTATTACCTAGAATTCTCCAGTTTCTCATCTTAATTTTTTCTGCATTCTGATTTCTATTTCTACTAATAAGGGTTGGAACTTACATCAATTAGATGTTAAGAATGTCTTTCTGTATGGAGATTTATAGGAGATTGTCTATCTGTAAGAGCCTCCAGATTATTTTGCTTAGGGGGAGCACTATAGGATAGTATGCCTTTTAAAGAAAGTCATTTATGGACTCAAACAGAGTCCCCAATCTTAGTTTGACAAGTTATCCTTTGTATTGAACACATTTGGCTTCATACAGTCTCAATGTGACCACTTTGTGTTTATTATAACCACTACTTCTGGTATTTTCCTTATTGTTTATGTGGATGATATCATCCTATCCATCAATAATGTTGTAGGAATTACTTCGATAAAGAAATACTAATGAAGCATTTTGTAACCAAAAACCTTACGCACCCATGCATAATGTGCACATACATGCATGCATTATGCGCCCATGCATAATGCGCACATACGCACATGAAGTGAAACCCTCATTAAAATGAGGCTTATCAACTTCTTGCAGGTACCAATAAGTGGGGGAAGGAGGTCTACTCATCAAATGATTTTTTCCAATTGGAATTGGAAGAAGGGGTCGGGAGGATTGACTCCACTTATGCTCGAGTCTACAATATTTTTGTAAGGACCTTGACCTGTGTTTTAGGGTAACCATGTTTGTTTTGGCTTGATCATGTGCTAAGAACCTTGCTCTAATCTTTTGACATGTGATTAGAACTTGTGGAGAAGTTAAGTCTCCATTTTGAGATTGTTTGGTTGATGTTTGTGCTTTTTGTGCTAGTTTTGGTGCAAATTGTAATTTACCTGATATAGGGGGTTGATGTGTGATGCATGAATTTTTAGTCATTTTCACAAGCATATTTGCCTTGATTTTATGTGTTGATTTGTCATTTATTTGATTAATTATGCATAAATGTGATCCATGGCCTGTTCTATCTAAATGCATCAAGTTATATGATTTTTACTGTTTAAAATGGTTTAATATTCATCTCAATTACTTATCTACATTCTTGTGCATTTTTAGATAGAATCGAGCCTCAAAAACTTGGTACTACCAACATCAAAAGTCGGTGGTACCAACTTCACATCAGTACTAGATCAGAAGACTCACCCAGACTCGATACTACCGACACTCAAAGTCGGTAGTGCCAAAACCTTGTCAGTAAAGCACAAGAATGAATCGCAGAAACTCGGTACTACTAAGTCCACAAACTCGGTACTACCGAGATGGCATCAGAGAGGCATGTTTGAGTGACCTAAAGACTCAGTGCTATCATGGCCCATTGATAGTACCTACATTGTGATGAATCATGGCTACCCTAGAAACTCGGCACTATCGACTTTCCAGTCGGTACTACCAAGTCTGCCAGATTAGGTAATCTGAAGATAACACTCTAATCTAATGGCTGGCGTTATTTCATACCTTAAGTGATTCCTATGACTTGAGGGGAATTTGGCCAGACCTGAGGAGGGTGTTGTTTTTCGTTGCACGACATTAGAGAGAGAGGAGATAAGATCAAGGAACCAAAAGCTTCACCCAGGATGACACGAGCACCTCCGGAAGGTGAATCTACAACCAAAAGACAACACATTGCATGCACAATGTAGGGGATCATATGGATCAGCCATTCTCTAGGGGTTACTATAGTTTTTCTAATGTTTCCCATGTTTTTATCTTTCTCTACCATGTATTCTAAACCCCTTGATTTCTTAGGATTCAGGAGTAGCCTAAATATGCATTGGAGTTGATTTCCATGCATTAATATCATCTTTATCCCTATTATCTGGATATAAATCTATGAATTTGTCTTGTTATGTTGATGCTTGATCACCATAGATAGATCATCAGATCCTTGATCATTTTGAGAGAGAGGTTAAAGGGTTGGAAAAGCATAGATTGACCCGTTTATTGCACCCCTTGGGAAAGGTTGAGAATAAACGGGAGGAGAAACTCATCGATTAATTGTAAATCACCTAACTAATCAACAAATTACTATAGAAATGGGATTGGCATTAGAATAGGCAGTTAACTACACTGCGGGAGTGGGTAGTTCTGGCTACATTCTCTTTATATAGGGATAGGGGTAATAGATAGTAGTATGTGGAGTAAATTGCAATGTTATTTGTGGTGATACCATTGTCCTGAGGAATTCCCTTAATTGTGAGTAATTTAATCTTTAAGCTTGTTTTGTTTCTAATTTTTTTTGTTCATATAAACCAATTAACTTTTACTGGACTAGCTGATTAGATCATAGTCAGTAGTAGTATTCTGTAGAACATTTCCCTATGTTCGACTCGGGCCTCAAAAAGGCCTATATTACTTCGATATGTTCACTTACGTATAACGCACCGTAAACATGTATGAAGTTTTTAGTGTTATTTCTAGGAAAACAATAACATCCAACACTACGAGTGTTGTGGTTGTCCAATCTAGGACAACCCTTTTATTTTTAGTTCTATTTCACTTAAAGTTGAATCATAACATCATTAATGTTTCTAGATCCACTATCATGTTTTGACAATTATTTTGCTACTTTCAGGTACTAGTGTATGGTGCATACTCGAGCCCACGATTATGGAGAGCTATATTCATTGGGTTTTGGGCAAGCAAAACTCCTTCATAGAGAAAGGGAATTTGGAAAATCTATAGACATATTCAACTGAACTCCACCACTGACACCTCCGCCTGAAGGACTTGAAACATCAGAGGAACCTGAGTCAGTAGATTGGGTGATGGAGCAGAAGAGCAGACGATATGGGAGAGGATGAAAGTCTCTTCCTCAACAGCTCAAAAAGGACCAATCAAAAGACAAGCCATCAATGTGGGTAGCTACAAGATCGATCCATGGTTGATCTTTTTAGTCAAATCCCAAGATTTTCATGGACACAGTTCTAAAGACCTGATAGTGCACATCAGTAACTTTGTTGAGAACTGTGATATGGTCAAAATATATAGAATATCGACGACTATCATATATATGAAACTATTACCATCATCTCTGACATACTATGCAAAGTCGTGGTTTCACAATCTCGATGATGAGTGTGTTGAGACGTGGGATCAGATGATCAATGCTTTCTTCAAACGTTCCTTTTCCTCCATAGAAGACAAATGACCTGGTAAAGAAGATCCATAATTTTGGATAGTAGGCCGACGAATGTTATTCTGAAGCATGGGAGAGATTCCTAAATATGTTGTGGAAGGTACCTCATCATGGTATTGATTTTTTGGGGCAAGCAACAATCTTCTACTATGGTCTGCACAAGGGAGAGAGAACCACACTTGACAGTGTAGGAGTAGGTTTCTTCCTCAACAACAAACCCAACCACTATCATGAGATATTAAAGAACATGTCCAAGAACCAGTCATGGGGCGATGAGAGAGAGCTTCCAGCAATCGTCAAGAGTATCGGGGGGTCCTAGGTCAACTCTGTGTTAAATGAGAAGCTGGACCTTATTGCTAAAAAGTTGTGTGCTAACGACGGACCACCTTTAGAAGAATAAGATGAAGAATGCAAGATTGTACACCCACAACAGAGGTATAGGATCAATGACTACACATGGAGGAAGGTCCTAAGTTTTCATGGAGGTATCCCAATAATTTCCACAAGACCCATCTTAGGCGCAACAAACCAAGCCACAACAATTTGGTGGCCAGGCGCAATATCAACAAGAACAAAAGAAGATTGACCATATTGAAGAAATGCTTGGAAAGCTGGTTAGTCAGAATAAAGTGCTTATAGGTCAAACTCAGAGAGAACTCCAGAACCAAGGGGCACAAATCTGTAGTATAGAAACCTAGATTTCTCAAATAGCAGTGGATGTGGGTACATTGAAGCAGCCAAACCAGCAGGGGTTCCCAAAAAATACTAACCCACCTTCTGAAAATCAACATGTTAAGCCAGTCCTACTCTGCAGTGGTAAGACGCTGTTGAATGATGTACCCGCAAGCTCATATGTAGGTAAAGTTATAGAAACAACAAAACAGACTGTGACAACAGATGTAGATAAACCGAACGTGTTGGAAAAGGAGAAGACAATTGAGGATCACACTGATGAGGTGGAGGATTAAAGATCAAAAACATATGTACTGCCTCACCAGAGGACACCAGTGACACCAATGCCTTTTCCAAATAGCTTCAAGGCAACCAAAGCAGACCAACAGTTCCAAAAATTTCTAGATGGCTTCAAGAAACTATCTTTCAATATTCTGCTTATTGATGCATTTGAGCAGATACCGTCATACAGAAAGTTCTTG
This sequence comes from Alisma plantago-aquatica, assembly GCA_963693085.1. NCBI lineage: Eukaryota > Viridiplantae > Streptophyta > Magnoliopsida > Alismatales > Alismataceae > Alisma > Alisma plantago-aquatica. Next base: position 895,550,516 of record OY856412.1, on the reverse strand, counting down.
AAAGACATAATCAATAAGAAGAAATGGATACATGAGGCTGATGTGGTGGTGTTAAAGGAGTAGGTGAGTGCTTTTATTCTGGAAACACTACTCCTAAAAGACAAGATCTAGGTTGTTTCAACATCACGTGCTTCATAGGAAAGACCAAGTTCGGTGAATCTCTATGTGACTCAGGGGATAGCATCAACCTCATACCTTTGACAACTTTCAAGAAGCTAGGTCTTAAGGAGACTAGGAAAAGTAGTATGACTATTGAATTGGCAGACAACTCTGTGGTTAGGCCATACGACATTTGTGAAGATGTTCTAGTGAAAGTGGATAGATTTGTTTTTCGTATTGATTTCATGGTAATGGAAATGCTAAAGGATAAAGACAATAAACCTTTTCTAGGTAGGATATTCCAAGACACTGCTGATATGATTTTGGAAATGGGTAGAGGACGTCTATTCATGGGCACCCATGATGACCGTTTTGAGATAAAGATGCCTGAGCACTCAAAATAAAGAAGGGATACAACACAGTGCAACATGCTACAACACATGGAAGACAAGATTTCTCTGTGTCCGGGGAAGCCATTCCTTGACATGGCCAATGTAATGACCAAGGTAGAAAAAGACACTCTAGCAGTTGATATAATGAAAAACACTAAGGCGATCTCATTAAAAGAAGCAATGTGTCACCCGGATGATAGAGAAGAAGACTATGACATGGCTACCTTAGAGGAGGTCAGTGTTGATTACTTGTTACAGACATATCCAAAGTTACCATTAGAAGCATGCTTGATGAATAAAGTAGAGGATAGAACACACACCCATGCTCTAGAGGAGTGTATATTGATGTTGAAGGCGGTACCTTGTTATTATACAAGATATTTTGAAGATTTGGGACCGCCTACCCCACCATTGGTCCCATCTCTGTTGAGTGCACCTAAGTTGGAAATGAAGTCGTTTCCGCCACATGCTTAATTTTCTTATGATGAATGATGTTTGAATGCCTTTGAAGTGCTAAAGGAGAAGCTTAGCTCCGTGCCTATTGTGCAGGCTCCTGATTGGAGCCTACTATTTGAGATGATGTGTGATGCATCAGATTATGAAGTGGGAGCTATGTTGAGTCAACACAAAGATAAGGCTCCTAGATTCATATACTATGCATCCAAAACCTCAAATGATGTGCAACATAATTATGCAACCATAGAAAAAGAACTCTTAGCGGTTATTTTTGCATTTGAGAAGTTTTGCCAATACCTAGTTGGGGCTAAGGTGATTGTTTGGACTGATCGTGCTGCCATCAAATACCTATTACAAAAGAAATATGCAAAACCTAGATTAATTAGGTGGATTTTACTTTTACAGGAATTTGACATATAAATTAAAGATAAGATAGGGGTGGAAAATGTGGTAGTAGATTACCTATCTAGGTTGGAAAGAGTGAATGAAAAAGATGTAGATATCCCTATTGTTGAGGATTTTCTAGGTGAAAAACTCTTTGCTATTAAGACCAAGGATCCCTGGTTTGTGGATATTTTTACTTATTTATCCTGCAAAGAGATGTTGACATATTGGGAGTACCAATAAAAAGATTTTTCCATTCATTGAGGTTTTACATCTAGGATGACCTGATTCTTGTTAAACAATGTAGGGATGGACTGTTGAGGAAGTGTGTACCCAAATGTGAGGCTGAGAGCATTTTGTCACACTACCATTCTTTACATATAGGAGGGCATCACGCTAGATCTAGGATAGCGGCCAAATTTTTAGAGTGGGTTCTATTGGACAACACTGTTTGAAGATGCACATGATTTTGTTCGTCATTGTGATGCATGTCAACACACATGTAACATTTCTAAGCGACATGAGATGCCTCTAAATGTGTTTCAAGAGGTTGAAGTGTTTGATATATGGGGCATTGATTTATGGTCCCATTCATGTCATCTAATTCTAATATCTACATTTTACTTGCGGTTGACTATGTATCTAAGTGGGTGGAAGCAACTCCAACCCGCACCAATGATGCACAAGTTGTGTGCAGATTTGTGAAGGATAGCATTTTCTATTGATTTGGTGTCCCCTGATTGATTATTAGTGATGGTGGATCACATTTCACCAATAGGAAATTTGGAGCCTTATTGAGTAAATTTGGGGTGAAACACTGAGTGGGTACTCCTTACCACCCACAAATGCAAGGTCAGGTTGAGGTGTCCAACAGAGAAGTGAATAAGATTTTTGAAAGGACATTCTCAACTAATAGGACAAATTGGAGTTTTGTGGTTAATGACGCTCTTTGGGCATATCAGACAACCTATAAATCACCTTTAGGAATGATGCCTTTTAGTTTTTTTATGGACGTGCTTGTCATTTACCAGTAGAGCTTGAGCGTAAGGCGAAATGGGCATTGAAAAAGATAAATTTTGGATTGGATGAAGCAGGTAGGAAGATAGTACTAGAGATGAATGAAGTGGATGAGCTTAGGATGGATGATTACAAAAGTTCTAGGATTTATAAGGAGAGGACGAAGAAGATTCATGATAGGCATATCTTGAATAGGATGTTTCTCCATGGAAAAAATGTTCTTCTTTTTGATTCTCGACTTAAGTTACATCTGAGCAAATTGAGGTCCAAATGGAGTGGTCCATTTGTGATTGAGCAGGTTTTCCACATGGTGATGTGAAGATTATAGATGAGACTAGGTCATTCCTTGTTAATGGACATATATTGAAGCACTACTATGGTGGGGAAGTGGAGCCAAGAATAGAAGAAGTGCAACTTATGGAAATCCATTAGATTCTTGCTCTTAGGAATGTCTAATCTAGGATGTTAAACAATGGCACTTGTTGGGAGGCTACCCAACCTTCATTTCTTGTTATTCATGTTCATTTTAGCACAGTAGTTGTCTTTTCATTCTTATTTTTTGAAAAAAGGTACCTTGACTCATTTGTTGGAGTGTATAGATTATACAGAGTTGGTGTTACCAAGTCCACAAGTCGGTAGTACCAAATTCACATTAGTAAGTCATCAATAAAAGAAAGATAGACTCGGTACTACTGACTCCACTAGTTGATATATACTATCGAGTCTCTGAAGATTTTTGAGTGCCTATGGGTAAGAACTCGATAGTATCGACATGTGAGTCGGTACTACTGAAATTTTGGCACCCTCAGGTTTGAAATACCGAGATGAAAATTTGAAAATACTGAGAAAGAATTGCCAAATCGGTAGTAATGACATGACGTCAGAAATCTGTGGATGCTCAATTCAATGGTGGATGCAGTTTTCATCACACAATTGGTAGCATCGATCCACAACTCAAGTGGTACTACTAACTCAGACTCAGTACTACTGACTCTAAACGATCCATGCTCGAGACATCATCAAACGTCAACAATGGATACATCTAAGCCATGGATTCATGCTTGCAACTCGGTACTATCTACTTAAAATTCAGTAGTATCAACTCTGCCCGACTCAGCTATATAAGGAGGGGTGGTGAATCCATTTTCTCAACACTACTTCCCCCAATCCTTTGAAAACTCAGAGCAAAGATGCACCAGGTACCAATGATCTTCACCAAGCCTCTCTTTCCTCATCCTCCTTCTTGCATCATCATCATGGCACCAAGGAGAGGCCCTTCGACATTGGCAGAACAAGGAGAGTTGGTCCCTCAACCAACACACATTCAACATCCATCCTCAGAGATTAAGAAAGTTTATGAAGAGATTCAGACGAGGATGATGGTGCCAACATGATATGGAGATTGTACTTTGATGGAGTGAGCGGGCTTCACTGATAACATGCGGTGGGTATGTCAGAAGCAGTTCATGGATGGTGACAATCATTTCTTCAGCAACTGGAAGACCTACCCGGACTTTGTCCTCAAGTTCTTGGCATCATTGGAGGTTCTTGTCACCCCAAAGAAACAATTAGGAGGTCAATGGCGGGAAGGCAAAATCAATTTCCACCTCTTCAACACCAACTACTCCATCACTCTACGGGCATTCAACCACATCTTCAACTGGTCTAACCTCCTGGAACACTCGACCCCTTCATATTTTGACTATGACCTGGCTTGGGAGCAACTGACTAAGGTGCCAGAAGGCTTTTGCACCAACTGGCACGCCAACTCAATCATTAACAATCAGCACCCCTTTGCTTGAGTTCTTCACTGCCTCTGCACTAACACTATCTTTGCTCATTCTGGCCAAGCCCAACGGAAGGACCAAAGGTCAGACCTCTACTTCCTCTACAGGCTATTGGAGGGAGAAACCGTCAACTTTGGGTCCTTCCTTCTCCTTCATATGATCTGAATTCAACGTAATGTGTGGAGGAAAGTGTCGATTATATTTGGGGGTCTTATCACCCCAATTATGCTGCATCTCTGCCTTGACTTGTCCACCCTTGTGTCGATGGAAAATACAAAGAAATTGGACCTCAAACACTTTTGCAAGGTGAGCCTCCTCAGTTTACACCACAACATGGTGTATGCAAGTTGCACACGTAGAGGACGGTTCCGACAATGTAGCCTCCCCAAATCCATCTTCAACCTATGAGGAGTGGCACATCTCCGGTGGCCGCTGAATGAGGGAGAGGAAGAAGACACAACCATGGTAGTAGCTCATGATGACAATGAACAACAAGGTGATGATGGCAACTCCGATGAAAAGGTTTGAGGAGGTGGAGGCCACCATCCTCATTACCCAGAGAGAGGTCCCGCAAAAATGGGCCCACACCTATGCTTCCTTGATTTCATCTTCCCTGCCCCCTTCTCAAGAGGAGAAAGACCCGTATAACATGGCAAGTATGTATGGGATGCTATAGGAGATCCAGATAGGACAACAACAACATCAGGTGATGCTGGCTAGTGTGTAGGAGATACAAGGATGGTTGTACCAAAATCAACATGCGATATATGAGACCGAACGCCTTCTCTCGACCAACCAAGAGAATGTTCACATTGCACCTACAGAGGATGGAGCAATATCAACAGCCCTTCTTCGACCATTACTGGAACCAGGGGTACTTTGGAGGGCACATGTAGCCTCCGCAAATGTCGTCGTCAAATCTATCTTTTCAGGGGATGTTTCCTCCCCATGACCCCAACATGCCACATCCACCTCCTCCATTTTGAGCAATGATACTGCTAATCCACCTCTTAAGTGTGAGTATTGACTATGCGGACATAGTCTTATTCAAGCTTGGGGGGTGCTAAAACAACATTCTATCTTAGTTTTATTTGAATTTTTTTCTTAGTTGTTTTATTTTTATATTGGGTTATGCAATGTTAGGATCCACACCTTTTTAGTGTAATCATGGAGTAGTAATGCATGGTTGCGTATGTCAAATAGATTGTATTCATAGGTTTGTGCAAAGAAATAGTCACATTTTTATAGCTTAATTGTGACATCTTTCCGCAACACCACTTGAGGAAGTGTTTGGTTACGTCAACTCTAGGATATAGGATATGAATTAACATCTAAATCAACTGGGAATGTGAATGAAGATGTTGTTGAGCCTAAGCTGATCAAACCTTTAACAAGATCTTAAATGGAAATCTAAGAGAGAAATCTTAATATTACCCTATGCATAGATCATTAAATAGGGACATATCATAATCCTATGAAAGTCACTGTCTCTTAGTTATGTGATTCCATCCATATTTTCCATCCAATTTTGACTCACCACCTCAAGATGAATGAGTACTGCAACTTAATTCTTTTGATTGCATTGCATGGCATAATAGGTGACATGATAAATTAGCTTATTCTTGCATGCATAAAAAAAACAAGAAGAAAAAGTTGCATTTGTATGCATGAACAACTTCAGTGCATACCATCTTAGTTGCATATCAATTGCATGCAGATTACATACATTTCACAACACTCATTTTTTTGTCATGTGGATTGTAGTATGCATTTATGAAGATTAAAGCAGAGACATACCTCCACATCATCAAAAAGGAAAAAAAGAAAAGAAAAAAAGGAGTATGAACTGAAAGCCCAAGCATTAACCCAATCATGTAGAAGATAAGAAAAATTATGGGCTAGAAAAAACAACCAATACAAAAATTTCTTAGGGAGAAAGTATGTCCTTGAGTCTTCTTGAAGAGATGAATTCATCCACACGACACATTTTGTTTTGTCAGTCTTATTTTTTTGAGATAGCTTCATACATGCATCATGTGTTAAAAAGAAGAGACAATAGGCATTAGGATTCATGCATGACATTCTTTTCACTCATGTAGGTCATCATTCTATTTGCATAAATAAGTTGTATGTCCTTGTGATTCTTCTACTGCCACCCAACTCATATCATTAATTGCTCTCATTGGTAGGCCACTCAAATGATTGATCTCCTCATCCTTTATTATAAGGAGATCTGCTTCCAAGTAGTTGGTAGTTAGGAGAGAGCAATTTAGACTAGGGAATCACGTAGCACACCAAGTGAATGCCTAAATAATTATGATATTAACTACTTTCTTGATAGTGTTCATTGATCAAAAGGTGGACATCATCTATGGAAATTTTTGGTTGTTGTATAGAAGTTATTGGTTCAACGGTCATTGAAGGCCGGTTTAGGGGTTGTTTGGTGGAAATGATTAAGAAAAGAGTTCATGTGTTATATCCTTTTACTGACTTACATCAAACAAAAATTTTAGTCATTTTCACAGGCATATTTTCCTTGATTTTATGTGTTGATTTGCCATTTATTTGATTAATTATGTATGGAATACAGTCATTGGCCTATTATATAGAAATTCATCAAATTATATAATTTTTACTGTTTAAAATGGTTTAATATTTATCCCAATTACTTATCCACGTTCTTGTGCATTTTCAGGTACAATCGAGCCTTACAGACTCAATACTACCGACACCAAAAGTCAGTGGTACCGACTTCACATCAATACTAGATTAGAAGACTTGCCAAACTTGATACTACCGACACTCAAAGTCGGCAGTACCAAAACCTCGTCAGTAAAGCGCAAGAATGAATTGCGAAAACTCGGGACTACCGAGTCCACAAACTCGGTTTACCGAGATGGCATCAGAGAGGCATGCTTGAGTGACATAAAGACTTGGTGCTACCAAGATGTGTCCATAGTACCGACATTGTGATGAATTGTGGCTACCCTAGAAACTCGGTTCTACCGACTTTCTAGTCGGTACTACCGAGTCTACTCGATCAGGAAATCTGAAGATAGCACTCTAATCCAACAACTGACATTATTTCATACATTAAGTGATTCCTATGACTTGAGGGGAATTTGACCAGACCTGAGGAGGCTATGGTTTTCCATTGCACGACAGTGGAGAGAGAGGAGAGAAGTGGAAGGAATTTAAGGCTTCACCAGGGATGATCTGAGCACCTCCAGAAGGTGAATCTATAGCCGAAAGATAGCATATTGCACGCATGCATAGGGGATCATCCGAACCAGTCATTCACTAGGGGTTACTTTAGTTTTTCTAATGTTTCCCACGTTTTTTTTCTTTCTCTACCATGTATTCATCAATGAAAACCATGCAAGACTAACCCCCTTGATTCCTTAGGATCTAGAAGTAGCCCGAATATGAATCGTAATTGATTTCCATGCATTAATATCATCTTTATCCCTATTTTCTGGATATAAATATATGAAGTTGTCTTTTTCTGTGTATGCTTGATCACCATAGATAGATTATTAGATCCTTGATAATTTCAGAAGAGAGGTTAAGGGTTTTAAAAGCATATATTTACCCATTTATTGCACCCCTTGGGAAAGCTGGAGAATAAATAGGAGGAGAAACCCAAATATTAATAGTAAAACACCTAACTAATATACCAATTAGTATGGAAATGGGATTGTCATTACAATAGGTAGTAAATTACACTGCGAGAGTGGGTAGTTCTAGCTACATACTCTTTATCTAGGGATAGGGGTAATAGATATTAGTGTCTGGAGTAAATTTCAATGTTATCAGTGGTGAAACCATTGTCCTGAGGAATTCCCTTAGTTCTGAGTAACTTAATCTTTAAGCTTGTTTTGTTTTTGTAATTATTTGTGTTCAATCAAACCAATTCAATTTTACTGACCTATCTGATTAGATCATAGTTAATAGTAGTATTTTGGAGAACGTTTCCTTGTGTTTGACTCGGGCCTAAAAAAGGCCTATATTACTTCGATACATTCACTTGCGTATAATGCACAGTAAACACTTGTATTTGCCACCTCTAGAGTGTTCCTTCTCTGTCTTGACTTCATGAGGGAGAGTGTGGTGTTTTGAGGCACCCTATTTGTCTTTTGGTTGAGTGGTGTCACCCTTAGTGGTGGATAGGGTTTTCTAGGGTTTGTTTGCCTTAGCCTTATGACCTTGTTGTTTTTCCTTGATCTGGGTCACGACCTAGGGCTTGTTGTGGGGTGTCACAGTCACGACACTTCCCCCTTGGTGTGGTGGTCACAATCTAGGTTGTCTTGGGTCAAGGTAGAGGTTGGAGATGTGTGCTTTGACCTAGGCTTCATGGGGTGAGCTTGGTGTCGCGACCTTGGAACCCTAGGTGTGTTGCGGTCATGACACATGGTTGGTTGCTTAGCTGGTCGAGATCCTACCTAGGGAGTATCACCATCTTAGCATGTGGAACTTATGAGGTTGCATGTTGGTCCTTTTAGTGGACAAGTGTTTCTTTGGAGCTCTATCTTGTTGACACCACATCCTTTGTCTTACCTCCCTCGTCCTTTGCTATATGAACTCACTTCTCTCCATGCAAGTTGTTCTTTTTGGTCATCTTCTTCCTCCCTTTCTCTTGTGATCATCCTTGGAGCTTGGTAGAGAAAGAAAGAGTTCTCTTGGTTCCTTGGAGGTGGCCCATCCTTTGCATGTGGTGGTAGTGGTGATCCTTTGCCATATCTAGCTCTAGTGAGTGTTTTATCTTCTTTTTTTGGTGTTCCTTCGAATCTTCTACCCTATATTCTTCCTTATTCTCAGCCTTAGGCCATGTTTTGACAAGGTAACTCTCTAGTGAGTGTGTGTGAGAGAGAGAGTTTCATCTCTCTTTTCTCCCTTCTTTCTTTGGTTCAATTTTGGGGTTTTTCTCTCTCTTCTTGAGCTATCCTTTAACCTTGGTGTTTCTATCTTCTTGAGGTGCTCTTGTGGCTGAGAGTGGATCTTCTTCAACCATAAGATTGTGTGCTTGGATCTCTTGATCTTGCAGCTTGGAGCTTTGGTGATGATCTTCTTAAGGTAGGCTATATAACACTAAACCTTCTCTATTATCGCATTTCTTGTTATGTTGTGTTGTTGTTTTCCCTCTTTAAGACATTCCTACATCATGCTAGCATATGAAGCTTAACCCTAGAATTTTTTTGGGAGAGTTATCATGCTTGGTTTGGAAGTAATGCGAAACCCTAATCTTCTTGTATCAGTTTTGGGTAGAGATGATGATATGGAGTTTCTTACCCACGTTTGACCCTTGATCTAGTCCCCATGCTTGGTGTTTGTACACCTAGAATTAAGTGAGAGGTTATTTTTGGTTTTGGTCATCTTGGATATGGTTTCTCTTCCTTTAGTCATGCTTTTCTTGGATCTTTGCCTTAGGGTTTGTAGAGATCTACTTGCTTGAGTCTCCTTACATAATGATCATGGATCTTTCTTATTTTTGGGCCTGTTTTGGTGACTTAGGTGTTTACCCTTGGTGTGGTCATGACCTAGGAGGTTTGGTGACTGAGACATGGGTATGGGCATCCCGATCGTGATATAATCCATTGATATTGCTGCGACCTAGTTGGATTTGGTCGAGATGTCCCTTCTTGTGGTGATGTTGACCTAGTGACGTTAGGTTGAGACCTATGTAGAATAACAGTCTTGAAACTCTTAGTGTCTTGCCTTAGCTTGGTGGAAACAACCCTTGGAGTGTTGGTTGTGACTAGGGGACACTGCGGTCATGACATGGTGGTGTGGAGGCGTTGCAGTCGCGACATAGAGGAGGTTGTGGAGGTTGGTCGCGATGCATGGTTGAAGGGTGAAGAGAAAACCTAACCCCAATGATGCGGGTGTGACATGTATGAGGTGGTCACAACATGGTGAGGGAGTGAGGGTCAAGATACCCATGGTGTATGTCACAGTCTCAACATACTATGGAGGTTGTCCACGACCTATGTGCCTAAGTGTCTAACATGCGATGATGATAGGTAAACATATATGAAAATCTAATGTTAATTATGTATACATATGTGTCATGCTATTTTGGGTGATGTACACTCTTCTCTAATGATGTTGCTTAATCCTAACCCACTCTAAGATGAGGAAGGGTGGTGGTTCTAAGGTAGATGATCAAACCTAGTCTTGTACACCCTATTCGGTAAAAAGGGAAAACCCTAACCCTAACAATGATAAATGATGATCTTGCTTGTTCCTATATCATGAAAGAATTATGGTGTTATGTGATTACCTCTCTTTATTATCTAACAATGCATGTATTATGGATGGGAGAATCATAGTTAATGTATGCTATGATGGTTATGATGTGACACAGATTGAATATGAGCCTTAAGAGGCATGTTGAGGCACTTGTGTTATCAGAATGATGTGGTGAATGGTCCTATGACCTGGTAGTTACTTGTGAATTAATATGAGATGAGTAGAGGGATTGATATCCCATGGCATGTGGATTTGTTGGTAATGTTTTTAATGGCATAACACATGCATCTTGCGGTGATAGTGTGACAAGATCACAACTAATATGTTTTACATCTTCTTGTGTTATGTGGTATGCCTTTCTTTTATAGAACATGTTCTGACTTTATACATTATAACTTGATTGATGCTAAAATGAACTTAAATGACCTAACTAATCAAGTGAAACTTAAGCATGTAGTCTTTCTCTGTTCCATAGATCCATTTAGTGTCAGCACTTGTTGAGTGGTGAAATGAGTTTAACTCAGAATGCATATTTTTGAATATGTGGGGGTGAGGATGAATATCCCATTATGTACATGATATATGAGATAGCCATACCTGAGTTTGTCTCTTAGTGATATGTGATACATGATTATCTGTGGGACATACCCTAGTAGGAGTGTGTCTATGGGCCGCAACTCAGTATTTCTAGCGCCGTGACCCGTTCCAAGGCGAGCTAGACTTGTACAACTGGACTATATGTCGTTGGTAATAGTTTGACTTGTGATGTCATTGTAGGTTCACTCGTACTGAATGAGGGGGGTAAGGTCATGGATTTTGTCTCTTTCATGGACCTTATATGGAACCAATTTCAACTTAGTAGTGGTCGGTTGTATTTGGGTGGTACCACTCAAATCCTCGAGGTATGATAAAATATGTAATCAACTGTGTAGTACATTTGATTAGGATCCAATACGAGAACATTGGTTGTAGCCTTGCCTTGATTTTGTACATGTTAGTTGGTAGAGAATATACATGTTCTTCATATTCCTTCTTAAACTGTTGATTACTCTACTATTCAATGATAGGTTCCAGTATTGCTTATATTACTTTAATCAGTAGTTACATATCATTTAGCTGGATCTTCTTATATTGGTTAGCTATGCATGTGTTTGCTTTATTGCTTGTTCTATAATAGTGTTGGTGGAGAGTTATATCTCCTACTGAGACTTGGAATCTCACTCCATGGGTTTCCCACATCTTTTTAGGTGTACGTATAGGAGGAGGTAGAGATCGTGCAACTGAGGTTGAGCAGCAGCAAGAAGGACATTAGCTGACAAGGTTGGGAGTGCTGCTGGTGGTCCTTTTTTTGCTAGAGTCCTAGAGTCATCCCTGTACACTCAAGTCTTTAGGATGGTTTTAGGTGTGTTCTGTAGATGTGCTTTCATTACATGGTTTGGCTTGTACTTCCTTTTCATGTACGGTTATAGTGGATATGTATATACATTTGGGAATAGGTTTTCTTGTAACATGCGTTTAGAACCTATGGTATGTGCTTTGTGACATGAAAGGATTCATATGCAAATGTTTTTGCTATTTGGGGAGATTAATGAAACTGGTTTTAATTTCCAATGTTTTCCCATTATCTTCTTGTTTAAGTTTTGTTTCTGCAGTTAGTTTTGAGTTATCTCATGGTTTGTGGTATGGGGTGTCACAGTTTGGTTGGTATCAGAGCTTTAAGTTTACCGAGTCTATAGGCTCCTAGGACTAGGGTTTGTGTCCTCCAATATGTCTTATAGTGATTTCTACTTATACAGAAGAAGCAAAAAAGCTTAAAGATGTCTAGAGAACATGAAGAACACACTGTTGAGAGAAGTGTTGCTGCACCAGGCAGTGGTGCAAGGAACCATGCACGAGAAGATTGGGTTCCTGAGGGTCCCTTGTTTGACCCATCCATGATTGAAAACCCTACCTTTTAGTCTCTTTTTTGGCAGTTTATGGCTACAATGACACATATGGTAGATGAATGCCTACAGCTCAACCTAGGGTACCAGTTCCCAATGCATAATCTTTGTGTACTAGGAAGACCTATGAGCGACGTCTCCGTGTTGGGGCAGTGGAGTATGCTGGGATGTCTGACCTAACGGATGCTAATCTGTGGCTTACTGAGTTTGATAAAGACTTCAAGATCCTCAACATCCCGGAGGTGCATGTATTAAGATGGAGCGCAGCGGAGGCGACGACGCGGGTGACTCCAGAGGTGATCCTGGGGGAGCTTCTATCCTTGGCCGACCGTCGAAGTAGCAAGGGATAGGAGGTGAAGCAGAGAAGGAGCGTGACCAAAGCAAGAAGTCTTGGAGTGAGCTGTTCCATCTGCCTCGAAAGTCTACTGCAAACACGACGCTGGAGAAGACGGAAATCACTCTTTGTGAAGGCAAACTGATCTATCCTAAAGAAGAGGCGGCGGAGAATGCAGAAAGATGGAAGAACTACTTGGCTGGGTATATAGTGGGATTCAAATCTCATCTTCCCACTCTGGAACAATATTTCACTCAGATTTGGAAGACGACCGGTTCGATTGAAATTATAGACAGAGGTAATGGATTCTTCATTGTCAGATTTTCGGAGAGCAAAGATCTTGAGGACGTTCTTGAGGGGGGCATCTGGACTGTAAGAGGTAAACTAGTGGTTCTACTAAGGTGGAGTCCAGGCGATTTCATTTCAAGATTTAAGTTGTCGGATATCCCTGTATGGGTAAGAGTTCACGATATTCCTCTAGAGATGTGGGATAAAAGGATGTTTGATCGCATAGGATCTTTCCTGGGTTTTCCTCTGTGTACAGACAGACTCACAAGTGAATGCAAGAGAATGGAGTATGCTAGGCTCCAGGTTCTGATCCATCCGGATTTCTCTTTCCCATCTGAATTGGAACTGTGTTCTAATGGGGGTAGCAACCACAAGGTTACCTTTGAATACGAGTGGAGGCCGGACAAATGTAGTACCTGTGGTTTGTTTGGACACGGAGAATGTGAAAGGGGTGGTGTTATAAAGAAAGTGTGGGTGTGCAAAAACATTGTTGTACATGAAGCAGGTTTAGACAAGCAGCCTGAAAATACTGGAGGTGTAGGTGAAGGTACACCAGAATAGGATGACGAAGCCAAGGCAGCTGACAATGTGAACCACATTGATAAACCTCTTTCTGATCAGAGTTCTGAGGATGATACTAATGTAAGTGAATATGGGGCTGTTACTGAAAAAGAAAGAGAAGCTTTCGAGAAAGCTGTTAGAGAGTTTGAAGAGAAAAGTAGAGAGAAAGGTGCAACTGAGGTGATCGACATAACGCCTGATAATACTCCTTCTGAGGCAACTAAAGGAATTGAATCTGAATTTAAAGCCGTAGTGAACAAGAAAAAGGCTAAAGCCACCAAGAAGATTGCTGAGCAAAAAGCTATCCTAAACAACATATTTAAAAATATCAGTGGTGGTTCCTCTCTGCCCAGTGAAGTACTGGATGAAAGCAGTACTAATGGATAGTCTCTCTCTTTTGATTGCAGCCTAGAATGTGAGGGGCCTTAACAATAAGGTACTCAAAGTCCAGGAAGAAATAAGTAGGATCAATCCTCATATCATTGTTCTTATAGAGACTAAGGTGAGAAGTGGTAAAATTAACAAGCTGGTTAGGAAATTTTTTCCAAACTATTCTTGGGTTTCTAATCATGGATCACATGTGCTGGGTCGTGTGTTGATTCTGTGGAAGAATGATGTCTGTGACGTTACTAAAATAGAGGAATCCGATCAGTTGGTTCACTCTATTGTTTCTGTTGAAGATGATCGGTTTCTTCTTACTGGTGTCTATGGACATAATGAAGACTATGAAAGAGTGGGTTTATGGAGGGATATCGAAAGGATCTCTAATTCTGTTAATGCCCCCTGGTGCTTAATTGGGGATTTTAATTCTGTAAGGAAAGATGTTGAACGGATTGAGAAGGATCCTCCCTCTAAGAAGAGTATGAAGGATTTTAATGAGTGTCTTATCCACACTGGTCTTTTCGAGCTGGACATTGATGGGTCCTTCTACACTTGGGACAATCATCAGGAAGGAAAGAATTTTGTCATCTCAAGAATTGATAGGATTTTGTATAATGCAGATTTTATGTTGAAGTGTCCGGAGTTTAAAGCTACTGCCCATGCCTCTACTACTAGTGATCACAGGTTTATTGAGTTCTCTATTGGCAAAAAGAAAAGGTACAAGAGTCCGTTCAGATTTATAAATGCTTGGTGCAGTAAAAATGATTTCAATAATATTGTTGCGGAAGGTTGGAAGGGTGATGAGGTGGGGGTTCCTATGTATAAGGTCTATTGTAAGTTAAAGAGTACTAAAGCTTCTCTTATTAAGTGGAACAAGGAGAATGGCAATCTCTCAGAAAATTGGAGAGTGCTAGAAAATGCACCTGTTCAAATTCAAAACGACCTAGATAAGGATCCTACTAATATGAATCTGATTCAGGAAGCGATTGTGGATCGTAAGAAAGCTACCGAGGCTTATAATGAAAATGAATCTTTGTTGAGGTAGAAGTCTCGGGTTTGCTGGTTAAAGGAAGGAAATAGAAATTCTAAGTTCTTTTACTCATCTTTGAGAACTAGAAGGCAGAAAAATAGTATCAGATGTCTGAATATTGATGGCGAGCTTGTAACAGACCCTGGGTTGCTGAGAGACTATGTTACTAAATTCTATAAGAACATTTTTAACAACAATAGCAGTGTGAATTCTGCTGGTCTCCGTAGTATGTCTTTTCCCTGTTTGAACGAGGTTCAGAAGGCTCAACTTGATAGGATGGTTACTCCTAAAGAAGTCGAGGATGTGGTTTTTAGCCTGAACGATGATAAAAGCCTGGGGCCAGACGGGTTCAATGGGAAATTTTTTAAGTAGTGTTGGTCCCAGGTTAAAGAGGACATCACTAAAGCAGTCCTTGATTTCTTTAGGACTGGAAGATTGCTTAAAGAAGTCAACAGAACTTTCATTTGCCTTATTCCCAAAAGTTATGATGCTTCTGATATTAGGAATTGGCGTCCTATAACTTTATGCAACATTATTTATAAAATCATATCCAAGATCTTGGCGAATAGGATTCAGTTGGTGTTACCTTACATCATTAGTCCTAATCAATGCACGTTTGTAAAGAACATGAATATAAAAGATGCTATCCTCTTGTCTAATGAGATTATTCATGATTTCAATAAGAAAAATTTTGGGCCTAAAATGTGCATTAAGGATGATCTGACCAAAGCCTACGATTCGATCAACTGGGATGCACTGTTTGTCATTATGGAGAAGATGAACTTTCCGTAGTGTTGGTTGGTATGGATCAAAGAAAATTTTCATACTACTTCTTATCAAGGGTTTTTTTAATGGAGAACCTCTTGAGATGTTCAGTCCTAGCAATGGAGTGAGGCACGATGATCCTCTTATGCCGTATTTATTTGTCATTATGATGCATATGTTTTCTCAGTTGATGAAAGTTGCTGTTGATGATGGGAAAATCCAGCCTCTCAAAGCCTCTTCGTCTTTCTCTGTCTCTCATTTGATCTTTGCAGATGATCTTATGATTTTCTCTGAAGCTAATGAGCAGAATGACATAAATTTGAACCTTGTGTTTAAGAAGTTGGAGAATTTTACTGGTTTGAAGTTGAATCCAACAAAGAGCTCAGTGATTCTTAGCTGCAATGCAAATAAGGAAGCTATGACATCTATTCTTAATATGAACGAAGGGGTGCTACCTCAACGATATCTGGGTATTCCCTTGTTTATTGGCAAGCTGAAGAGGGACTTTTGTGCTCCCCTTATGGATAGGATAAAGTCTAGGCTTGAAGGATGGAAATCGAAGCTTTTGTCTATGGTTGGTCATTTGGAGCTGGTGTAGTTGACTATCTGTGCTATGTAGAGATTCTGGTCTGCGGTTTTTCCTCTTCCTTATTCTATAGCTGATGAGATTGAGAAGCTTTGTAGGGACTTCTTATGGGGTGGTTCTGAAATCAAGAAAAACATCCATCTTGTGAAATGGAAGCATGTTACTCTCCCCAAAGATGAAGGGGGGCTGGGCATTAAGTCGGTGAGATCTACCATTAAGGCTGCCTCTTTTGTTAATGTTTGGAATGTAGCTTGTAAGAAGGACAGTTTATGGGTCCAATGGATTCATGAGAAATACTTAAATAAAAATATTGTTTGGCAAATAGGAATCCATGGAGCTAACTCTTGGCTTATGAATCAACTTATACGAGTCAGGGACAGTATGCTTCCACATATTAATTTCTCTATTGGTAATGGTGAAGCTATTAGCTTATGGGGTGACCCTTGGCTCCCTAAAAATAGATTTCTGTTGGATGTTATTGGCCCCAAAGCTGCTCTAAGTCTTGGTATACCAAGTGGAGCTCTTTTATCACATATTTTGAAGGAGGGTCAGTGGTGTATCCCTGTTAATCGCAGAAATAGTCCGGTGCTGGACATGCTTAGAAGTATCAACATTAATGCTAACGTGGATGATAAAGTGACTTGTTTGGGGCTGCAGAATTTAAAGTTTGCTAATGCTTTCTGCAGCTTAAGAGATAGGTTAGAAGTCTCTGCCATGTTTAAATGGATATGGAAGTTCTCTGCTCCTAGGAACTTTCAGATACTTGCATGGAAAGTTTCTCATTCTAAGCTCCTTACCTCCTCTTATGTTATGAGGATGGGTGTTCCTAGTACATCTGTGTGTTTCCTTTATATGGAAGATGCTCAGGATACCAGCCATGTTATGTTCAGGTGTTCATTTTTGAAGGATATATGGGCTAGATGTGGATGTTATGGGTCTATGCCTAGTTGCTGCAATGACCTTGTCCAGTGGTCTAGTAAAGAAGCCCACCTTGCTACTCTCCTAGTCCTTTATACCATTTGGCATGAAAGGAACCTCCGTGTTCATGAGAATAGATACACTAACACTGAAAAGCTTTGGTTGCAAATTCAACATACGATGAAGCTGTTACATACTTGTTTATGATAGCAAATAGATAGTCTTCTCCTTTTCTTGTTGCTATTTTGGTAGTTGTTTGTGGCTGCTTGCTGGTCAACTGTCTATCATGGCTCTAACCCTTGTACCTTCCCCCTTCTTTCCCTTAAAAATACAAAAAGAGGCACTGGAGCTTTTGCATAAAAAAAACATCCCGGAGGTGGACATGGTTAAGCATGTGGTGTACCTTCTTAAAGGGAGAGTTGGCCATTGATGGGCCATCAAAGAGGAGAAGAGACCCAGTGATGAGGTAGGTTGGGAGGAGTTCTGACGTGAGTTTGTTAGTCAGTACTTTCCATGGACCTATGTAGATGAGAAGATCAGTCAGTTTGAGCAGATCTGACAGAGACCTATGACGATCAATGAGTAAAAGGCTAAGTTTGTGGGGCTTCTTCAGTTCTGTCCTCACATGAATGATATGGAGAACAAGTGGAATCGTCATTTGAGAAAGAATTGAATGCTGAGTTGTCCATCCCCAAAAGCTATCTCAGAGAATTGAGAAAGGTTTGTCACATTTTTGGAATCTGTTCAGAGGAAAGATATATATGTGGTATAGAAGTGGGAGGCAAGCGCCAAGAAGAGGCCTACATAGTCCCATGGACAGTCATCAGGAGGCTTTAAGAAACTGAGGTATTCTGCACCGCCATCATCACAAAGCTTTAGTGCACATACACCGTGGTCACCTAGTAAAATTAGAGGTCATAGCTTTCCTCCTGTTGGAGCTCACAACACATCGTCGGTTCAATGACGGGTTCATATAGGCCATAGTTTGGGACCAGAGCCTACCACAAGTTTGGGAAGATAGGACATCTAAAATAGGAATGCTTGGTAAGAGACGACGAGGTGACCCAACAACTGAGGAAGAGTCATCAGGGCTTGTAGAGGCAATAGAACAGTGGTATAGGAGGATGAGGACATGACCAAGCATCATAGTCTGGATCATCTGGTCAAGGAAGTAGAGGATGGGGGCAAGAACATGAAACAACTAGATTCTACACTATGAGTCAGCCGGAGGTGGTAGTCAACTTGTGAGTAGTGATAGGTCAGATGGAGTTATTTCATTCTATTTTGTATTCTTCTTTCTTTGTATTTGTTTTGGTTGACTCGTGTGCAACATACTCTTTTATCAATCGTGAAGTGCTTGACAATTGTCTTTTGTCTATTAGTCATAAGAGGGTTAGTTTTCTATTAGAAACCTTGTTAGTTGGCTCTGCAGTGCTACATGAGGTGTGTCATTACCATGCCTTTCTTTTTCATGGAACAACATTCAAGTGGATCTCATACCACTTGACATATATGGGTTTGACGTAATCCTTAGAATGGACACCCTAGAGAAGTATAGAGTGGTCTTGGATTGTAGTTTCAAGCATGAGAAATTTGTAGATGATGGTGAGATGTGGATTTTCCAAGGAGACAGGATGATTCTTAAGACATGTCTAGTATCAAGATGGTGGCAGGGAAGCTGTTCATACAGGGTTGTGAGGCATTCTTGGCACATGTGCTGGATACTGAGGTGAAGAGTCTTAGTATTCAGGAGGTGCCAGTTGTCAGATAGTTTGAGGACGTGTTTCCTGAGGAGTTTCCACGTGTTCCCCCACCCTGAGAGATTTAGTTTGAGATCAATCTGATCCTCGACACGCAACCAATAGCCTAGACATTGTACATGATGGATTCCAACCGAGATGGCAGAATTGAAGAGATCATTGCAAAAAACTACTTGATAAAGGTTTCATTAGGTTGAGTACGTCACCATGGGGTGCTCCAGTGTTGTTTGTGAAAAAGAAGGACAGGTCTATGTGGTTGTCACACCCACATCCCACGATTACCACTAATCATGAGATTAGGGCATAAGATTGAGGATTTTACTTAATACAAAATTCACTCCCAACCTTTTCTTTTTATTTCCTTTATTTCAAACTCTTTATTTTCTCGCATTCAATCACATAAACAAACTTTAAAAGAGAATTAAACTTTGATCACTCTAATACGATTTCAATATTAATGATATACATCCATACATTCATTATGTTTCTCACACTTCCATGTACATACGACATGATCATCAGATACATTCTCTCTTATTAAGGAAACAAAGATATAAGCATCATTTACAACTCTCTCACATCTATACAAGGACCTAGAGTGACAAGGACCGACTAAACTTAACTGATCTCATACTTAACTCATGTGGTAGATCTACTCTGATGCTTTGACCTTCTTCAAGTCCATGTGGTTTCCCTAAAAATTGTGAGTAGAGGGGTGAGCCTACTTGCTCAGTGAATGAGTACTTCAAAGAAATAGTTTAAAGCACTTATAATTATAGATATATTGTTGAGCAAATGATATCAATTATAACAGTAGTCATCTTTAAAGAGATTAATCATTCAGAAATGGAAATATGTCAAGATACTTTGGATATCTACAAAAATGAATAAATATATTAACATGCTTGATTAATCTCAAAGAGAACTAATAACTCAGAAACAAACAATGGATAATCTAATAACTACACACACTCGATTAACCTCTCATTCATCTTATTATGCATTGAACCCACATGAGGTGTACCACAACATGTGAAAGGATCACAACAAGCTACGATCTCAATGTACGTGGCTTAGAAGCATGCCTGGGTTCCTAAGCCTATCTCTTGAGCAAGCCCCCCATATGTAGCGGGCCTCGTCCCATCTGCAGTGGGCCTCAACACGTCTGCCTCTTGGTGGCTAATAAGAGCGTCTGAATATCTCAGACTCCACCTCTCAACCTGGGTACTCAGGCGGTGAGTCAAAGCCCTCAGGCTTATTGTGCATCAGTGGACCTACTGACCACTGATCACACAACATGTAACACATGTACCACTGACATCCGCAGTTGGTGTTGGGTACCACACAATTGTAAGGAGTCTGCCCTACTAGTCAAGACCCCCACACCCTACTGATGCGCTCTGGCTTACCTCGATCTAGACTACCTCTAGTCGAGAAACCATTTTCTCCTCACAGTGCAAGCCTCATCCTGTGAGGATTCTACATTGTTCAGGTCATCTACATGTCTAATTCACTCTTTAAATTCACAATTCAATCCTCACATCAACATATCTTTGTTCATCTTTGTAAACCTTCATTTCATAAACCATCTGATAACATTTACCACAACTGAACTGTCGAGCACAACCACATCTCATACTGAGCAACATTAACATCACAATATTTGATTCACTAAACACCCTATCCTTAGGGTTTCATTTACCTCATTCACTTATCACATGACTCACATAAGCATTTAATACATAATAACATCATTCAATAAAGATTGCTCTCAGCAGTTCACATATAATCGAATATATATATGAAACCGTGTAATGAAATGAACTAGGGTTTCCACACTCTTACTGATATATCAAACAAACATTGATATCATCAGATGAAATCCAAAATCTTATCTGACATATATGTAATACACACATAAATAAAACAATTATTTGTAACCAAGGAGATTCAATAGGCAATCTTCTTTATTCAATTATACAACAATTTTAGTCATAACCGAAAATCCTACATTTAAGTATAATCATGTAACCTCTACAATTAATTTTAGAATTCTCATTTAGATGGATCGTGATCATTTCTAATGTGATTTCATAATTTGAAATTCATCACAATAGAGAAATAATCCATGTCATATCATCTTGCAAAAGCTAGATAAAAAGGCAACTTAGGGTTTGTACTCACATACTAAACAATTGAAGATTATTGATAATTTAACTCATTTTCATGCAATCTACTATTTAAAGGAAATACCCACTCACCCTAAGGTGTGAAAACACCTTAAAGAACACAACACATCTCTGAAAACTCTTGAATCCATATCAGAACTCTAGCAAATTAGCAGTTTCTTCTTCCTTTTAGCCCTAAAGAAGGTCTGTTGTAGGTAGAAGATGAATATCAAAGGTTAAACCAAACCTAAAATTCATTGGATCAGGGATTCTAAGCAAGGGGAAATGAGGAGGAAGAAGAATCGACGATTAAAACTACTTATCAAGTCGAATCTATAGCAACCCTTTTGGATTTCCATCGTTCTTCACATTCTTCCTAAAAACTCACCCCATAAATCACCTTCCAGGTCACCCTCTCATAAAGCAAGTTGTCTAGGATTCTAGAGGATCGAATCATGGTTCCAACACACTTTGTTTCATTGAAAACAGATAAGTATTTCTCAAGATATGATCATTTTACGATTGACTGTCCTAGGCGGCGTCAGTTGCGGTGTTGACATAGCATCGCGGTACTAGAGTCGCAGGTTGCGGTGTTGATGCAGCATCACGGTCGCAGTACTAGTGTCACGGGTCACGGTATCAATGCAGCGTTGCGGTCACGGTGTCGACGCAACTTCGGTCGTGGTGATCTGTATATGTTTACTAAAAAGGGCATAACTCTCTCATTTTAACTCCGATTTGGTTCATTCTTTTTTTGGATTCATAATTAAATTATATAAAATTATAAATATCATTTTGATAATTTTCTCAATAAAAATAAGTTATTAAATATTTCTTCTAATTTCATGAACTCTCTTCTTGCATACATGTATGGGTTAATGCTATGTTAACTCCAACTCAGATCTTTATAGTATGCTTAAGTCATGATTATGAGTTGCCCAAACAATTATTTAAGATTACCAAAGTTAAGACAAAACACTATATAGAATATTACTACAAAATATTACAATCATTGAGATTATCTTAAAACTCTAGGATTACCAGCAAAGTCAGGAATGGGTTGTAACAATTCTCCCCCTCTAATAAAAATTTCATCTCGAAATTTCTAAAAGAGGAAAAGATACTTGTTAAACATCTCCAATTCTAATTTCCAAGTAACTTCTTCTATACATTATTCCCCCTCTCATCATCACATGGTACGATTCACTTACCATTCATGAGACCACACCAGTCATCATACTATCACAAGATATAAATCCTTTTCACAATATCACAAGGTATCAATCCTTATCAACACAAGAGGATTACACCTCAATCGGGGCTCAACCATTCCCAAAGGTCATTAAGACCATCATACTATTCCCTACAACATCATCATTATCTTTTCATGCCTTATAATAAGGCTCAACAACATCACTTACATATAGTATATCAGATCCACACAATGTTGCATTAATGAGCTAGGAGATATTCATAAACAATCATAGTAGGGTTATATTAACATTATGAACATTCCTTTATTACATCAACATACAAGGAATCTAGATATGATTAACCCTCATCATATTCATAATGCACATGTTTAGCATAAGAAAATATCAAACATGTGGCTATGATAACCACCAATTAACATATTAAGGTTATGATCATATTAAGGAGGTTATTCCACCATCATTCCATCATATAAGAATGTTTAACATGAATACTCATCTTTATCCATTTGTATTAGGGTAAGTTCTAACAAGATAAATTATACGAATGTTACTAATCAACACTTATACCCAAACGCTTACTCATGGAATCCCCATTGGAAGGTGAAGAAACACCATCACATTCCATACTATTCTCAAGTACGAACCCACACATAAATCAAGGTGTAACCATCAGGTTATAGCATACTAGGGTTTCAATAACAATAACAGAGTACTCCATGATTGTATTAGTCATTCAAGGACTATTCATACCTAATTACCACCACTTAGTTATATTAAAGCTAGGTATAACAAGCTATACCTCATTAGGGTTACATAGAAATACAATACGGTTATCATCCTTTCTATTCATATGAGTGAATAGGTAAGACTACCTTATTTAGGGTAGCCCTCCATTTGTTCCATCATCATTCAACCCATATCACCATAGAATAATTGTACAATACTAAGATGGATTGCTGGTATGAAGGAATACAACTATCAAACACCTTTAATTAACATATTGCTTGCACATGTACACTGAAATCATACGTAGAACCAATTTACAACCCTCATTATTCCTTCAACAAATTACACTTCTAAAAACAAATTCACGTATTACTGAAAGCCATTATTTTTTCTCATCTCCTCATTCATTACTACTTACTTCTTGTTACTTATCCTTCTCATTTTGATCATATAGAATAAACATTCGTAAAATTGAAACATACAAGATAAGAATAGATTATTCATCATTCTTGATATCACTACAAGAATTTGTTTTAGATTACACTTTGCTCATCTTGCACTTCTCCTTTTATTCAAATTACACCTCTTATATTTCAAATCTATTTCTTATCCTTTTCTCTGAATCATTTCCATATTGTTTATCTACCTTTTGAATTAGCTACCTTTAAACCCTAGATTACTATCAATGCTAGTTTACTTCTCATAGTGCAAATATCATGATCTTGTTTTATAGAGATGCTAGTATTCAAGGTCAAATCACTAGTGACATCCCCTGAACTACTACAACTCAAAAAATTCTAGGGTTTGGTCCTTATCAGTAGCATGGCATTATTGTGATGTCACTTTGCTCCCTTAATTTGAAATTCAATCTCTGGGTCTCACAAGTTTTACTAAAAAGTCTTTCTTATCTTATCAATTGAATTTCCTTTCTCTTACTTGTAACACCCGGGCCCACTGCCCAAGGCTCTAGTAGAGTTTTAGGAATGATGACTGGCCCCACAGACCACCACTAGCCTTAACTACGCGCTATATCCTCACTCACACGCAAACTGGGGTCGATTTCCCGACTGGTCACCCATCCTAGTACTACTCAAAGCTGAGCACACTTAACTATGGAGTTCTTTAATGATGGGATCCTAGAAAAGGAGGTGCACCTTGGTGATATGGGTAGTCCAATCATTCCTTTTAAGATCATCTTATTCAAGGCCTCAAATCCTAGGACGTTACAATCTCCCCAACCTAGAATCTTGACGTCCTCATCAAGGCTCAACTATATGGCCTCATAATCATCCCCATTTTAGCGCTGACCCAAATGGCCCATGTACACCCAGCTCCTGATTACTACTACCAACGCAAGGGCGGCTCCATCAACCTAGATAGCCCTTTCCAACATGCCTTCACACTACCAGTGCATGGGCGGATCCATCAACTCGGATATCCCTTTCCAACATGCATGGACCGCACGACTCAAAGACTAGCATGCCACAAGCCCATGTGGGCCCCACCTAATGGAGGGGAATTGGCTCTGATACCATTTGTAATACCCGGGCCCACTTCCCAAGGCTCTAGTAGAATTTTAGGACTGACGACTGGCCCCACAGACCACCACTAGCCTTAACTGCACACTATATCCTCACTCACACACAAGTCGGGGTCAACTTCCCGACTGGTCACCCATCCTAGTACTACTCCAAGCTGAGCATGCTTAACTGTGGAGTTCTTTAGTGACGGGCTCCCAAAAAAGGAGGTGCACCTTGGTGATATGGGTAGTCCAATCATTCCTTTTAAGATCATCTTATCTAAGGCCTCAAATCCTAGGACGTTACAATCTGATGTTATAACCTAAATTTTACATGTGTTTTCAAAATTGAAATGTAATGATTTTATGAATATGGACTTGAATTGAGAAGGTTGCATGCTTTGCTCCAAAGGATGGATTTCTTTGCAAATCTCCCTTTTGATAGGAATTTCGTGATTCCTACTATTATGTTAATCCAATAATGGATATAAAAGATAAGAAAAGAGGAAAAGTCCAAATAATAGAAAAGATAAAAGATAATGGATATTAAGCAATATATTTATGAGAAATACATAGAAATCTCTAGAAAGTGGCATGGATGGCCACAATTGAATGAATTTCGTTTACATATAATTTCTAGTGGGCTTTATTGGCTATTGAACCCAATTAAAAGAAAAATAAAAAGAAAGGAAAAAGGAATTTATTTGAATAAAGGAATAAATACGAAAATGGATAAAAGATAAGGAAAAAGCTAAGGAATATTCCCAAGATGGAATTTCGAGCCATTAAGGTTCCTTGAAGTCCAAGGAATTCAAGATAATAATTTAGTGGCAAAGGAAAGAGAGAATATGTGAGATATACATATAATTGAGTGATAACTTGCAACTAAAGAAAAGGACCTGATTTCTTTAGATAAACCCAACTTTGGCATGATGACAGATTAATAAGATTTCGTCAAAATATGGGATAAAATGGAGCCATGGATTGGGAGTTATGGTTTTTCCAAGATTCCTAAATAATGAGGAATTATCTTGAAAATAGGAATTCGATTTTCTTTCTGGCTGAACACTAGAGATGAGGGCCGTTGGATCCTAATCCAATGAGAGCCACTCATCGTCCAGTTCTAATGGAACTAGGACTCTGGCTGCAGACATGAGGAATTTCCCTTCAATTTTCTCGCAATTATTTGCATGTGCAAACTAGGAAACTTCTTGGTTGAATCCGTGAGGGAGTTACACACCTCATAGACCTTAGTTTTTCATACTTTGGGTGCATCTAGAAGAAACACCCAAATCACCCAAAGGTGTGGGCGGCGACAGGGTTGAGAAACCCTAAAGGGACCCCCCGATCCTTTAAATAGAGCCCCTCTCGATTCCTTAGAGCTGCACGAACCCAACCGGCTGCTTACCCTCTACTCTCATGCCCTAGGTCCCTAGATTGACCTTGCTCCAGTGAGAGCACCGCCGCGGCACCACCTTGGGGTTGAGCGAAAGAAAGGAGGAGGACGAGAAGCAGTGGCCGTTAGATCGGGTTCCACTATGATCCCACGTGGAGATCCAATGATCCGAGGAGTGGCTGGCTAAATTAGCTCACGTGTGACGAGGAGCGTAAGATTCAAAGGGCGGACTAGTGGACTACTGATCAAACGGCCGACAATTTTTGGTAATCGTCCTCT
Source organism: Alisma plantago-aquatica (assembly GCA_963693085.1). NCBI lineage: Eukaryota > Viridiplantae > Streptophyta > Magnoliopsida > Alismatales > Alismataceae > Alisma > Alisma plantago-aquatica. The sequence goes on along the minus strand of OY856412.1, from coordinate 895,524,264 downwards.
CTACTCGAAAAATCTAGAAAATCAGTTTTCCTTGTAAAATTCATAATAATTACTAGGAAACTAGGATGAATAAAGTTTATATATAAAAGTTGATCAGAAAAATATGAGGAACAAAATAAATATGGATTGATAACCTAATTTTATCTTGTTTTGCAAAAGTATATTACTTTGATGAAAAATGTATTAAAATTTGGTTAGAAACCCTAATTGAGTGTAATGGATGAATTTATGAGGCTTAATAGGTTAATTCGAGTAATATTAACCTGTTGAATGATAATGTGAAGCCTTAATCTAATTTAGATGGATAATTACATGATTTAGGGTTTTAAGATAAGTATGAAGGATAATACATTTAGAAACCCTAACTTAGGGAAGAAGGAAGAGAAAACCATGCAGGTTTAATTCGAATTATGGAAATATGTTATTAAATGATGATCCTAAGCATGTTAGGAGAAATAGCATGTGAAACTTAGGGTTTTTATGAAGTTTTGTTTAATTAAGGGTTTATGATCCTAAAAGTGGAGGCAAACCCCTAATTGCAAGAGAAACCCTAAAAAGGGGTAGAAACCCTAAGTTGGAATAGAAATCCTAAGAAGCAAGATGGGTTTGGATAAATCTTGATAAAAGGGAATTTTATGTTTATTTTTAGGATTCTTGCGTGAACTTGCTTGGTTGTATTTCTCTACTTGATTGATTCTATCTCAAAAATCTGCATCTCAAGTATGTGGTTATTTATGATTAACTGCTTTAGTTTCACGACGATTCCCAAATGTTTTATCAGTTTCCTGGAAATAACTGTTTGGATGACTTTTATTTCATGAAATTATAAAGTGACTATGAATATCACCATAAATATGTGTACATAACTAGCTCATATCCTGGTCCTCCTCTGTGGCTTTGCTAATGATGAAAAGGATGACCTAGTACATGGTCCACCTGTTAGGTAGGACCATCATGTTATCATGAGTCAGGGATTGGGCTACCTATGGGTAGTGCCATGCGACTCTTTAGCATATCATGAGTTAGTGATTGGGTTACCTATGGGTAGTGCCATGCGACTCTTTGACCCTAGGTATTGATCTACCTGTTAGGTAGGATCATGGGGGTCAGTTGGGATCTACCATATGAGAGGTAGAATCCATGTCCACTGCAGGGACAACACAGAGGTTAGGGTATGTATGGATTGCATAGTTATGTTTAAAGTGTAAAGTTTGCTTGCTAATCCATAATTGATTGCAATATGTTGTTATAGTTAATTGCATGATTCTTGTTTCCACCACATACCGACATATTCATTTATGCTGACCGACGCTTTGTTTGTCGGCGTTTTAGGTACGAAATTGGAAAGGACAAACAATAAAGTGGTACATTGTGAATACATGAATTAAAGTACAAGGAGGATTAGTTATAATAGACTCCAGTTGTGGATAGTAGTTCAGAAATCAAAGATCTTAAAAAGGTATGCAAATTTTTATTTTATTCCAGCTTTTCAGTATAGTTTTGGTAGAATTTAGTAATTATTATTGATTATTTATCGAACCATTGATCCAGTTAATTGGGATAATGGCTTTGACCTTTTGGTCTCCATTAATTGGGGGTTACCGGGAGGCAGGGTCATTACATTTGGTATTAGAGCATTGGTTCCCCATTTAATCTCTAATAATTATTAAATTTTACAAACCCTGTTGAACCGAGGGAGTTATTAGAGGATTTTATGAAAGACAAAGGTGTCTAGAAAAGGATCATGGTCTGGGGGCTGGCAGTATTTTCCTTCGCCCCACTAGTCGGTCACGAGGACTCACGGATGTAGTGTGACTGCCTAGCCAATGTCTTAGGGTCTGACTCAAAATAAGATACCTTTAGGACTCTCTCATCTTTTTCATCCCTTCTCAACCCTAATTCAATCAAGATTCTAAGGTTTTGGGTTTTCTCTCTCTCTTCCTCACCCTCTTGAGGATAGGTTATGTATGATAAGATTAAAGAATCCTCCACAAAATTAATGAAAAACATGTAAACAAGATGTCATGGACATAAGCTTAATAGTTTAAGCATAGACTAAAGATTAGTTGCATGCTTAGGTTGTATGACGTGTTGTCATACCCTCAGGAGAGACCTGAGGTTAGAACTTCTTGTCAGGAGGATGAGTAGAGAGTTGATCTTGGAGGCAGAGACCTCCATTAAAGGTAGAGATCTGTCACATCCTCTGAGGATGATGCTAACCCTAACCCTAAGTGGTGGTTAGAGAAAGATGGCATGATGAGTTAGATATCATGGTCAACCATGTGCATGAGTTGACCTGCTTTTGGTTTTGAATACCTATGAGAAGTATGAGATATGTGAGGTTGGTTGACTTAGTGCCTTCTGGGTGACCCAACTTGTGAAGGGTCATGCATGTTAGGGTAAAGGATGACCCCTACATCAATGAGGTTAGTGATGACCATATAGAAACCCTATGGGCTTATATGAGCATGGCAGTGTATGCACCTAGAGTTTGTCATAGCACTGGCAGTAGGTTAAAACCCAGGCCAGAAGGGCATGTTGGATAGCTTATAAGATAAGCATAAAGAGCTATGGATGATCTTGAGCAAACGTAGGTTTCACCCATGTAGGGGTATACATGTGAGCTTGATCCACCTTTTTAGAGAGAGAACCTCTAGTAGTAAGGTTGTTTATAGGGTTAGCTCTAGAGAGAGAGATCAAGACCTGAGCAATAAGGTTGGAAGCTTAGACTCTAGATATAAGGAACCCTGAGAAGTTGGGTATGTTATGACCTAAGTGGATGGTTGCAGTTGCCTCGTGCATGATCCTTGGAGGCTTGTGGCATCTGGGTTGCCTTTAGAGGAACCAAACCCTAGAGAAGGAAAGAGACTTCTTGAACCGAACTATGGATGTTGTAGGTGCCTACCTTACCTTCAAGGGATAGGAAGAGGAGTTCCTTAGACCCTAAGGAGGTATAGTGTCATGTTGTGAGGCCTCATACCTAGATGTTTGTCCTTGAGGAAGGCTCAATTCTGAGGTGTTGTGGAAGGATAATAGGACGTGCATGGGGTACCTCGTACATGCTTGGTTCATTGTTAGAATGTTGAGTATGTAGTTGGACAACTTTTGTAGAAAAAGTGAACCTAGGGTTCCTAGACCTATAAGAGGGAAAGTAGTAGTACCTGGTGCACTTGATGCTTGTGGCACCAAATCGCAAAAACCAAATTAACTTAAGCGGAAGCAAATCATTTGTAGCGGATTACTGAAAATCACTAAAAATTAAAACTTTTTGCAAAGAGATCCAAACATAAGAAATCTCTTACATCAAGAACCATTGTATAACATTATATGCATCCTGATTTAAAGGTACATGACTAGTACTATCTCTTATCGAGGATTACAACATTAGCTGTCCTATAACATTATATACATACAACACAAAAACCTTGAGGAATCAAGCCAAAATCTCGAGTCGATGATGAAAGCACTATCTATAAATCCCGAAGACCTGAGAGTACAGAGACGACACATTGGACAACTATCTATACAACTAGATAGGTAGTATCTCCACATGAGATATTACTGCTGTCCTCGATGCTGCTGTTGTTCCTTCTCTTCCAAAGGTTTCCTGCCTCTTTGTCCGCGTCCACCTAAAAACATTGGATCCCACGGGGGTGAGACAATTGTAAATTGCCCCAGCGGGAGATATAACTCTCCACCAAAACATTGTATTGCAATTTAAAGATATGAAACTGAGCAAAGGTTAAGCAGTTTAAAGCATCCTCAACTTTGTAAGCATTAAAACTATTTATGATAGAGCAATATATCATCTATTCTTTTAATAAGGAATAGGAATGACATGTATATCATTTATCTAACATGTTATACCATCATATCAAACTTTTCTTGTGACACTCATCATCTTGTTATGTCACCCATGAAACCTTCTTGTTTCATTCTATTGGCCTTAGCCAACCTGTTAAACATATAAAGAGATATATCTACCATGTACTCATTTATCATAAATGTAGGAATTGGGTTAATACCAATCCTAAATCATAATTACATGCATTAGGTTATTACCAATATTGTGTTATCACTATAGGCATTTAGCCTCTGCCAGGTATTGGACTTTTCCAAATGTGATTACACCGCCAGGCATTAGACACTACCAATCCTGATTTCACAGCCAGACATTGGACTTTAGCCAACCCTGATTACATGCATTACACCTCTGCCAAGTATTGGACTTTAACCAAACCTGATTACACAGCCAGGCATTGGACTTTAACCAATCCTGATTTCATAGCCAGGCATTGGACTCTAACCAATCCTGATTTCACAGCCAGACATTGGACTTTAACCAATCCTGATGACATGCATTACACCTCTGCCAGGTATTGGACTTTAACCAAACCTAATTTCACAGCCAAGCATTATACTTTAACGAATCCTGATTACAGGCATTACACCTCTGCAAGGTATTCGAATTTAACCAAACCTGATTTCACAGCCATGCATTAGACTCTAACCAATCCTGATTTCACAGCCAGACATTGGACTCTAACCAATCCTGATTACATAGTTCATGGAATTTAATTCCTTTAACTCATCATTGATCATCACATACTACTTTAGGATTTGAAACCTGAGGTTAGCCTACATATCTTTACACATTCTTTATTGAATACAGTTGTTCCTCTTATTAAGTTTATTAAAACATTATCCTTTCTTATAATAAACTTTTATAATCATTTTGGTACCTCTCACTATGCCATAATTGCTCTCATGGCTCATAAGGCCCATAAAGCATCTTGTCACCTCTCACTAGGCAACATTTAACCATATGGCTCACAAGGCCATTAAACATCTTATCACCTCTCACTAGGCAATGATAACATATTACTTCATGTAATACAATAGTAACACCTCTATTCCCTCAATAGGGTTAGGGCTTACTATTCATATCATATTATGATTTCTCATGTCCCATTACCCAATTTAGGGTTAAGGTTTCCCATCTCACATTAGGATTTCATAGTTATCAAAGTACATCAACTTTGAGATGCTAACTGTGAAGTCTTTCATATCTTGATGTATCACTTACCTCATTACCTCCAACTTTCTTAAGTTATCAGCTTATCTTGGATTAAGGTATTTCCCATCTTAATCCTTTCATCCACTAACCTATCACTCTTACCATGAAGTGCATAGGTTACACATAAGAATGGTCCAATTATCTTTAATGATATGAACTCATCTTAGGTTAAGGCATTGCTTACAATAAGCTTGCCTATAATCAACCATTTATGATATTTCACCCTTATAAGGTTTTACCGACTGTTTTATTATTAGGGTTCTGGGTTGTCATCATGCTTTTCAAGATTAAGGCTTCATGTATTATAACTTCAATTAGGGTTTCACATACAATCGACCTCAATTAGGGATTCACATGGAATCAACCTCAATTAAGATTTCCACTATGGTTACCCACATCTTGGGTCTACTATTCATCTCCAATCAGGGTTTTACATCTCATTTCCCTAAATTGGAGTTTCATATATAATTACCCTAGATTAGGGTTACATCCTCACCCTGGATTAGGGTTTCATTCAGAATTGCCCTCAATTAGGGTTAGAGTTCAATAGCCTTGTCAATTAGGGTTTATGTTCATGATTAGGGTTTCATGATCTCTTTGCTTAAGAATCATACCCTTAATCACCTCATGAATCATATTCATGTATGAACCTCATGCTATCATCTTCTCAACTTGATTAGGTCATATCAACCCTTCAATCAAGTACATACAACTATGATTAACATAGAGTACCACCTCATTGTTCCTATAAGCAATTAGGGTTCATCCCTTAATTGGCACTAATCACTTAGGTACTATTAGGATTTCAACCTTTGTACCTTCATTTATTATCATTACTAATCATCATTTGATCAATGGATCATTCATCATCTTAATTCTCAAGAGATTCAATTACATTGGACCTCCAATACATAAGGTATCCAATTGAATTGACCAATTGGATCTTCAATTACAATAGGTGTCCAAGTGGATTAACCAATTGATTCCTTAATCAATCTTGAATACTTGATCCCCAAACGGTCTTAGTCTTTCAAAGTTCAAATGGTTTGAAACCGTTTGGTAAAGGTGGTGCTTGAGACCGTTTGCTAAAGCAAGTACTTGAAACCATTTGCTAAAGTACCTTTTTGAAACTGCATGGACTCAACCGGTTTGGGATCGTTTGGTCCCAAATGGTCTTGAGACTGTTTGGTCCAAACCTCCTTAAAACTGCATGGAGCAAAGATGGTCTCAACCTATCAAGTCGATTTGGGGTTCTCAATGTTGATTCCTTCAGTCATTGAATTCATGTAACCAATCTTCAATTGGACCCATCACCATACTTCAATTGAGTTAATTAGGTCATCCTTCAACTGATTTGACCCTCAATTGATCATCAATTAGGGTTTGAATCAATTGTATTAGGGTTTGGAATCGATGATCCTTCAACATTAACCAATGTGAGTCTAGTTGCTTTAAAACTATTGGACCATCATCCAAATTGAACATATCCTGGCCCCAAACGGTCTTGAGGTCATTTGGATGACCTCCAAATGGTATTGAGACCGTTTTCCCATGTCAACATCAAAATCCAAGTCAATCAATCAAAGTTTGGATCATTGGATTGATCACCAAATCAACATTGATTGCACTTCAACTTAGTACCTTTAGATCTTCAAACACCTAACCATAGTCAACCCTAGACCTCCAAACGGTCTTGGGTGACCCCCAAACGGTCTTGGGATTGTTTGGATGACCTCCAAATGGTCTTGTGATCGTTTTACCATCATATCATAATTAACCATGTCATTCAATTAGGGTTGGATCCTAGGATTGGTCACCAAATCAACACTTAATTGTATTTCAATTTGGTATCTTTGAACCTTCAAACACTTGACCAAACTTAACCCTAGACATCTAAACGGTCTTGGGTGACCCACAAACGGTTTTGAGACCGTTTGGGTGATCCCCAAATGGTTTTGAAACCGTTTGGGTCAATCAACCCAAAACATCAACTCATTCAATTGTAAAATCAACACTTAGCCGATTAGGGTTTATACCATATGTTTGAATCTTCAAATACCTAACCATACTCAACCATAGACCTCAAAACGGTCTTGTTTGACCTATAAACGGTCTTGAGACCATTTGGGTGATTCCCAAATGGTTTTGAAACCGTTTGGGTCAATCAACCCAAGTTTCAAACTCAATCACTTATGAAAAATGCACTCAACCCGATTAGGGTTTAGGTGATTGATGGACCTTCAACTCATGAACCGATTGGAGTTAATCAATAATAATTGATGGTTCATTAACATAGATCATTATAAACAAGTACCCAAATGGTCAACCCTGGTCAACATCACCAAACGGTCTTAAACCATTTGCTTCTATGTGGTTTAGTGAAACCGTTTCATTCCAAACGGTTTGAAACCATTTGCTCCCAAAACACAAACCGTTTGGACATTTGATTGAAATCGTTTGGTCTAGATATTTGGGGAGGTGTATGCTTATGATGATGTCATCATCATCAAGCTCTAGACCCACGAAACCTGCTGTGAGTTTCATGGAGATTGCATCAATCAACCAAATCAATAATTGTAAATAGAGAAATGATCATTATTTGATGGGGAATTGAATGCAATAACAAAGTTAGGGTTTCAAGTTATAAAACCCGCCTCCAATTGAGCTCCAAAGCTCCAATATCATGGAAAAAATGGTGGATGAAGCTTTTGCAACTCCTCCTAAGCTCGTCCTCAAGTGTTTGGTTGAAAGATTGGCTAGGGTTGATGAGGAGATCGAAATAAGAAGAAATCAATGATTTATTTTCAATTTCCACCATGGAATCAAGGAGAACGAATGTCAAGGACTTACCAACAGTTTGGGGGTGGTCCTCCTGACCCTCCCAATCTCCCTTGGTCGTTTCCCAAGCAAGGAGAAGAAGTGGGGTCGAAAAAGCCTTTCATTTGGCTTGTAAAAGGTCTTTTTATAAAAATCAATGAGAGAGAATATGCTTTGTAAAAAAATCCATTTAATCCCAAAAATATGGCCGCCTCTTCCCCCTCAACTTCCTTAGGGACGAGGCTATATTGTTTGACTCTTATTCCTCTCCATTATCCATGATTTAATGAAAATCGAATTAAGCACCTTAAATCATATTATACTTGTGGGCTCTGATCTCCAAACCATAACATAAACACGATTAAAACTTAGCGGAAGCGAATCGGTAATCAACGGAAGACAAAAATCACGGGAAATTAAAACTTTTCGAGATAAGAACTTGGATCCATAAAACTTCTTTCATAAAGAGAGATAAACTGTTTACATCTCAGGATAATTACTTCTTGAGCAATTATATACATCAAGATACAAAATCTCAAGATCACTATACAAAAGACTCCAAGACTTGAGAGTACAGAGGACTCATAGGACTGACTCTAACTACACCACATGGCAGGACAATCTCCACCTGAGATTACTGCTGCCCCTGGTGCTGCTGCTGCTGAGACTGATCACCTGTAGGCTGGTTCCTTCGTCTCCGACGTCCACCTAAAAAGTTGAAGTCTACGGGGTGAGACAATTATACATAATTGTCTCAGCGAGAGTTATAACTCTTCGCCAGAAGCTTTATTATAACATCAAAGAATATCTTAAACAGTAAAGCCTTCAAAGCATTCTATAACAGTTGCAGGTATAACAAGATCTCAATCATTTAGGAGATATGGAGAATATAAACACTATTGCAATGTAACATCAATCAACTAACTTGGAGTTATCTCTAACAAGTTATACTACATGGTTGATTATGTTTTACAAACAACATTATGCCCTGTGGAGATGAGGTTTACCACTCATACCCCAACTGATCGCTGAGAAGTCACATAAGTATCATACATAGGTCATTAAGAGAGCCGGATTCTCATGACCTTCTCCTTCCTCAGTCAGTAAGAGGATCACTTGTAGGACATCTAGTGTCTCTACTACTATAGCTCACCAGGGTAAACTGGTCCTTCGCTATTCTAGAGTCACAGTGGCATTCTGTACTCTCTTCGTCATCAGGAGGTTTCATATTTACCTACCACTGATACGGATATCTGTGCTTTCTTCGTCATCAGGAGGTTTCATGTTTACCTACCACTGATACGGTATGGAAATATAGTGAAGGATGGATGGATTGCACATCTACATCACTTTCCTACACTAGGATGTAAGGTTCTACACATCCATGTACCCCACATACTCAAAAGTATGTGCTCCAGGAGTTCCCTGAGGAAAACCTGTTTCACCATCACTTAATCTCTGATAATGATGGATCTATGATCAGGGCTCTACATTATACTTGATTAGTTAGGTACATTCAGTATTCTTTAATAGCATACATTGTTCTCCAAACAATAACAGTAGCATAACAGCTATAAAACAAGAATACTAAATGTAACAGGCCTAACTCATTTCAATCATCATTTCTCATTATCCTCATCACAAGTCATCTCTAAGGCATGACCTTGATGGTATTCATGGCTCTCACAACCCATTATCAGCATAGGATGCCACTGACAAGGCATCAGATTACTTTACTTATTCATAAGGCTAACAACATGCCTTTAATGAATATAACATCAACATCCATACCTGGATATGATTACCTTCATATCAGAACCTGCATGGTTAATACAACTGATAAAGGTAATACAACAATAAGGAATATACTTCCTACTCTTGTCATAAGAGTTAAATCTCTAATTCACATCAAATAGAGTTTAATACTCAAAAGCATGCCATTACCCTTGAATTAGGGTTTACTATTCACATTACATGTCATCACCCTTGAATTAGGGTTTACTATTCACACTAAGGTGGATTGAACTCATAACATCATCATATATGAGTAACATCTTCATTGATGCTCTTAGATTAGTTAAAGGTTTATCATTTATCATAATTAGGGTTTCTATGATCTCTCACAGGTGGATCATACCCTAATTATGCTCATTCCTGTGCATTGGAGATGCTTTGATTGAATTTTCACGTGAAAAGGGTACTTTCTCTCTCTAGAAGTACTTTCTCTCTCTAGAAGTACTTTCTCTCTCATCATAAGGTTAGGTGATGTCAACATCACTCTAGATCAGGTCGGATTAAGTCATCATAGGCTAACATAGCCCAAAACATCACTATCATGTGATTAAGGTTTGATTTGATCAAGGTATTACTTAATTTACCCTTCAGGGGTATTTTGGTAATTCACCCCATTGATCATCATCATGGTCAAAACCTTAGTCAATTAACCCCTTAATAACCTAGGTTGTCATTAGGGTTGATTAGGGCAACATTGAACCATTTATATCATCAATTGATTGAATGAAGTCAACCTTGAATCACATTGATCGATCTTCAACCATCAATCTCCAATTGAGTTGAGATCGTTTGAAAGTGTTGACCGTTTAGCTAATTTTGACTTTTAAAGACCGCGAGGGTGTGTTGACCGTTTGGCCATCTTTGACCTCAGGACCGCGAGGCCTCTTCCTCCTCCAAGACCGCGAGCCCTCCATTGATTCAAGACCGCGAAGACTCAAATTGAGGTTAAGACCGCGAGGATCATGAAGACCGTTTGCCCTTCTTTGACCTCAAGACCGCAAGGCCCTTCGTGGTATTGAGACCGTGAGCCCCCTCTCAGTCTTGATACTGTGCGCCTCCTCATGACCTTGAGACCGCGAGCCTCTTCACGACCTTGAGACCGCGAGCTCACATGGTCTCAACCACTTGGACCCTCAACAAGGTTCAATGGTTACAACCGATGATGTCAACCAATGTTGAAGCCCTCAAAAGGTCAAAGCTATGTTGACCACTTATGGATTGGGTTAATTAAGATTATGCTTGACCACTTGGTCATTCAATTGACCCTCAATTGTTGACCAATTAGGGTTGAAGTCGATTCAATTAGGGTCTATCAATGTTCACCCATCAACACTCAACAATGTGACTCAACACCAAGTTGAACCCTTCAATTGAGCTCCAATTGGGCCCAAACTTGGCCCAAACGGTCTTGAGGTCATGTGGGTGGTCCCCACATGGTCTTGAGACCGTTTGCCCAATATTTCATCAAAGTCTAAGGTGATTTGATAGGGGTTGAACCATGATTGAACCACAAAACAGAATTTTGATTATATTGACAACTTATTTGCAATTAGGTCCTCAATTGGTCAAATTACTTAACCCTAGACCTTCAAACGGTCTTGGGTGATTGTCCTCTCGGTCTTGAGACCATTTGGATGAGTTCCAACCGGTCTTGAGACCGTTTGCCCATCCAATTTTGGATTCTAGTGCAAATTCATCAAGGTCTGACCTATTGAGTTGATGATCATATCAATATTTAATTGCAATGTAATTTGGTGTAATTGTACCTTCAATTGGTCAAATAATCTTGACCCCAGACCTCCAAATGGTCATGGTTGATTGCCCTCGCAGTCTTGAGACCGTTTGGGTAACCCCTAAACGGTCTTGAGACCGTTTAGGTCAATCAACCCTAAAAACCCTAATTAGGTCACCATAATTTCAGTACTGATTTCATCTAGGGTTAGCCCTAGTATTCACCCTTCAACTCTTAGCCCGTTTGGAATTAGACCATCAAACTTGGTGAGTTGTTAATTAACATTATTTTGAACAGTAATATCATACGGTCAATGCCTGGTCAACGACCTTACACGGTCTTGAGACCGTTTTCCCAAAAAGGCAATTTCAGACCGTTTGAAAATCAGGAATAAATTCATTTAAAGTTGTTACTTAAAAAGGTCATATCTCCCGATTCCTTTGGAGTTAGCCTCCCAAATTTTGAGGGTAATTAGCTTATATAATTAGGAACAGATTTCGTATACGGTCCACGCTCGGTAAACGGGGCCAAACGGTCTTGGAGACCGTTTTCCCTGTCGCGGTCTCGAGACCGTTTGCTCACCTCGCGGTCTTGAGACCGAGAGAGCAAACTGGTGAGACCGTTTAAGGAAGTGAAAAGCGGTGGGTTTTTCTTGGAAATCACGCCTTCGTCTCCTAGCTCAAGAATAGTACGAATATATCATGGATTTTCTTGCAAAATAGCAGGGAAAAGTAGGGAAACATTAAGAGCTATCATTAAACCGTATATAAAAGATGTTCATAATAAAGCATGGTTTAGAGTTATAAAACCCGCCTAAAGCTTGCTCCTTGAGCTCCAAGCTTTCAAGATCCAAGCTCTAATGGCTTCCTTGAGTTCCCACAGGTTGTCCAAGGTGAAAACTCCAAGGAAGGATGAAAAGAGACGGCTAGAAAGGTAGGGTTTCGAGAGTTAGCCACCAAATTGACTTTGAATTCGAGTTCTAACCATGGAATTAGGCAAGAAGAGGGGTCCCAAACCTACCTTGTTTCCCTTGGTCGTCCTCCTTAGCTCCAAGGCAGTCTTTGGTCGTCTTTGGTGAAATGAAACAGTGAAGGGAACGAAGGGAAAGTTCCCTTGCATAGAGAAGTTGAGGGTATATATACTAGGGGTAGAATTTTCAACATTAGTTCATAAGTTGTCCATAATTTCAACTAGGTCCCTCCTTTTTTACTTGATCGTCCCTTATCTTTATTCTAAGGACAAACCTTCTCTTAAGGTATTAGAAAAAGAAGGTAAAGGAGAGCAATCTAATAATAAGGTACATACATAAAGAACTATTGCACATATACCCTGATTATTCCATCACAAGGTATATTTCATAACTTGATAATTCAAATGAGGTGACTTCCTCATCATTTCTTCTCTTAATGATGGCAAGAGTCTAAAAAGAGACATTAGATGACATATTTCACAATTTGCATCCCTTAATTTGGGTAAATTGCATTTTACCCCAAACTAGGGTTTCAAGCATCGGGATTGCTTCCACAACTGCACCTTGGTGCCCTAGCTTGGGAAATCCCTCAAACTTTACCAAAAAGATTCTCATGATGTCTCAACATCAGAGGAACATCTCAACATGTGCAAATTGCAAGCTAACCCTTTTAACTGGGTAAATTGCACATAGGTCCCTGTATAACAAAACAATGCTACAACTTTAAATAAAAAGGAGCAAATACTGAAATATATGTTTCTGAGAAACTTAATTACATGCTCAGAGTTAATCACAAAGATTTAATTACATATTTAGGCAAAACACCTAGGGTTGACTCTTAACCCAGGTCAGGGATGTTACAAATTATCCACCCCTTACAAGGATTTCGTCCCCGAAATCGATAAAACATACTAAGAGAAAAGGGCAGTATACTTCCTTCTCATCTCATCCTCTAATTCCCAAGTGGCTTCTTCAACTCCACGATGGTTCCAGAGGACTTTCACAAGACTTATATCTTTCTTCTTTAACTTTTTAATTCGTTTATCAAGGAATGACACTGGTCCCTCCTCATAGGATATGTCATCATTCAATTCTACCTCCATAGGTTGTAGAACTGACTCGGTGTCTGGGTGACATTTCTTCAACATAGAAATGTGAAACACAGTGTAACATCCCAGGATTTGAGGCCTCATATAACATGATCTTAAAAGGAATGATTGGACTACCCATATCACCAAGGTGCACCTCCTTTTCCGGGAGCCCATCTCTAAAGAACTCCATAGTTAAGCGTGCTAAGCTTGGAGTAGTACTAGGATGGGTGACCAGTCAGGAAGTTGATCCTAGCTTGCGCGCGAGTGGAAAAAAGTGTGCAGTTAAGGCTAGTGGTGGTCTGTGGGGCCAGTCGTCATTCCTAAAACTCTACTAGAGCCTTGGGCAGTGGGCCCGGGCATTACAAATGGTATCAGAGCCATAGACCCTCCAGTAGGTGGGGCCCACATGGGCATGTGGCATGCCAGTCTTGAGCCGTGCGGTCCAGGCAAGTTGGAAAGGGCTATCTGTAGAGACGAGATGGAGCCGCCCTTGCACTGGTAGCCGTGGACGGGAGCTGGGTGTCTATGGGCCATTGTGGGTCTGCACTGAAATGGGGTCAGATTATGAGGCCATATAGTTGAGCCTTGACGAGGACGTCAAGAGTCTAAGTGGGGGAGATTGTAACATCCCAGGATTTGAGGCCTCAGATAACATGATCTTAAAAGGAATGATTGGACTACCCATATCACCAAGGTGCACCTCCTTTTCCGGGAGCCCATCTCTAAAGAACTCCATAGTTAAGCATGCTCAGCTTGGAGTAGTACTAGGATGGGTGACCAGTCGGGAAGTTGATCCTGGCTTGCGCGCGAGTGGACAAAAGTGTGCAGTTAAGGCTAGTGGTGGTCTGTGGGGCCAGTCGTCATTCCTAAAACTCTACTAGAGCCTTGGGCAGTGGGCCCGGGCATTACACACAGGATGTAACCTCTGTAACTCAGGTGGTAGCTCTAGTCTATATGCTACCTTTCCAATCCGTTCGATGATTGGATAAGGCCCACCAGTCGGGAAGTTGATCCTGGCTTGTGCGCGAGTGGACAAAAGTGTGCAGCTAAGGCTAGTGGTGGTCTGTGGGGCCAGTCGTCATTCCTAAAACTCTACTAGAGCCTTGGGCAGTGGGCCCGGGCATTACACACAGGATGTAACCTCTATAACCCAGGTGGTAGATCTAGTCTATATGCTACCTTTCCAATTCGTTCGATGATTGGATAAGGCCCCATATATCTAGGAGCTAACTTCCCTTTCCTTCCAAAACGAAGGACCCCTTTCCAAGGTGAGACCTTGAGATACACTCTGTCTCCAACCTGGAACTCTAAGGGTCTACGACGTTTGTTAGCATAAGATTTCTGCCTATCCTAAGCAGTCTTAATCTTATGTTGTATTACTTTAATCTTTTCTGTGGTCTGCTGCACAAGGTCAGGACCTAACAATTGATGTTCACCAGTCTCAAACCAACACAAAGGTGATCTACAACGTCTACCATACAAGGCTTCATAAGGTGCCATATCAATACTATGCTGATAGCTATTGTTATAGGCAAACTCTATCAAGCTTAGGTGTAGATCCCAACTTCCGGTGAACTGGAGAACACATGCTCTCAACAGGTCTTCTAAGGTTTGTATGGTCCTTTCCGACTATCCATCAGTCTGTGGATGAAAGGCTGTACTAAACCTTAGCTTGGTGCCTAAGGCTCTGTGTAACTGTTCCCAAAAACGACTTGTAAACTGAGGACCTCTGTCAGAAACTATTGTGACAGGAACTCTGTGCAAACGCACTATCTCTTGAACATACAACTCTGATAACCTTTCAGCAGAATAGGTTGTTTTGACAGGTAAGAAGTGTGATGTCTTAGTCAACCTATCAACAACTACCCAAATGGAATCATGTCCTTTGCTTGTTCTGGGTAGGCCAACAACAAAGTCCATGGTCACATGGTCCCACTTCCACTGTGGTATGGGTAAAGGTTGCATTGTTCCTGCAGGCTTCTGGTGTTCAACTTTAACTTGCTGACACACAGGACACCTCAGAACAAACTCTGCAACGTCCTTTTTCATCCCAGGCCACCAATACATATCTTTCAAATTCCGATACATCTTGGTGCTCCCTGGATGCATAGCATACATGGAAGAATGGGCTTCTTCCAGGACTATCTTTCTCAAGTTGTCCACATCTGGCACTATCATCCTTTCATTATAACAAGCTACTTGATCTTCCGACTCATGAAAACCATCTTGCTTCTCATTTCCATACTCAGATCTAATCTGTTGAACTGCAGCATCACCTAGCTGTGCTTCCTTAATTTGCTCTCTTAGGGTAGGTTTA
Organism: Alisma plantago-aquatica; assembly: GCA_963693085.1. Classification (NCBI taxonomy): domain Eukaryota; kingdom Viridiplantae; phylum Streptophyta; class Magnoliopsida; order Alismatales; family Alismataceae; genus Alisma; species Alisma plantago-aquatica. The sequence continues at coordinate 895,508,466 of OY856412.1, read as the reverse complement.
ATATGCATCTCAGCTAACAAACCGGCTAACAATGACACCTTCAACTGTACATTGTCTTGCCTTAAAGAGATAAGCATATCTCTTCTAGAGAATACTAAAGAGTTTAGTTGTGCTCTATTCATGGTTGATGTTGCTGATTTCCTACTCAAGGCATCTGCAACAACATTGGCCTTGCCTGGATGGTAATCAATTGTACAGTCGTAGTCCTTGATTAACTCCATCCAGCGACGTTGCCTCATGTTGAGCTCATGCTGAGAGAAGATATACTTAAGGTTTTTGTGGTCTGTGAAAATCTGGAATGTCTCTCCGTAGAGATAATGTCTCTAGATCTTCAAAGCACGAACCACAGCAGCTAACTCCAAATCATGTGTCGGACGATTCTCCTCGTGTTTCTTAAGCTGTCGGGAAGCAAAAGAAATCACTTGTTTATCCTGCATCAACACACATCCTAGTCCATTTTTGGAAGCATCACAGAAAACTACATATCCTTTTCCTTGTTCAGGTAGCACTAGCACAGGTGCACTGGTCAACCTCTCCTTCAACAACTGGAAAGATGGTTGACACTTATCACTCCAAGAAAAAGGAACATCTTTCCGGGTCAACTTGGTCAAAGGTAAAGCTATAGAACTAAAGTTCTTAATGAACCTTCGATAATAGCCAGCTAACCCCAAGAAACTTTGAATCTCCGTCGGTGTCTTCGGTTGTTCCCATTGTAGAACAGATTCTACCTTTGTAGGGTCAACACGAATTCCCGAGGCGGATATCACATGTCCAAGAAAAGATACCTCCGGCAGCCAGAACTCACACTTGCTAAACTTAGCGTATAGCTTATGTTCTCTTAGCAGGGTCAAAGCTTGGCGAAGATGTTGCTCATGCTGCTGAGCATCCTTACTATAAATCAGAATGTCATCTATGAAGACGACAACACACTGATCAAGGAAAGGTCGAAAAACTCTATTCATGAGTTCCATAAATGCAGCTGGTGCATTGGTTAGTCCAAACGACATAACCGTGAACTCATAGTGACCATATCTTGTCCTGAAGGCGGACTTGGATATGTCACTATCCTTAATGCGGAGTTGATGATATCCAGACCTCAAGTCTATCTTTGAAAAGACTGTTGCACCACGCAACTGGTCAAAGAGATCATCAATCCTCGGCAGAGGGTACTTATTCTTTATTGTTACTTTATTGAGTTGTCTGTAGTCGATGCACAAACACATTGACCCATCTTTCTTTTTAACAAACAAGATCGGAGCACCCCAAGGTGAAGTACTCGGTCGGATAAAACCTCTCTCAAGTAACTCTTGAAGTTGTTTCTTGAGTTCTGCCATCTCGACAGGCGCCATCCTATACGGAGTTTGAGCTATGGGTTTCGTATCTGGGATCAGATTGATTTCAAAGTCAATCTCCCGAGGTGGTGGTATACCAGGAAGTTCTTCAGGAAACACATCTTCAAATTCCCTGACTATAGGAACTTTAGCAGGATTGGAACTTTCCTTGGTAACATCTACCACATGGGCTAAGAATGCATAACATCCTTGCCTCAACAGCTTATCAGCAACCATAGCTGATACAAGATAGGTGGGCAAAATCTTTCTTTCTCCTTGAAAGATCCATGTGTTGCTTTCATCAGCAAAAACATCCAACTTGGACTCACAATCCAAGACAACTCTATATCTTTCTAAGGTATCCATCCCGAGGATTATATCAAATCCCTGCATATCAAGTGGTATAAGATCCACTTGAATGCGATGGTCAGAAAAGAAAAGGATGCAGGGAGAACATACCTCCTGCAAAACGGCAGACCCACTCAACGGAGTCTCTAACAACAAACTATCTGCTCTATGACTAACAGTCACATTGCAGTTACGAATCACTTCACGAGTGATGAAAGAGTGCGTAGCACCCGGATCAATCAGAACGGATACAACATAGGATGTAGACATATCAGAATATAAAAGTTTCATCTGACCTGCCACTACCTGTGGATTGACCACTACCTCAGGTGGGTTCATAGCATAGAACCTCGCAGTCGCCTGGTGTTGAGGTGGTGCTGATGATCCAACTTGAGACGCTTGTCCACGTCCTCGAGCTGCTCCTTGATGTTGTCTATTCTGAGATCCCTGTTGATTCTGTCTCGGAGGTTGTTGTGTCACACTAGCAGGCCTAGAACGGCAATCCTTCATCAAGTGTCCCACCTTACCACAGATGTAGCAACTCCTCTCCTGTTGCTGTGGTTTGGGTGGTCCAGTAACTGACACTGATGTAGAACTGTGCATCCCTTGAAGCGGTTGACTACGTCCTCTACCTCTGCTTGGTGTCCATTGAGTTTGAAAACTCGATCTGGGTGGTGGAGGGTTAGGTGCAGAGAATCTAGGTTTCTTGGAATCCCTAGATGAAGAACCCTGGAACTGTGGATATCTTTTATGGGTTTGTCTTTTCTCAACCACAGATCTCTCTATCCTTCAGACTGACTCAACGAAGGTAGAGAATCTCTCTATGTTTTCTAAGGCAGACACATGGGTTGACATATCAGAATTCAAACCCTTTTCGAATCTTCTGATTCTTTCCTCATCCGTAGCAGCCATGTGCGGACAGAACCGCAGCAACTCCATGAACTTAGCTTCATACTCACTAATGTTCATCATACCCTGCCTTAGTTTCTCAAACTGAGAGATCTTCTCATCTAGGAAGGTCTTTGGAAAATATCTATTGATAAATTCCCGACGAAACTCTTCCCATGAGAACTCTACTCCAGGTCTCTTCTGCTCTTCCATGTTCCACCAGTGACCAGCACTGCCTTTGAGAAGATAGACAACATGTCTAACCTTCTCAGCTTCCGGAATCATAAGAATCCTGAAAGCCTTCTCCAACTCTGTCAACCATAAGTCAGCATCTGTAGGGTCGGCAGTTCTGAAGTACTCGGTAGCTCCGACACGACGAAGTCATTCGAATGTCTTACCGATACCTTGTGCTTCAGGCTGGACAGGTGCCCTAGGTGCAGGAATGGGCATCCTATCGATTATATGTGTCATGGCAGTCATGAACTGCCCGAACATCGTCTGTACAGCTGGGTCACTCATGTCAGCTGGGTCGAACTGGGGTGGCTCTCTTGGCGACTCAGGTGCAGGTTGTTCTATTCTTGGAACTCTTGCACCGCCTCGAGGTGCACTAGCACTACTCTCTTCCACGTGCTCATTACGATGTTCTGACATTCTTATGTATCTTCTTCTCCTGAGGAGCAGAAGATTCTATTAGATGAGGAAGGAGTACTAAAGGTAGACTCGACATCCTAAGTCCTATGCCTCTGTAGACTCAACTGAACCTGGAGCTCTGATACCACTAGTTGTGGGCTCTGATCTCCAAACCATAACATAAACACGATTAAACTTAGCGGAAGCGAATCGGTAATCAGCGGAAGACAAAAATCACGGGAAATTAAAACTTTTCGAGATAAGAACTTGGATCCATAAAACTTCTTTCATAAAGAGAGATAAACTGTTTACATCTCAGGATAATTACTTCTTGAGTAATTATATACATCAAGATACAAAATCTCAAGATCACTATACAAAAGACTCCAAGACCTGAGAGTACAGAGGACACATAGGACTGACTCTAACTACACCACATGGCAGGACAATCTCCACCTGAGATTACTGCTGCCCCTGGTGCTGCTGCTGCTGAGACTGATCACCTGTAGGATGGTTCCTTCGTCTCTGACGTCCACCTAAAAAGTTGAAGTCTACGGGGTGAGACAATTATACATAATTGTCCCAGCGAGAGTTATAACTCTTCGCCAGAAGCTTTATTATAACATCAAAGAATATCTTAAACAGTAAAGCCTTCAAAGCATTCTATAACAGTTGCAGGTATAACAAGATCTCAATCATTTAGGAGATATGGAGAATATAAACACTATTGCAATGTAACATCAATCAACTAACTTGGAGTTATCTCTAACAAGTTATACTACATGGTTGATTATGTTTTACAAACAACATTATGCCCTGTGGAGATGAGGTTTACCACTCATACCCCAACTGATCGCTGAGAAGTCACATCAGTATCATACATAGGTCATTAAGAGAGCCGGATTCTCATGACCTTCTCCTTCCTCAGTCAGTAAGAGGATCACTTGTAGGACATCTAGTGTCTCTACTACTATAGCTCACCAGGGTAAACTGGTCCTTCGCTATTCTAGAGTCACAGTGGCGTTCTGTACTCTCTTCGTCATCAGGAGGTTTCATATTTACCTACCACTGATACGGATATCTGTGCTTTCTTCGTCATCAAGAGGTTTCATGTTTACTTACCACTGATACGGTATGGAAATATAGTGAAGGATGGATGGATTGCACATCTACATCACTTTCCTACACTAGGATGTAAGGTTCTACACATCCATGTACCCCACATACTCAAAAGTATGTGCTCCAGGAGTTCCCTGAGGAAAACCTGTTTCACCATCACTTAATCTCTGACAATGATGGATCTATGATCAGGGCTCTACATTATACTTGATTAGTTAGGTACATTCATTATTCTTTAACATCATACATTGTTCTCCAAACAATAACAGTAGCATAACAGCTATAAAAGAAGAATACTAAATGTAACAGGCCTAACTCATATCAATCATCATTTCTCATTATCCTCATCACAAGTCATCTCTAAGGCATGACCTTGATTGTATTCATGGCTCTCACAGCCCATTATCAGCATAGGATGCCACTGACAAGGCATCAGATTACTTTACTTATTCATAAGGCTAACAACATGCCTTTAATGAATATAACATCAACATCCATACCTGGATATGATTACCTTCATATCAGAACCTGCATGGTTAATACAACTGATAAAGGTAATACAACAATAAGGAATATACTTCCTACTCTTGTCATAAGAGTTAAATCTCTAATTCACATCAAATAGAGTTTAATACTCAAAATCATGCCATTACCCTTGAATTAGGGTTTACTATTCACATTACATGTCATCACCCTTGAATTAGGGTTTACTATTCACACTAAGGTGGATTGAACTCATAACATCATCATATATGAGTAACATCTTCATTGATGCTCTTAGATTAGTTAAAGGTTTATCATTTATCATAATTAGGGTTTCTATTATCTCTCACAGGTGGATCATACCCTAATTATGCTCATTCCTGTGCATTGGAGATGCTTTAATTGAATTTTCACCTGAAAAGGGTACTTTCTCTCTCTAGAAGTACTTTCTCTCTCTAGAAGTACTTTCTCTCTCATCATAAGGTTAGGTGATGTCAACATCACTCTAGATCAGGTCGGATTAAGTCATCATAGGCTAACATAGCCCAAAACATCACTATCATGTGATTAAGGTTTGATTTGATCAAGGTATTACTTAATTTACCCTTCAGGGGTATTTTGGTAATTCACCCCATTGATCATCATCATGGTCAAAACCTTAGTCAATTAACCCCTTAATATCCTAGGTTGTCATTAGGGTTGATTAGGGCAACATTGAACCATTTATATCATCAATTGATTGAATGAAGTCAACCTTGAATCACATTGATCGATCTTCAACCATCAATCTCCAATTGAGTTGAGATCGTTTGAAAGTGTTGACCGTTTAGCTAATTTTGAATTTTCAAGACCGCGAGGGTGTGTTGACCGTTTGGTCATCTTTGACCTCAGGACCGCGAGGCCTCTTCCTCCTCCAAGACCGCGAGCCCTCCATTGATTCAAGACCGCGAAGACTCAAATTGAGGTTAAGACCGCGAGGATCATGAAGACCGTTTGCCCTTCTTTGACCTCAAGACCGCAAGGCCCTTCGTGGTCTTGAGACCGTGAGCCCCCTCTCGGTCTTGATACCGCGAGCCTCCTCACGACCTTGAGACCGCGAGCCTCTTCACGACCTTGAGACCGCGAGCTCACATGGTCTCAACCACTTGGACCCTCAACAAGGTTCAATGGTTACAACCGATGATGTCAACCAATGTTGAAGCCCTCAAAAGGTCAAAGCTATGTTGACCACTTATGGATTGGGTTAATTCAGATTATGCTTGACCACTTGGTCATTCAATTGACCCTCAATTGTTGACCAATTAGGGTTGAAGTCGATTCAATTAGGGTCTATCAATGTTCACCCATCAACACTCAACAATGTGACTCAACACCAAGTTGAACCCTTCAATTGAGCTCCAATTGGGCCCAAACTTGGCACAAACGGTCTTGAGGTCATGTGGGTGGTCCCCACATGGTCTTGAGACCGTTTTCCCAATGTTTCATCAAAGTATAAGGTGATTTGATAGGGGTTGAACCATGATTGAACCACAAAACAGAATTTTGATTATATTGACAACTTATTTGCAATTAGGTCCTCAATTGGTCAAATTACTTAACCCTAGACCTTCAAACGGTCTTGGGTGATTGTCCTCTCGGTCTTGAGACCGTTTGGATGAGTTCCAAACGGTCTTGAGACCGTTTGCCCATCCAATTTTGGATTCTAGTGCAAATTCATCAAGGTCTGACCTATTGAGTTGATGATCATATCAATATTTAATTGCAATGTAATTTGGTGTAATTGTACCTTCAATTGGTCAACTAATCTTGACCCCAGACCTCCAAACGGTCATGGTTGATTGCCCTCGCGGTCTTGAGACCGTTTGGGTAACCCCTAAACGGTCTTGAGACTGTTTAGGTCAATCAACCCTAAAAACCCTAATTAGGTCACCATAATTTCAGTACTGATTTCATCTAGGGTTAGCCCTAGTATTCACCCTTCAACTCTTAGCCCGTTTGTAATTAGACCATCAAACTTGGTGAGTTGTTAATTAACATTATTTTGAAAAGTAATCTCATACGGTCAATGCCTGGTCAACGACCTTACACGGTCTTGAGACCGTTTGCCCAAAAAGGCAATTTCAGACCGTTTGAAAATCAGGAATAAATTCATTTAAAGTTGTTACTTAAAAAGGTCATATCTCCCGATTCCTTTGGAGTTAGCCTCCCAAATTTTGAGGGTAATTAGATTATATAATTAGGAACAGATTTCTTATACGGTCCACGCTCGGTCAACGGGGACAAACGGTCTTTGAGACCGTTTGCCCTGTCGCGGTCTCGAGACCGTTTGCTCACCTCGCGGTCTTGAGACCGAGAGAGAAAACTGGTGAGACCGTTTAAGGAAGTGAAAAGCGGTGGGTTTTTCTTGGAAATCACGCCTGCATCTCCTAGCTCAAGAATAGTACGAATATCCCATGGATTTGCTTGCAAAATAGCAGGGAAAAGTAGGGAAACATTAAGAGCTATCATTAAACCGTATATAAAAGATGTTCATAATAAAGCATGGTTTAGAGTTATAAAACCCGCCTAAAGCTTGCTCATTGAGCTCCAAGATTTCAAGCCCCAAGCTCTAATGGCGTCCTTGAGTTCCCACAGGTTGGCCAAGGTGAAAACGCCAAGGAAGGATGAAAAGAGACGGCTAGAAAGGTAGGGTTTCGAGAGTTAGCCACCAAATTGACTTTGAATTCGAGTTCTAACCATGGAATTAGGCAAGAAGAGGGGTCCCAAACCTACCTTTTTTCCCTTGGTCGTCCTCCTTAGCTCCAAGGCAGTCTTTGGTCGTCTTTAGTGAAATGGAACAGTGAAGGGAACGAAGGGCAAGTTCCCTTGCATAGAGAAGTTGAGGGTATATATACTAGGGGTAGAATTTTCAACATTAGTTCATAAGTTGTCCATAATTTCAACTAGGTCCCTCCTTTTTTACTTGATCGTCCCTTCATCTTTATTCTAAGGACAAACCTTCTTCTCTTAAGGTCTTAGAAAAAGAAGGTAAAGGAGAGCAATCTAATAATAAGGTACGTACATAAAGAACTATTGCACATATACCCTGATTATTCCATCACAAGGTATATTTCATAACTTGATAATTCAAATGAGGTGACTTCCTCATCATTTCTTCTCTTAATGATGGCAAGAGTCTAAAAAGAGACATTATATGACATATTTCACAATTTGCATCCCTTAATTTGGGTAAATTGCATTTTACCCCAAATTAGGGTTTCAAGCACCGGGATTGCTTCCACAGCTGCACCTTGGTGCCCTAGCTTGGGAAATCCCTCAAACTTTACCAAAAAGATTCTCATGATGTCTCAACATCAGAGGAACATATCAACATGTGAAAATTGCAAGCTAACCCTTTTAACTGGGTAAATTGCACATAGGTCCCTGTATAACAAAACAATTCTACAACTTTAAATAAAAAGGAGCAAATACTGAAATATATGTTTCTGAGAAACTTAATTACATGCTCAAAGTTAATCAAAAATATTTAATTACATATTTAGGCAAAACACCTAGGGTTGACTCTTAACCCAGGTCTGGGATGTTACAATACTAATATCCATATGTGAGTGGATATTTCTTTTTCTTATAAAATTGTGAGTGAGTTATCCATTCCCTTGGATATTTTCGTGGTCCTTGCAAGGATCAAGGATTTCCACGCACATATGAATCCAAACATTTTAATTTTGGTTGAAGGCCCTTTAATGAATACATTTATTTTTGCCCTAAATCGAATTAGGGTTTCAATTAGGATTAAATCTTGATTATTTTAATATCAAGATTATCTCTCCTCCAACTTAATTCAAATGAGACGACCCTCTCATTTTATTTACTCTACATGATTCCAAGAAACATTAGGGACCTTATTGAAGTGGAAATTTGCATATTGAACCCTAGGTTTTTGGTAAATTGCACTTTACACCAAAACTAGGTTTTAATGCATAAACATTGCTTTATCAACTCTTCCTTGGTACTCAGGCTACCAAAAGCCATACCTTTGCATCATCTTCATTATAATTATGCTTAAACACATGAGGAACATATTATCATGCAACATTTGCAATTTAATTCCTCAACTTGGGTAATTTGCACTTTAGTCCAAAATAAGCAAACATTGCTTCAACATTGTTCAAACATGACCAAAATTGACACATACGTTTCTCAAGAGTCCTAATTACTTTTCACAAGATAAGATTAAGCATATACTCATCTTTATTAATCAAAACACCTAGGGTTAAGTATAACCCAGGTCAGGGATATTACAAATTATAAACCCCTAACAAGGATTTCGTCCCCGAAATCCCTGATACAGAGAAATTGATATTATCCATGCATCATATCATCATGTCCTCACATAAAACCTCATTATTATGGCAACACCATAGAGTTTTGATAAAAAAAAGTTATTTCACACAAATTTATCATGGAATGGTTTACATGGAACACATACTCCCATGTTCCTTAGTTGGTTCGATATTTCTCTTTCAAGATTACCATTATATTCTGTCATCCATTGAAACTATAAGTCTTTTCATACCCTGATTGTGTCATCTCACCTGATAACACCATACTATCTTTCCTTATTACCTGCACTAACTATCTCATTAATTGTACATTCTCTTATCATAGGGAAAGGTCACTTATCAATTAAGAACTTATCTCAAAGATATCTTCAATTGTTATGTTTATGCAAAACATAAACCCCTAACATGTGATGTTCATATTATTTTACAAGATTAATTTTATTTCATAATTGACCATTTCACATATTCAACATAAACCATCTATTATTTCTTAGATACCAGAATCTCTTACCTTGGTATCTATCACATATATTAAAAACACATCACTTATTTATCTTCCTTTCATCTTGGGACATTACTTGTTACGTATATCTTCATCTTGGAGCCAAAGTCCAAGATAAACTGATACCTTTCTAAATATCCATCACATAAACATCTTTATATTATGCACATCAAGTGTCCTATGACCCACTTGATTGCCATGTCCCTGAGAGAAAAGAAAACAAGGAATCATATTCCTCATACAAACATGCTCATATGAGGTTATCTCATATTTCTCTTTCTTATGCTTAGAACATGACACATTTGTTCATTCCATGCTTCTTATTTCATGATACTCATTAGATTGTATCAGAATGACTGCTTGATCAGGGCAATAAAAAAGATTACAATCTAAGAGTTTCCATACTCACTTTATCATCAATAGTTTGTATACCTGGCCAGGATATATAAATACTGAGATTAAGTAGTATGCACTTTTTATGCTATTATATTTCTTCTTTTTCATATTATTACAAATATAAGATTTAACATCACTAGATTTTATCCAGGCATCTCTTCAATACCTCATCTTCTTCTCATAGAGGTAAGAACAACATGAAACATCTATAATGTTTATTATGCAAAATGTAAGTCCTCACAGGATTAATCAAAGAAAGTTCAATCAATTACCTTCCCAATTAACTCAAGAAACCATAATAGACATTTTAGAATGACATTATTTTGTCTAACCTGTCATGATTCATGGAATATTCACTACCTCATGCTGATTCTACCTCAGAGGTTGATTCACCATAACATTTCTGGCTGAGCAATCTCTTACCAGATGTCCAACCTGTCTACACAGGTAGCAAATTCTGGGCACCAAGTATGGTCTAGAGGGTTCTTTACCCTTTCTAGATGACCATTGCCTTGGTGCACTAGCACCTGGTTGTACTGGTGGTACCAAAATCTTTCCCTTTTTGGAACTATTAGGCCTCTGTCCTTGGATTTGGATAGGCCTTTTCTCAATTCTCTCTTCCTTGTTATTTGTTGGACAATTCTTTACAATATGACCAGGCTTTCTACACCTATAGAAAATTCTACTTTTGGGTTGAAACCTATTCCTTCCTTCACTATTTATTGATTCAACAGGCTGAGGTTGAGCACAGACTTGTTCTAAGTCCAAAACTTCATCAATTCCCATTGCTTCCACCTGCTGATGTGGATTACATATCCTGTTGATGTCCAAAACATCATCATTAGGGACTGGTAATCTAGGTTGCACTGCTAGTGCTCAATCCACTAAATACATCATGGTTGCCCTAAATTCCTCAACAGTGATTCCTAAGGAAGGATTTCTTATCACAATTGGATTAGCTAGGGGATTCTCAGGCATTTGTCCCTCTCTTGACTGCTCCCCTGCACCTCTTCTTGGTGCAACATTGCTGCTTTCTGTAGCAAATTCCTCATGTGACCCAGTCATCTTCAAGTTCTTCTTCTCCTATATGAGTAGAAGACATTATTAGATACACTAGATGACACTAGAACATACTCTACTACCTTATTCCTATGTCTCTGTAGACTCAGCGAACCTAGAGCTCTAATACCACTAAATTGTGGCATCCAACTCGAAAAAAACCAAATTAACTTAAGCGGAAGTGAATCATTTGCAACGGATGACTGAAAATCACTAAAAATTAAAATTTTGCAAAGAGATCCAAACATAAGAAATCTCTTACATCAAGAACCATTGTATAACATTATATGCATCTTGTTTTAAAGGTACATGACTTGTACTATCTCTTCTCGAGGATCACAACATTAGCTATCCTATAACATTATATACAGACAACACAAAAACCTTGAGGAATCAAGACAAAATCTCGAGTCGATGACGAAAACACTATCTATAAATACCAAGGACCTGAGAGTACAGAGACGACACATAGGACAACTATCGATACAACTAGATAGGCAGTATCTCCACCTGAGATATTACTGCTGTCCTCGATGCTGCTGTTGTTCCTTCTCTACCAACGGTTTCCTGCCTCTTTGTCCGTGTGCACCTAAAAACATTGGATCCCACATGGGTGAGACAATTGTAAATTTCCCCAGCAGGAGATATAACTCTCTTCCAAAACATTGTATTGCAATTTAAAGATATGAAACTGAGCAGAGGTTAAGTAGTTTAAAGCATCCTCAACTTTGTAAGCATTGCAACTATTTATGATAGAGCAATATATCATCTATTCTTTTAATAAGGAATAGTAATGACATGTATATAATTCATCCAACATGTTATACCATCATATCAAACTTTTCTTGTGACACTCATCATCTTGTTATGTCACCCATGAAACATTCTTATTTCATTCTGTTGGCCTTAGCCAACCTATTAAACAGATAAAGAGATATATCTACCATGTACTCATTTATCATCAATTCAGTAATTGGGTTAATACCAATCCTAAATCATCATTATAGGCATTGGGTTATTACCAATCCTATGTTATCACTACATGCATTTATCCTCTACCAGGTATTGGACTCTTCCAAACCTAATTACACCGCTAGGCATTGGACACTACCAATTCTGATTTCACAGCCAGGAATTGGACTTTATCCAACCCTGATTACAGGCATTACACCTCTGCCAGGTATTGGACTTTAACCAAACCTGATTACACAGCCAGGCATTGGACTTTAACCAATCTTGATTTCACAGCCAGACATTGGACTCTAACCAATCCTGATTTCATAGCCATGCATTGGACTCTAACCAATCCTTATTTCACAGCCAGACATTGGACTTTAACCAATCCTAATTATATGCATTACACCTCTGCCAGGTATTAGACTTTAACCAAACCTGATTTCACAGCCAGACATTGGACTTTAACCAATCCTGATTACAGGCATTACACCTCTGCCAGGTATTGGACTTTAACCAAACTTGATTTCACAGCCAGGCATTAGACTCTAACCAATCCTGATTTCACAGCCAGACATTAGACTCTAACCAATCCTGATTACATACTTCATGGAATTTAATTCCTTTAACTCATCATTAAGCAATTAGGGTTCATCCCTTAATTGGCACTACTCACTTAGGTACTATTAGGATTTCAACCTTTGTACCTTCATTGATTATCATTACTAATCATCATTTGATCAATGGATCATTCATCATCTTAATTCTCAAGAGATTCAATTACATTGGACCTCCAATACATAAGGTATCCAATTGAATTGACCAATTGGATCTTCAATTACAATAGGTTTCCAAGTGGATTAACCAATTGAATCCTTAATCAATCTTGACTACTTGAGCCCCAAACGGTCTTAGTCTTTCAAAGTTCAAATGATTTGAAACCGTTTGGTAAAGGTGGTGCTTGAGACCATTTGCTAAAGCAAGTACTTGAAACCGTTTGCTAAAGTACCTTTTTGAAACCACATGGACTCAACCGGTTTGGGATCTTTTGGTCCCAAACGGTCTTGAGACCATTTGGTCCCAAACGGTCTTGAGACCGTTTGGTCCAAACCTCCTCAAAACCGCATGGACCAAAGATGGTCTCAACCTATCAAGTCGATTTAGGGTTCTCAATGTTGATTCCTTCAGTCATTGAATTCATGTAACCAATATTCAATTGGACCCATCACCATACTTCAATTGAGTTAATTAGTTCATCCTTTAACTGATTTGACCCTCAATTAACCCTCAATTGATCATCAATTAGGGTTTGAATCAATTGGATTATGGTTTGGAATCGATGATCCTTCAACATTAACCAATGTGAGTCTAGTTGCTTTAAAACTATTGGACCATCATCCAAATTGAACATATCCTGACCCTAAACGGTCTTGAGGTCGTTTGGATGACCTCCAAACGGTCTTGAGACCGTTTCCCATGTCAACATCAAAATCCAAGTCAATCAATCAAAGTTTGGATCATTGGATTGATCACCAAATTAGCATTTGATTGCACTTCAACTTAGTACCTTTAGATCTTCAAACACCTAACCATAGTCAACCCTAGACCTCCAAATGGTCTTGGGATAGTTTGTATGACCTCCAAACGGTCTTGAGACTGTTTTCCCATCATATCATCATTAACCATGTCATTCAATTAGGGTTGGATCCTAGGATTGGTCACCAAAGCAACACTTTATTGTATTTCAATTTGGTATCTTTGAACCTTCAAACACTTGAACAAACTTAACCCTAGACCTAAAAATGGTCTTTGGTGACCCCCAAATGGTGTTGAGACCGTTTGGGTGAACCCCAAATGGTTTTGAAACCGTTTGGGTCAATCAACCCAAAGCATCAACTCATTCAATTGCAAAATCAGCACTTAGCCGATTAGGGTTTATAACATATGTTTGAATCTTCAAATACCTAACCATACTCAACCATAGACCTCAAAACGGTCTTGGTTGACCTACAAACGGTCTTGAGACCGTTTGGGTGATTCCCAAATGGTTTTGAAACCGTTTGGGTCAATCAACCCAAGTTTCAAACTCAATCACTTATGAAATCAGCACTCAACCCGATTAGGATTTAGGTGATTGATGGACCTTCAACTCATGAACCGATTGGAGTTAATCAATAATAATTGATGGGTCATTAAACTATATCATTATAAACAAGTCCCCAAATGTTCAACCCTGGTCAACATCACCAAACGGTCTTAAACCATTTGCTTCTATGCGGTTTAGTGAAACCGTTTCATTCCAAACGGTTTGAAACCGTTTGCTCCCAAAACACAAACCGTTTGGATATTTGATTGAAACCGTTTGGTCTAGATATTTTGGGAGGTGTGTGCTTATGATGATTTCATAATCATCAAGCTCTATACCCACGAAACATGCTGTGAGTTTCATGGAGATTGCATCAATCAACCAAATCAATAATTGTAAATAGAGAAATGATCATTATTTGATGGGGAATTGAATGCAATAACAAAGTTAGGGTTTCAAGTTATAATACCCGCCTCCAATTGAGCTACAAAGCTCCAAGATCATGGAAACAATGGTGGATGAAGCTTTTGCAACTCCTCCTAAGCTCGTCCTCAAGCTTTTGGTTGAAAGATTGGCTAGGGTTGATGAGGAGATCGAAATAAGAAGAAATCAATGATTTATTTTCAATTTCCACCATGGAATCAAGGAGAACGAAGTTCAAGGACTTACCAACAGGTTGGGAGTCTTCCTCCTGACCCTCCCAAGCTCCCTTGGTCGTTTCCCAAGCAAGGAGAAGAAGTGGGGTCTAAAAAGCCTTTCATTTGGCTTGTAAAAGGTCTTTTTATAAAAATCAACGAGAGAGAATATGCTTTGTAAAAAAATCCATTTAATCCCAAAAATATGGCCGCCTCTTCCCCCTCAAATTCCTTAGGGACGAGGATATCTTGTTTGAATCTTATTACTCTAAATTATCCATGATTTAAAGAAAAGAAAATTAAGCACCTTAAATTATATGATACTAATATCCATATGTGAGTGGATATTTCTTTTTCTTATAAAATTGTGAGTGAGTTATCCCTTCCCTTGGATATTTTCGTGGTAATTGAAAGGCTCAAGGATTTATATGCACATATGAATCCAACCATTTTAATTTTGGTTGAAGGCCCTTTAATTAATACATTTATTTTTGCCCTAAATTGAATTAGGGTTTCAATTAGGATTAAATCTTGATTGTTTTAATATCAAAATTCTCTCTCCTACAAATTAATTCAAATGAGGCACCCCTCTCGTTTTATTTACTCTACATGATGACAAGAAACATTAGGGACCTTATTGAATTGGTAATTTTCATATTGAACCCTAGGTTTTTGGTAAAGTGCACTTTACACCAAAACTAGGTTTTAATGCATAAACATTGCTTTATCAGCTCTTCCTTGGTACTCAGGCTACCACAAGCCATACCTTCACATCATATTAATTCTCATGATGCTTCAACACATGAGGAACATATTATCATGCAACATTTGCAATTTAACCCCTCAACTTGGGTAATTTGCACTTTAGTCCAAAATAAGCAAACATTGCTTCAACATTATTCAAACATGACCAAATTGAAACATAAGTTTCTCAAGAGTCCTAATTACTTTTCACAAGATAAGATTAAAAATTTAATCATCTTTCTTAATCAAAACACCTAGGTTTAAGTATAACCCAGGTCAGGGATGTTACAATGCTCATGATGAGATTTGAGTTTCTATAGATTCAAGCATGGCACCCCTCATGTTTAGAGGAAAGGGAAACCCCTTGGATTAAGGTGTATGTTTGATGAACCCCTACGTATAGGTTGGTGACATATGTATGTATGATGATGGTTCAATGTGAAGGAATAGAAATAAGTATGACCTATCAGGGAGACCGAGCATGGTTTAATAGGTGGTCTGCTTATTAGCTACGTGCCTTAGTAGCTTGCTAGGGCTAAGCGTGCTCATGTGGATGTAAACCCTGGACATAGGGAAGTTTGTGAATCTTGATGCTATCAGGACATAGTTTCCTCCCATCCTGGGAGAGGGACCCTTTTGTAGGGTATTTACTAGCTTTTTTTGGGTTTGAGATAACCTAAAGAGGTCTCATACGATATTGCGAAGTTAAGTGGAGAGTACATAGTATGAGAATGAACCTACAAACCCATAGATAACTATCTCTAAATGCCTGACCAAGGTAGGTAGGTCGCCATGATTCCTATGAAAGGATGTAAGTCAGACCACGAATGCCAAGAGATATGATGGAAACTTGGGTAAGGATTCAAGTTGGATATGTTCTATGTTAGAATCCTAAGTCTATCCTAGGGTCGGGTAGGGATACGATTGATGGGAGTAGGAGTTGCCTAATTCCCTAGTTGCACATGACCATAGGGTCTGGAGGTAACAACTATCATTGTTTGAGGGCCATGGGTTAGGAGATTGATCACCTTCATGAACTCATGGGACCCAAAGGGCAGATGAAGAGGTCACTCTGTAGATGCATGAGGGAAGAGGGATGACCCCAAAAGTGCCAACACCCTGCAGACCTAGAGGATATGAATAAGGATCGTGTGGTGACCCAAGTGTGTTTGAGACCAATTCTCCATGAAAGAAAACCTGATATCGAAATGTTCATGATGTGGGGACATGTGATGCACGTTTCAACGTAGATTGGAAGGTGTACTGGTGATGTAGGGTGCACCATCTCTACTCTTAGAATGGGAAGAACTCTGTATTTGGTCTGCAACCAAATGCTTATTTCCTCTCATTATGAAGGTGAGAGATAGGGAAATATGCATGCCATACACCAAGGATAACGATGATGAGAGTGGAAATGTTTCTATGATAATAGCATACCCTTGTGGAGTGTACAAAGTGTGGATAGTTTACCAACATCAAGAGTACTAAGGTAGTCATCTTATAAGGATGTTCTTATCATGAGCTGTATGGAATTAATGAGTTAAATAAGTTTGAGTTTGATAACTAAGAGGATGAGCTCTGAGTTTTCCTGATGAGATGATAGGTGGAATACATGGAGGTGTATGTCTCCACTATTACCGAGCACATAAAGATGAAAGGTGGTGATGGATGCTCTTGTTGAGATGCAAATTCCCAATTTACCTAGTGGAAAGACTGGAAGAGGTGGATAGTTGAACCCTAAGTTGTGAGATATGTTTGGATAACACTCAGATGTAACGAGATCTGTTGATTGAGTTAGTGGTTGCTTGGTTAGCCATCCAAGGGCTTGTTGTAATAGAAGGATGGTTGTAGAACCTCAAATGCACTTCTCTGGAAGAGAAGGTGATGAAAACCACAACTGGAGTGTTTTAGGGTTTCTGAGGAATCAACCTTGAGGAATCATGATGTACAAGAGATCATGATACACCATGATACTACTAAGATAGTAGGTGGGAGTAGTACTTTGGATGCCTAAGATGAATTTGCATGTGGCTTGTCGCCATGCATGCCAGGAGGTGAAGGGCAAACACCAGTAACCCAGTGAGTTGATACAGAGGGTCAAGTCCCCGAGGGGGAATGGGAGTTCATCACTATGGATGTTGTGGTAAGTCTCGCATAGACCAAGGGAGGTCAAGATGCAATATGGGTTATGGTATATCACCTTACCAAGATGACAAGTAAGGGAAAGAGAGAGTACTATCAAGAGACAGATCTAGTTCAACTACATGTAAGAGAAAGAGATGGTTCAACTAACCCATGATGCAAGTTCAAAGGTTCTTGAGTATGACATAAAGATTCACTTCCATGCGGTGGAAGTAGATACATGAAGAACTCGATGCAAGTACATCTTATCACCCCTAACTGATGGTTAGCATAATCCAGACTACAGGGTCTGATGAGAGCATGTGTGCTCATTCAGGATGATATATGGAGATAGTTCCTGTCCTATGTAAGATGTGATAATAGCCACCATAGCCAGTATCAGGATGTAAGAAGCTCTGTAAGGGAGGTTGTGTCAGTCACTGCTTCGTTAAGATGATGTTGGTGAAGGGACCTCGTGAAGGTCAGCAAAAGACCACAATGTGTACAGATGAAGTCGCTTTGATCGTGCGATGGCTGAAAGAGAGCCCATGGGTGACATGAGTCGTGAGCTGATGCAAAGAATACTGACATGCAGTTCACTGTGAGAGAATATGTGATATGAAAATCCGACCCCTCTGAGCTATAGCTGAGAAGGTTGAGTCCCCGATACATGGGTCCATTTGAGAGGGATTGGTGGAGATTCTTGTGTGTAGCCTTACCCCTCCGGATAACATGATGTATGATGTGTTCCATGAGTCTGATCTAGAGAACTATGTGAGGTACCCAAGCCATGAGCTGAGCAATGAACCTAGTGAGCTCCTAAGGGAGGCTAACTTACCCTAAGTCACCTATAAGGGTACAATATACCAAGGTGAGAGAGAGAGCTCAGGAGTAAATAATATAAGATGATAAAGGTTCTTTGGAAGCACCATGGAGAGGATGAAGCCACATGGGAGCCAATGACAGATATGGAAAAGTCTTATCCTGAATTGTTTATATGTTTGGTGGAATTTTGAGGGTAAAATTCCTATAAGAGGGGAATGATGTTACAACCTCAATTTTAGATGTGTTTTCAAAATTGAAATTTAATGATTTAATGAATATGGACTTGAATTTAGAAGGTTGTATGGTTTGCTCCAAAGGATGGATTTCTTTGCAAATCTCCCTTTTGATAGGAATTTCGTGATTCCTACTATTATGTTAATCCAATAATGGATATAAAAGAGAAGAAAAGAGGAAAAGTCCAAATAATAGAAAAGATAAATGATAAAAGCAATATATTTATGAGAAATACATTGAAATATCTAGAAAGTGGCATTGATGGCCACAATTGAATGAATTTTGTTTACATATGATTTCTAGTGGGCTTTATTGGCTATTGATCCCAATTAAAAGAAAAAGAAAAAGAAAGGAAAAAGGAATTTATTTGAATAAAGGAATAAATAAAAAATGGATAAAAGATAAGGAAAAATCTAAGAAATATTCCCAAGATGGAATTTCTAGTTTCAAGGAATTCAAGATAATAATTTAATGGCGAAGGAAAGAGAAAATATGTGATATATACATATAATTGAGTGATAACTTGCAAGTAAAGAAAAGGACCCGATTTCTTTAGATAATAAACCGAAATTTGGTATGATGATAGATTATGTCATTAATAAGATTCCCTCAAAATTTGGGATAAAACGGAGCCATGGATTGGGAGTTATGTTTTTTCCAAGATTCCTAAATAATGAGGAATTATATTGAAAATAGGAATTCAATTTTCTTTCTGGTTAAACGCAAGAGATGAGGGCCATTGGATCCTGATCCAACAAGAGCCGCTCATCATCCAGGGTCAATGGAACTAGGACTCTGGCCGCGGACAAGAAGAATTTCCCTTAAATTTTTCTCACGATTCTTCACAAGTGCAAACTAGGCAACTTCTTGGTTGAATTTGGGAGGGAGTTCCACACCTCATAGACCCTAGTTTTTTGTACTTTGGATGCATCGAGAAGAAACACCCAAATCACCCGAAGGTGTGGGTGGCGGCAGGGTTGAGAAACCTTAAAGGGACCCCCCGATCCTATAAATAGAGCCCCTCTCGATTCCTCAGAGCTGCACAAACTCAACCGGCTACGTTACCCTCTGCTCTCGTGCCCTAGGTCCCTGGATTGACATTCCTCCGGCAAGATCACCGCCACGACGCCACCATGGGGTTGAGCGAAGGAAAGGAGGAGGACGAGAAGCCATGGCCGTTAGATCGGGTTCCACCGTGATCCCCCGTGGAGATCCAACGATCTAAGGAGTGGCTGGCTAAATTAGCTCGCGCATGATGAGGAGTGTTAGATTCAAAGGGTGGACCAACAGACTACTGATCAAATGACTGACAATTTTTGGTAATCGTCCTCTCTACTTGAAAAATCTAGAAAATCAGTTTTCCTTGTAAAATTCATAGGAATTTGCTAGAAAACTCAGATGAATAAACTTTATGTATGAAAGTTGATCAGAAAAATATGATGAACAAGATAAAAATGGTTTGGTAACCTAATTCTATCTCATTTTGAAAAATTATATTAATTTGATGAAAAATGTATTAAAATTTGGTTAGAAACCCTAATTGAGTATAATGGATGAATTTATGAGGCTTAATAGGTTAATTCGAGTAATATTAACCTGTTGAATGATAATGTGAAGCCTTAATCTGATTTGGATGGATAATTGCATGATTTAGGGTTTTAAACTAAGTATGAAGGATAATACATTTAGAAACCCTAATTTAGGGAAAAAGGAAGAGAAAACCATGTTTAATTCGAATTGTGGAAATATGTTATTAAATGATGGATTGAGTAGTTATGTTTAAAATGTAAAGTTTGCTTGCTAAAGGGTTGAGAAACCCTAAGGGGTATGTATGGATTGAGTAGTTATGTTTGAAGTGTAAAGTTTGCTTGCTAAACCATAATTGATTGCAATATGTTGTTACGGTTAATTGCACGATTCTTGTTTCCCCCACATACTGGCATATTCATTTATGCTGACTGACATTTTGTTTGTCGGAGTTTTAGGTACGAATTTGAAAAGGACAAATGGTAAAGTGGTACATTGTGAATACATGAATTAAAGTACAAGGAGGATCAGTTAGAATAGACTCTAGTTGTGGATAGTAGTTTATAAATCCAAGATCTTAAAAAGGTATGCACAGTTTTATTTTATTCCAACTTTTCAGTATAGTTTTGGTAGAATTTAGTAATTATTATTGATTATTTTTCAAACCATTGATCCAGTTAATTGGGATAACGGCTCTGACCTTTTGGTCTCCTTTAATTGGGGGTTACTGGGAGGTGGGGTCGTTACATTACTTGTCCATTCAGATAGATTAAATTCTCAATTTACCCTGCTAGGGTTTAATCATCATATTGTGTGTCATTATTGAATTCACTAGATGTCTCTACCATGGTGGTTATGCATCATATATGATTCATTTTCTTATAACTTCATTCCCCATTTTCTCTCATTAAGGAAGATATGAAAGAGAAGATGATTCTAAGACTTACAATTCTTATCTTCAAGCATTCCCTAAATACATTTCTTGTATGTAGGTTTAATTGGTTATCAACAAGGATACTTGACTAATTAGCACTTGCTTGAATATCCTAACCTCTTTCTTTTATAATATATATTAATCCATCATGTTTCAAACCCTTCCTTACTTTCCATAATCCTATTACCATATACTACTCTTCCACCTGTCATCTTTAACTTCTAATTTTCTCTTATGATCATGTTGCTTATTCATGTGTATGATCATGCATACCATGTTGCACATATTTCTTTTTAGCCTTCTACTATTGTGAAGTTGAAATTCTAAATTAATATTCTCTCTACTAGTTTCACCTCATGTTTAATACATTACATATCCTTCATTTAAATCAAACAGCTCATGCATGGGTCAAACTTAGTTTCTCTTTCAATCAAGTTTTTCCATCCTAAATATAGTATGTCTTTGTTTGACTTATTCATTTTCTAAGCTACTCTTTTGTTCTTCTTTTAGAAACTAGTTTGTTGTTCTATAGAGACTTGGAATCCAAAGGTAGTAAGGATGAATGTATTAACTTCACAATAAAGGTATACGTTCCATGCTCTCAATCATATCAAGTACCCTCATTCCTTAATCAAACTCATCACTTCCAATATTTCTCTTTGATTCAACTATGTTTCTTGTCCTAGTCTTATGATTTACATGTTCATCTAATTCTCTTTACTTTTACTCTTCTGAAGACTCTTTACTTCTATGTACTTATCATATACTTAACTCTTTCATTCTATTTTCTTTTTGTTGTAGAGTACATATGTACATTTTACTCAATTATATGATCCATTCATTCTAATTGATTCTTTCTATCTTGGCTTTCCCTGTAGTTTTCTCTAATTTTTCCTTGATTTCAAATTGGATAAAGAGAACAATTAGTTATATAGTTCAGATCTCTTTATTCATCCTTTCTTCTTCATTTTGCATGTTACATACTAATGTATGTCTTGTATCTATATCCCTCTTCCTTTCAAATTAAGGGTTTCTCATATTAGGCCCCAAAGTTGGATCTCAGATATCAATTTCAATTGATTATTAGCTATTCTAATCTTTCCCATATATTTCAACATCTTAGTGTATGTACATTCTCATTATGACGTGGGTCTAATTTATCCAGAGTCTAATCTTATTATATTTTCAATAGGAGTCATTAGATCCCAGTAATGCATCCTGTCAGCCAGACCAGGCCGAACCTGTAGTCCTAAAGCCAAGAGCTACTTAGGATTAACCAGATCCTACTTACCTCAAACATGTGGAAAGAATATCCACTTAGGGCAAAGTCATTTGAACATACTTCTGATCTACTTGATACAAAGAATAACTGAATCAACTTCATGATACAGATAAATCTAAAAGAACCATGCATATTATACAAACTGATAATATGAATTTCTATATATAAGAGCATTTATATTGATATCCAATCAAGCAAGCAATATAAAGCAAGAGTTGTATCACATTCTATGTTTAATCTCTTACTCATTTATTACTTTTTGGTCTCCTAACCTTAAGATTTCTAGGGTTTCTCTCTAGCCCATCCTTCCTATGCATACCTGGCCAACACATCCAGAGAAGAATAGACAAAGTAGATTGATACTGGTCAATCTAAGTATTCAGATACCGGGCCAGGGTATCCAAATACCCAGACTTCCCAGAACTATAGACACATCACATCCTATCTGCCACACTTATAACTCTAACTTTCTATCCTAATGGTCCCTGACGACTCATCCTAAGCTCTGATACCAAAAGATGTCACACCCAAATCCCACGATTACCACTAATCATGATATTAGGGCATAAGATTGAGGATTTTACTTAATACAAAATTCACTCCCAATCTTTTCTTTTTATTTCCTTTATTTCAAACTCTTTGTTTTCTCACATTCAATCACATAAACAAACTTTACAAGAGAATTAAATTTTGATCACTCTTATATGATTTCAATATTAATGATACACATCCATACATTCATTCTATTTCTCACACTTCCATGTACATATGACATGACCATCAGATACATTCTCTCTTATTAAGGAAATAAAGATACAAGCATCATTTACAATTCTCTCATATCTATACAAGGACCTAGAGTGACATGGACTGACTGAACTAACTGATCTCATACTAAACTCATGTGGTAGATCTACTCTAATGCTATGACCTTATTCAAGTCCACATGGTTTCCCTAAAAACTGTGAGTAGAGGGGTGAGCCTACTCGCTCAGCGAATGAGTACTTCAAATAAACAATTTAAAGCACTTATAATTACATAAATAATGTTGAGCAACTGATATCAATTATAACAGCAGTAAGGTTTAAAGATATTAATCATTCACAAATGGAAATATGCCAAGATACTCTAGATATCTACAACAATGAATAAATATATGAACATGCTTGATTAATCTCAAAGAGTACTAATACCTCAAAAACAAACAAAGGATAATTCAATAACTGCACACACTCGATTAACCTCTCATTCATCTTATTATGCCCTGAACCCACATGAGGTGTACCACAACATGTGAAAGAATCATAGCAAGCTACGTTCTCATTGTACAAGGCTTAGAATCATGATCGGGTTCCTAAGCCTATCTCTTGAGTAAGACCCCATATGCAGCGGGCCTCGGCACGTCTGCCTCTCGATGACTAATGAGAGCGGCTGAATATCTTAGACTCCACCTCTCAACCTGGGTACTCAGGCGATGAGTCCAAGCCCTCAGGCTTATTTTACATCAGTGGACCTACTAACCACTAATCACTCAACATGTAACATAGGTACCATCGACATCCCTGGTTGGTGTTGGGTACCACACAATTGTAAGGAGTCTATCCTAGTGGTTAAGACCCCTGCACCCTACTGGTACACTCTGACTTACCTCGATCTAGACTACCTCCAGTCGGGAAACCATTTCCTCCTCATAGTGCAGGCATCATCCTCTGAGGATTCTATAGTGTTCAGGGCATCTACATGTCTAATTCACTCTTCAAATTCACAATTCAATCCTCACATAACTGTATCTTTGTTCATCTTTGTAAACCGTTCATTTCATAAACCATATGATAACATTTACCACAATTGAACTGTAAAGCACAACCACATCTCATACTGAGCAACATTAACATCACAATTCTTGATTCACTGAAAAACCTATCCTTAGGGTTTCATTTACCTCATTCGCTTATCACATGATTCACATAAGCATTTAATACATAATAACATCATTCAATAAAGATTGCTCTCAGCAGTTCACATATAATCGAATATATATATGAAACCGTGTAATGAAGTGAACTAGGGTTTCCATGCTCTTACTAATATATCAAACAAACATTGATATCATAAAATTAAATCCAAGATTTTATCTAACATATATGTAATATGCACATAAATAAAACAATCATTCATAACCAAGGAGATTCAACTAGGCAAACTTCTTTATTCAATTATACAACAATTTGAGTCATAGCCGAAAATCCTACATTTTAGTATAATCATGTAACCTCTATAATTAATTTAAGAATTCTCTATTAGATGGATTTCTATAATTTCTAATGTGATTTCATAATCTAAAATTCATCACAATAGAGAAATAATCCATATCATATCATCTTGCAAAAGCTAGATAAAAAAGGCAACTTAGGGTTTGTACTCGTATACTAAACAATTGAAGATTATTGATAATTTAACTCATTTTCATGCAATATACTTTTTAAAGGATGTAACCACTCACCCTAAGGTGTGAAAACACCTTAAAAATGCAGCACATCTATGAAACTCTCAAATCCATATCAGAATTCTAGCAAATGAGTAGTTTCTTCTTCCTTTTAGCCATAAAGAAAGTCAACTGTAGGTAGAAGATGAAGATCATAGGTTAAACCAAACCTCGAATTCATTGTATTAGGGATTCTGAGCAAGGGGAAATGAGGAGGAAGAAGAATCGACGATTAAAACTACTTACCAAGTCGAATCTATAGCAACCCTTTTGGATTTCCTCCGTTCTTCACGTTCTTCCCCAAAAATTGCCCCAAAAATTTCCTTCTAGATTTCCCTCTCATAAAAAATTTGTCTGAGATGCTAGAGTATCAAATTTTGGTTCCAACACACTTCGTTTCATTAAAAACGGATAAGTATTGCTCGAGATATGATCATTTTACGATTAGCTGTCCTGGGCGGCATCGGTCGCGGTCACGGTACTAGCGTCGCGGGTCACGGTACTAGCATCACAGGTCATGGTGTCAATGCATCATCATGGTCATGGTGTTGAACGTAGTCGTGGTGCCGACACAGTGTCGGTCGCAATGCTCTGTATATGTTTACTAAAATGGCATAACTCTCTCATTTTAACTCCGATTGAGTCCGCGCCCTAGTTTCTCCTCACTCCACGGCGGCGTCACTGGAGGTCATGGTTTCAGTTCTCACCATGGTATGCTGAGAGTGGTGTGTCCTAGTTAGTCCAGTGTTGATGTGGGCTTCTTCTCGCCCTGGTGGTAAACTTTACTCAAAGCATGGAGGACGAAATAGTTAGACAATGTGATGCCCTTACACTACAAGATGATGACATTGTAGTTTTCTCGGGGGAAGAAGATGCTGTGGAGCAAGAGCATATGGAAAGGGTCTTGGTGGCAAGGATCCATAGAGAAAGACCGTACAACTTCAATGCTTTCCAACGAACGATGACGACGATCTGGAGGTTGAAAAACACACCAATGTTCAAGCAGATCGAACACATCATAATGATAATCAACTTCGAGGAGAAGGGGGACACAGAGAGAGTCCTAGAAGGAGTGCCATGGAGCTTTGATGAAAATTTAGTCCTCTCCAAGGAAGTGAGTAGCTCAATCCAACCCTCCGATATGGTGATCGATGAAACTCCCATATGGATCGGGCTTTATAACCTTCCTCTGGGTTATAGATCAGACAAGGAGGTAGCTGTTGTGGCAAGCAAAATAGGTGTGTTTCTGCAAACCGACAGTGGTGAAACAACATGGGACAGAGCCAGGAGAGCTCGTATCATCATCAAGGTGGATAAACCTTTGAATACAAAGCAGAAGATGAAGGACATTCAAGGAAATATTGTAGAAGTGGACATTAGATATGAGAGGCTCCCCGATTTCTGCTATAACTGCGGGAGGTTGGGTCATACACAAAAAGATTATCAGGAAGAGAAGGCAGGAGGCACTGAACTATGGGTATGATGGGTGAGGGTGTCTCCCAGAAAACCAACGAGGCCAAAGTGAGAGGAAACATTCTATGAAGCTACAAAGAAATGACTAGATATGGATAAGTATTGTATAAACCCAACTAAAAAGCTAGGAAGTGGAAAAGGGCAACAACCTGCACAATGCAACAAAGATAGGAGAAGTGCTGAAAGAAGGGGAAAACAAGTAGCAAGTAGAAGAGAGGCCCAAGTAGGAGGGAGGGAAGAGAACACTAGTCCTGAGTCGGGAAGTGAAGCTAAAAGCAGCAACTATTCTAATGAGAAGCAGAGCAAAGGCAAGATTCCCGACAACAATGTAGAGGAGCACATTTCACGGGTGGAGGAATCAAACACTACTGACCCCCCATGCCCGCCCAACCCTACCAAAGTTATGGGGGCTGCCAAAAGCATTCAAAGCACTACTAGCATGGAACCTAACCCGGACCCAGGAGGAGGATTACAACAAGAGGCTAACACTGAGGAGAACGCAGACAAGGTGCTCGGCAGTATGGCACAGACAGATAAAACAAACGATGTCAATGAAAAGGTCAGAACTGGAAATAAGAAGTTTAAAAGAAGGTATATGGGAGTTAGAACACACAACTTCTATGGGAATGAAGATGGCACAATAGAGAACAATAAAAGAAAGAAGATAGGCGACAGAGAACCTACTGAGTCAAGCTATGAAGTCAGAGGTATGAAGCTGAAAAAAAGCAACAAAACCAAGATGGTTTGGGAGGCTTACTCCAAACAAGTAGCGGGTCCTGATGGTGATCAGGCCCGTGAAGGAAGATGAAACTCCTGAGCTGGAATTTCCAAGGTGTGGGCAACCGAGGAACATTCCGAACCCTCCGACGCATATACTGGAGGGAACACCCAGATTTTGTTTTCATCATGGAAACAAAGATCCGTGATACTGATCTAGAGGATATAAGAAGGAAATGCGGGTTCGACAATGGTTTATGTCTCAACAATAATGGGAGAGCGGGAGGCATGGGTTTTTGGTGGAATGAAGATGACGTCACAATAAATACATACTCAAACCACCATATCAGTGTATCTATTACTGGTAGGGGTGGGCATAGTAATTGGATCTGTAATGGTATCTACGGGTGGCCCCAAATGTCTCAGAAATACATAACTTGGGAGTTGATGACATGGCTGAGAAACAACAGTAGCGAGCCTATGCTGTTCATAGGGGATTTCAACGAAATAACTTGTCACACGGAGAAGAAAGGAGGGGTGTTAAGGGAGGAAAGCTACATTAATAATTTTAAAGAAACCATTGAAGTGTGTGAGTTGATCGACATCAAATTCACAGGAAATCCTTTTATGTGGCACAGAGGGAAGACCCGAAACTACTATCATGGAGAGACTTGATAGGGCCCTTGCTAGCCAAAGATGGTCTCATATCTCCCCCACGGCTGTGATCAGGCATCTGCTTC
This sequence comes from Alisma plantago-aquatica, assembly GCA_963693085.1. Taxonomy (NCBI): domain Eukaryota; kingdom Viridiplantae; phylum Streptophyta; class Magnoliopsida; order Alismatales; family Alismataceae; genus Alisma; species Alisma plantago-aquatica. Next base: position 895,480,610 of record OY856412.1, on the reverse strand, counting down.
GGCTCAATTCTGACCATGCGCCTATTCTTCTATCAAATGAAGGCAATGACAGAGGACGTACAAAAGATCAAAGTTTCAAGATGGAACAACTCTGGTTACACGACGCTCAATGCAAAGAGGTGGTCAATAAAATCTGGGCTGAGAATGGAAATCAGGAAATTACGGAAAAATTAGAAATCAGTTCGAAGGCTATATCCACTTGGGCGACTGAAAAGTTTGGGAACATAGATAAAAAACTCAAAAAGGCAGAGAAGGAGATGCTGCATTTCCAAGCCCATCTGATGTCAGCCGACAACATCCAAAGATGCACCAAGCTGTGTGAGGAGACAAATGACCTCCAAAGGCAAAAAGAAACTTACTGGTTCACTGGAGCAAAAGTCAAAGAGATGAAAGATGGAGATCAAAACACTGCTTATTTCCACAACAAACCATCCCAACGAAAAAGAATAAACAAAATAAAATGTCTAAAAAATGACAATGGTGTGTGGAAGCATAGAAATGAGGACATTGATAACATCATAATAAAGTATTACAGTGAGTTGTTTGACTCGAAGGGCTGTTCAAACATTGAGACAGCCATGGTGGGAGTGGAAAAGAAAGTTACTAAGGAGATGAATGAAGAGATGGAAAAAGAACCAAATGGAGATGAGATTAAAAGGGCTCATTTTGATATGCACCCGAACAAGGCTCTGGGACCTGATGACTACCATGCAAGTTTCTTCCAAGTCAACTGGGCCACTGTTGGGAAAGATATTGCAAGCTACATCAAGGGATGGTGGAAAAATGAAAAGAATCTCAGGGACATCAATAAATCCAACATTGTACTTATTCCAAAATGTCGGGAGCCCGAATGTATGAAAGATTTTAGACCCATAAGTCTGTGCAACACGATGTATAAGATCATATCTAAAGTGATGGCTAATAGAGAAAAACCCTTTCTGAATGACATCATATCTCCAAATCAAAGTGCCTTCATTCCTGGCAGGCTCATAACGGATAATGCTCTGGTGGCTTTCGAAACTTTTCATGCTATGAAATGAAAGACAAAGGGGAAGCGGGGTCAAATGGCCCTCAAGCTCGACATGAGAAAAGCTTACGATCGGGTCGAATGGGAGTTTATTCTCAGAGTGCTCAAGAAAATGGGCTTTGGGGAGCTATGGTGTAAGAAAATTGAAGATTGTATTAGCACTATTTCTTTCTCCTTTATTATCAACAGAAAAAAAAAGAGGTCATGTAGTACCCAAAAGGGGTCTCCGCCAAGGAGACCCAATTTCCCCTTACCTCTTCTTGTTCTGTGCATATGCGCTCTCATCCCTCATAAAAAAAGCTACTATTGAGGGGACCATTACATGAGCTAGAATATCTAGAAATGCCCCAAGGATTACCCATCTCTTCTTCGCCGATGACAATATACTCTTCGCCAAAGCAAACCTTCATGAAGCCGAGAAAATAGTCTCTCTGTTGAGCTGTTATGATAGGGCTTCAGGACAGAATATAAACTACACCAAGACGGAGGTCTCCTTTAGCAAGAATGTACTAGAGGCAAAAAGAGAAGATATCAAAAGGGCTATTAACATGCAGGAGGTTAGTGCACATGAAAAGTATTTAGGGCTGCCAACCATTATTGGAAGATCCAAGAGAAGGTGTTCAGTGACCTTAAAGAGAAAATAGGGAAGAAGATAAATGGCTGGAAGGGAAAACTTCTGAGTCAAGCTGGGAAAGAGGTGCTTATCAAATCGATTGTGCAGGCCATTCCCATGTATATGATGAGTGTTTTTAAGGTGTCGGGGAACATCATTGAATATATTACCAGAATGCTTGCTAATTTCTGGTGGGGTAGCAAAGATGGCAGAAGGAAAATGCATTGGGTTTCGTGGACAAAGATATGTGAACCAAAAAGCAATGGGGGACTGGGATGCCGTGATCTTAAAGTGTTCAACGATGCCTTCTTGGCCAAACAAATATGGAGGTTGGTTAAATCCCTACAGTCTATAGATGCCACAATATTAAAGGCGAGATATTTGAATAGAGGTGAGGTTCTACAAGATCAAAGAGGAGACGACCCCAACTATATCTGGCGCAGCCTTTGGGGGGCAAAATCCATCATTACTGACGGGCTGTCGAGGCATGTTGTGCCAAACTCTGAGATAAGTATTTGGGATGAAAATTGGATAGGTGACAGACTTGGGAATGGCTTCCTCAAGGAGGATTATACGGGCTACCTCCCAACAAAAGTTGGGGAGATGATGACAAGGGATGCTGAAGCTTGGAATGCACCACTAATAGCAAGGTTGGTTAGCTGTGAACAGACTAAAGCGATCTTAAGAACTCCTATTTGCCCCCTGAAGGAACCAGGGTCTTACTAGTACCCTACTCCTGATGGGGTCTTCAATGTGCATTCAACCTATTGGCTTGGTTGGAAAGGGCACCAAAGTAGAAACGAAGAGGAGAGAACTTTGAACAACCAGGAGATATGGAAACGAATCTGGCACACGAAAACCCACTCCAAAATCAAACATTTTCTCTGGAGGTGCTGCTCAAACCAACTTCCTACAAAGAGGAATCTTTTGAACAGACATATCTATGATACAGATCTCTGTGAAGTATGCAATGAGGAAAGCGAAACTACTATCTATGCTCTACTCAAATGTAAAGTCGCAAAGAATGTTTGGGATGCTTCAGAAATTGTCCAGGTAGTAAGGGGGGAAAACAATACCGATTTCAAAGATTTGATCAGCTAGTTCAGCACTCAAACGGATAATTCCACCTTCATCACCTTTACTGCCTCTTGCCTTGCTATATGGATGTGCAGAAATGAAACCATTTTCAGCTAGGAGCCAACCAACCCAATTGTCACAGCGCACAACATCCTACATTGGACTAGATCCTTCAAGAACCACAACAGTGAGGGCAATGGTCTACCCCCAAAGACTATGCACAACTACTGGAAAGCACCCAACATACATCCCATTAAAATGAACACTAATGCAGACTTCTTAAGCGGAAATAGAATTATCCTGGCTACAGTTTTCATAGACAAAGATGGTGCCTTCCATGCTATGGCGGCCAAAACTCTGAGCTGCAAGTGGCCTGTTATCACAGCCGAAGCATATGCGGTCCTCTTCGGAATCCGGATTGCAAAGCAGATGAATCTGAAGGACCTCGAAGTGGAAATGGATGCTCAAAACATTCACAAGCTGCTGATCAACAAGAACTTTGGTTTTAGTCCCACTGACCAGTTGTGCAAAGATATTGTCAGCTTAGCTTAGACTTCCGAGGGACTATCTTTTGCCCATACTCGATGACAAGGGAATATGGCTACACTACCTAGCTAAGATGGGTTTCAGGTCTGATTATGATTGGGTTGCTACTTGTAATTTCCCTTATCTACCTCCAGAACCTATTGTAAGCGATGTTGGTTAATACAAAAGGCAGTCTTCACTTCAAAAAAATAAAAACTCTGATTGTGTTCATTATTTTTTTGTTAGATTCATAATTAAATTATCTACAATCCTACAATATAATTTTGATAATTTTTTTAAAAAATCATTTATTAATTATTTCCTCCAATGTCTTTAACTTCCTTCTTGCATACATGTATGGGTTAATGCTATGTTAACTCCAACTTAGATCTTTATAGTATGCTTAAGTCATGATTATGAGTTTCACAAACAAGTATTTAAGGTTATCAAAGTTAAGACAAAGCACAAAATAGAATATTACTACAAAAGTATACCAAACATTAATATTATATTAAAACTCTAGGATTACCAACAAAGCCAGGAACGAGTTGTAACAATGGTTGTGCATAGACTACAAATAGTTGGACAAGGTGACAATAAAGAACAAATATCCTTTGCTGAGGATAGACGACCTATTTGATTAGTTGTATGGCGGGACAATGTTCTCAAAGATAGACCTGAGTTCATGATATCACTAGTTGAGGATCAAGTAGGATGACATACCTAAGTCAGCTTTTAGGACAAGGTATAGTCAATATGAGTTTGTGGTTATTCCATTCGGGCTGACCAATGCACCGAAAATGTTTATGGACTTGATGAACAAAGTTTTTCGGCCATTTCTTGATCAATTTGTGGTGGTTTTCATAGATGACATCTTGATATACAGTCGTGAAGGTCAACAACATGACCAACATCTTCTTCAGGCATTGACTATGCTGAGGCAGCATCAAATTTATGCCAAGTTCAGCAAATGCGAGTTATGGTTGAAGGAGGTAGCTTTTCTGAGGCATGTGATATATGCCGAGGGAGTTTGTGTGGATCCTAAGAAGGTTGAGTCAGTGACAGACTGGGAGAAGACAAAGACGCCGACAGAAGTGCATAATTTTCTAGGTTTGGCAGGCTATTATAGGAGGTTCATCATGGACTTCAGCACTATCGCCTTTCCCCTAACCTAGTTGACAAGGAAGGATGTGTCATTCATCTGGGATGACACATGTCTGTGTGCTTTTATGATGTTAAAGGAGAAGTTGACAAATGCATCGCTTTTGGTCTTGCCTGAGCAAGGAAAAGGATACATAGTCTTTTGTGAGTTGTCCAGGAATGGTTTGGGTTGTGTGTTGATGCAGGACAAGCAAGTGGTTTCTTTTACTTCCCAACAACTTAAGAAACATGAGGAGAATGACCCGACCCACAATCTAGAGTTGGCTATCATGGTTCATGATTTGAAGATATGGAGGCACTACCTATATGGGGAGAAGTGTCAGATCTTTACGGATCACAAGAACCTGAAGTACATCTTCTTACAACATGAGTTGAATGTGAGATAACATCACTGGATGTAGTTAATCAAAGATTATGACTGCATGATTGATCATCATCCTAGAAAGGCGAATGTTGAGGCAGATGCGTTGAGTAGGAAGTCTTCATCTTCACCCATGGATAGAGCCCAGTTGAGTTCTTTAGTGTACCAAAAGTGAGACATGTTAGTCTCCTTGTGTCAGATGAATGTTAAGCTAGAATTTTACTTGCTAGCAGGTTAGTTAGCATAGTTATAGGTGAAGCCCACACAGAGATAGTAGATCAGAGAGGAACAACATGTTGATATTGTGATACAATTGATCAGATCAGAGTTTGGCAACGAGAAGTGTGATGGCTTCCATGAGTCAGATGATGGGACAATTTGTTACGATGTCATGATTGTGGTTCTTGATGCTGATAACCTCAGGAATATGGTGTTGGAAGAGGCTCACTCATCCATGTACGCTATGCACCCAAGTAGCACCAATATGTATCATAATCTGAAGGATATGTATTGGTGGCCCAATTTGAAGAAGGATGTGTTGGGTTTTATGGGAGGTAGAGAAGCAACAGAAATAAAATTTTCTCCCCAAAACCTAGAACAAAGGAATCACATCAACGTCTATACAATAGGAAAGATGGTTTGTGGATGCATACCTTGTCCCGAGGCTTGCTCGGCGATAGTACCTCGTGCCTTGCGCGGTCTCCACCTCCGGTCTTGGACGGTGTCTGTGCATCTCCTGGTCGCACCGGGATTGAAGACTACTGGTCTCACTGGGACTGTCAGGATTGACAGTTGTCCTCTGAGCGGCAGAGGTCTCCCACCTCTACAGTCATCCACATGAACTTCCTGGAACTCCGATCTCCTTGTCCCATAAGGAATTGGAAGGAGTCGTACCCTCCTGTCGGCGTACTAGTCGCCAACACACTCTCTTGCCACCATTCACTTTCTGTAGTTGTCTTTCCCTTGCCGTGCCTCTCTTATCGGGTAGCACTTGATCGGGCTCTCTCGGTTACTAAAACCAAAGAGAACGACAACTTTGGAGAGCAACTGGTTTGCACTGAGTTGTTCTCTGAGAAGCCCCCAATGACCCTATATATAGGAGGGTCATGGGAAAGGGTTCTCTATCCCGAGAAATGCGGGACTAAAGTAGGAGTAGAAGGGTTTGAGATTTTCCACAAAAACAACCAACTGCGTAACCTGAACCGATCGTTTTACAACTGAAACGGTCGGTTGGGGATCTGAGCCGATCGGTTGACACCTCAACCGATCGGTTGGGACCCATGAACCGGCTAGTTCACTTCTGAACTGGTCGGTTTGTAGTCCTGATCAGTTCATGATTGACTTTTCTTCTTTTGTTTTAAATTGGTATCAAATTCCTTGTTCCAATCAAATTGGGCAAGTGAAATGAAAGGAAATTTCTCACCAATCTTACTTTCCCAACTTGCTCAGTTGGACTTGAACTGATCGCTTCAACACTTGAAAGAATCACTTCATCCTATCCATGAGCTGATCGACTCACTAGTTGAGCCGATCGGTTCACCAAGCTCAGCCGATCGGTTCATCACATGAGCCGATCGGTTGGGAGTGCAGATTGTGCAGAATCGGTCAATTACAGTTTCAATCAATCTGATACTCTAATCAATTGGTCCAACACCTTGAACACTATGATATTGAGCTATCATGTGATTGAGTGTTTAATTGAACTACTAAACTCCTTTAGTAATCAATCTAAACATTGTTTGTGGACAAACTCCTATTCCAAGTTAAATCCTATGTGTGTGACCCTGTAGGTCCATTTCACGTTGGCAGTGAAAGTCCATAACACTTATGACTTAGCAAGCAAAGAGCAGTGCCTAGCCACACATCAGTGCTACCTAAGTGAAATAGAAAGTTGGAGAACAACTTTCAATCCTACAGTCTGTGAATGGTGTTACAATGAATGTATAATTCCTTTGTCACTGATATCCTGAATGAACTCGAGGCATGGAACAATCATCCTATCAACATTCACTCATTTCCTTGATCTCAGAGCAGGCTGGGTGAGATGTGTGTGACATCAATATCACATATTGATTCACACGTGCATGCACATGCCTTTCTCAATCCTACTCATCAAGTTTCCAAGGACATCAAACTCCCTCAGGAGGGACAAATACCATATCTATCACTCACCCCTCAAAAGCCCCATGTGTCAAAGCCACCCAATCATCACCTTTATAACAACCCATGTTTCAGACTGCATTTGATAATGTCAAAGTGTACCCAATGACATGTGTTGAGTGTAGTGATTTTAGGTCTAAGAATCACACTCACCACCATCACTGTGAGAGTTGACTGTGACTACCAAGTCATGGTTCCATGTGTCACTCTCACGGTGGGTCTGTCTGGTACCTTGTTCTCTAACAAGTACCTATGTGCTTGGTTTCATATCACTATATCATGACTAATGAGATTCTTTCATCAACCAACACACAATCTAGTCTTTTGTATTATTGATGTCTATGATTATTTCCACAATAAAAACCGACTAGGGACTAAACAAGAATGTATACTCTTAACATCCATATGATCTCATCATTTAGGTGCTGAACCTAAAAGCATACGTCATTGAGTAAAACCATTCTTTGGACATCTATCATGTTACACCATCATCTCAGAAACAATTTAAACATATAGATCAGAAATTGCCTTTATTATTATTCAAATCATTTACAAAGTATCCCATTACAATCATCATATGACTTGCTCTATGGGCATACATACCAATAGACTCCCACTTTCACTTAGATCCAGTCACCAAGGAACCTCAGTCCTTTTGACCTAGCATGACCATCATGCTTCTGCTGAGAAAGGGCCTTAGTCAGTGGATCAACTATGTTGTCTTCAGTTGGTACTTTGCAAATCTTCAAATCTCCTCACTGTACGATCTCTCGTATTAGATGGAAGCGCCGCAGTATGTGCTTAGACTGCTGATGTGATATGGGTTCTTAGCTTGTGCAATAGCTCCATTATTTTCACAATAAAGCTCAATTGCATCACAACTACTGGGAACTACACCAAGTTCAGAAATGAACTTCTTGATCCATACAACCTCCTTTACTGCATGTGAAGCAGCAATATACTCGGCCTCTGTAGTAGAATCAACAACTATTTCTTGCTTGGAACTCTTCCAGCTCACAACTCCATTATTAAGGCAAAATACAAATCCTGACTGCGATCTGTAATCATCTTTATCGGTTTGGAAGCTTGCATTGGTGTAACCCTTTACAACCAGTTCTTCCTCACTGCCGTAAACAAGAAACTGATCCTTACTCCTTCACAAGTACTTGAGGATGTTCTTTACGGTTGTCTAGTGAGCATCCCTGGGATCTGACTAGTACCTGCTCATCATACTGAGAGCATACGAGACATCTGGGCATGTGCACAACATAGCGTACATGATGGATGATGACTGATGCATATGGAATCCCATTCAGACGCTCCCTCTCTTCACAAGATTGGGGACATTGAGCTCTAGAGACGGTGACTCCATTTAGCATGGGGATGTTGCCTCTCTTTGAGTTCTCCATGCTGAACCGCTTCAACACTTTGTCAATGTACGTGCTTTGACTTAGTCCGAGAAGCCTTCTAGATCTATCTCTATAGATCTTAATTCCTAGAATGTAGGATGCTTCTCCTAAGTCCTTCATTGAGAAAGTATTCCCAAGCCAAGTCTTTACCTTCTCTAAGGCTAAGACATCATTCCCCATCAAAAGTATGTCATCCACATACAATATGAGGAATGTGGTCGAGCTCCCACTAACCTTCTTGTACACACAAGGTTCATCTTCATTTTGAATAAATCCAAATACTTTGACTTCCTCATCAAATCAAAGATTCCAACTCTGAGATGCTTGCTTCAATCCATAGATTGACCTTTGTAGCTTACAAACTTTATTGGCATTCTTTGGATCTACAAAACCTTCAAGATGTGTCATGTACACATCCTCATTTATATTTCTGTTAAGGAATGCAGTTTTAACATCCATCTGCCAAATCTCATAGTCATAATAAGCTGCAATAGCAAGCATGATCTTGATGGACTTAATCATGGCAACTCGAGAAAAGGTTTCGTCATAGTCAACACCTTGAACTTGTTGAAATCCCTTCGCAACCAATCTGCCTTTATAAGTTTGCACATTGCCATCCATGTAAGTCTTCTTTTTGAAGACCCACTTGCACCCTATGGGTTTTACCCCTTCGGATGGTTCCACCAAAGTCCATACTTTTTTGGAGTACATGGATTCCATCTCGGATCTCATGGCTTCAAGCCATTTCTCAGAATTAGGTCCCTCCATAGCCTCTATGTAGGTAGTTGGATCATCATCTATGATCAACTCTCCACCTTCCTAAGTCACAAGGTATCCAAACCTCTCAGGTTCAAGGTAGGTCCTACTAGATCTATGATGTCCTTGTGTTACCTAAGGAGACTGAGATTCCACAACACCTTGTAAATCTCCATTTTCCTCTTGTACATCTACCAGTTCTATGTTTTCTTATTGGGCTTGAACTTATTCAAGCTCTATCTTCCTCCCACTACTTCCTTTGAAAATAAATTCCTTCTTTAGGAACACAACTGTCCTGGCAACAAACACTTTGTTTTTAGTAGGGTGGTATAGATAATATCCCCTTGTTTCCTTCGGGTATCCAAAAAAACAACATCTATCGGATTTGGGTCCAATCTTATCAGGAAACATTTTCCTAACATAAGCTTCACAACTCCAAATCTTCAAAAAAGACAAATTGGGATGCTTCCCGTACCATATCTCATATGGTGTCTTTTGAACCGATTTAGATGGTACACGATTAAGTGTAAACACGACGGTTTCAAGAGCATGACCCCAGAAGGAAATCGGAAGATCCGCAAAACTCATCATTTATCGCACCATATCCAACAATGTGTGATTCCTTCTTTCAGACACACTGTTATGCTGTTGTGTTCCAGGAGGAGTCCATTGTGATACAATACTACGAGCTCGTAGAAGGTCCTCAAACTCCCGACTTAAGTATTCTCCACCTCGATCAGATCGAAGTGCCTTAATACTTTTACCAAGTGGGTTCTGTACTTCATTCATGAAATCCTTGAACCTTTCAAGGGTTTCTGACGTATGCTTCATCAGGTACACATAACCATACCTACTGAAATCATTAGTGAAGGTAATGAAGTACTGACACCCATTTCTGGCATTAGTTCTAAAATGCCCACATACATCAGTATGTATGAGTCCTAATAGATCACTAGCTCTCTCACATTTACCTGAAAAGGGAGTCTTGGTCATTTTTCCAGTAAACAAGATTCACATGTCTCTATTGATTCATAATCAAAAGAGTCTAGATAACCATCTTTATGGAGTCTAGAAATGTGCTTCTCATTTATGTGACCTAGACGACAATGCCAAAGATATGTTTTGTTTGAGTCATTGAGTTTTTGCTTTTTTGGTGTTTACGTTGTATACACTTGTCTCCAAATCTATCAAGTATAGACCATAAGACATTGGGGCACTGCCATAAAAGATCCCATCTTTAGAAATGGAACATTTTCCATTCTTAATAAGAAATTCAAATCCATCTTTGTCCAAACAAGAGACGGAAATTATATTTCTATTTATGGCAAGAACATAATAGTAGTTCTTCAACTCTATTATTAGCCCACTTGGTAGAGTTAACTCATAGGTTCCTACGACACTGGCGGCAACTCTTGCCCCATTGGAAACACATATTTCAACCTCGCCTTTCCCCAAAGTCCTACTTCTCTTAAGATCCTTCACATTTGAACAAATGTGAGATCCGCATCCGGTATCAAGTACCCATGACGAAGAAGTAGTAAAGTTAATCTCTATCACGTATACACCAGAAGTAGAGATCTCTATCTCTGACTTCTTCTTCCATCGTTCCTTCCATCCTCTCCATGTAGAAGAAATTAGTTTGGCGAGAGAACCCTTCTCTCCCTTACCCATCGTTCCATTGATCTCTATCAATGAACTTTCTTTCTTCTTCACTAATGCATTAAGCATACATAGAGTGGATTTAAAGGCTCCTGGTATATTTGGATTGTGTAGAACACTTCTCATAGTCCTCAACCAGTTATGGAATTTGTTCTCAATTAATTTGCCCATTTTAAAAGATGGTTCTTTTGCCATTCTACAAGAGAAAATTGCATTTTGTCAAAACCCTTTTGATTTGATTTGAATAAAATTTGACGATAGTTAATTAGGCCTTTAATTACTTACCGCTCCCACTATTTTGACTCAAATTTACAACCCTCACCATCAATTTGGAAGATTGCAGTGTACAATCTTCTAGTGGGTCAAGATCCTGAAATCCTCTGAGCCATGGACCAACTAGGGCTGTCACCCACAACTCAGATCTCCCAGGTAGGAAACTCTTGCCAATTGCATCATATGCAACTCTTGAAAGATGTCACATGCAACTCCTTTCCATGATCATCTCCATGCCTCAAGGTGCTAGATCCTATCTAGGTCACCTTGTTAAGTCTGACCCAAAGCCAACACGATGAATATGCACCCTGCTAGGGCAGACCCACACATTCATCCTTCACACTTCCATGAGATAGACGGTGCACCACGCTAGGGCGTGTCCACACTTGGTCGATCAAGCTTTTCACATGTGTCGCATTTGAAGGCATCTAAAACTTTAATATTTAATGAGGGATTTGGTTTTTATATACATATACATATCCAATCACCACAATATATAGTATGTATCATATACATGCTATATCCCACAGAAAACATGCTAAACGATAAAAGCAATGATTATGGCCATCCTATTGTGATTCCTCGAGCCAAGAGGAATCACAGTCATTTAGGTCTACATCATATGCAACCTGTACAAGATGAAATATGTGCCTGCCTTTCTGGGTTTGATCAGCTCATCTCCATGACTGATTGGCTCGCCATCAAGTTGGTTGTTTGGGTACCACCAGTCGATTGACTGGCGCCTCCAGCCGATCGGTTCACCGGTCGTTGTACATCTCCTCAGGTCGCCACCTCCTCATCTCACTCTTCGAACCGGTCATCTGGAACACCAACCGATCGGTTCACGCCTTGAATCAATCATCTCAGGTCATCCGCCAGGTCGTTCGCCGTTCTTTGACATAACAAGAAATAAAATCTATCCTATTTACAATTGAAGTGTGAAACCCCGAGTTACATTCGGGGGGAGCAAAGGTAGGAAAAGAAATCTCGAATTATTTCGAGTTACATCAGGAATAGGAGAAAAGGGAATCAGTGCGCAGACCAAGATGCAAGCAACCACATACAACCACACACAGATATAGGGTTTATAGGCCATAACCATGCTACACATCCACCACAAAACTCATTTAAGGGTGACACTTATCGAGTGCATATCATATATGTATATTTGGGATTTTTGGATTGGACATGCATAAAGCCAATTTTATTCACATCATATGCAATAAATAAAGGCAACAAACCAAAATTGATCATATCGATAATCCTAAAATATAGAGCAGTTGACATGGCTTTGATACCACTGTTGGGTTTTATGGGAGGCAGAGAAGCAGCGGAAACAAAATTTTCTCCCCAAAACCCAGAACAAAGGAATCACGTCAACGTCTATACAATAGGAAAGATGGTTTGTGGATGCATACCTTGTCCTGAGGCTTGCTCGAAGACAGTACCTCACGCCTTGCATGGTCTTCACCTCCGGTCTTGGACGGTGTCTATGCAACTCCTGGTCACACTGGGACTGAAGACTCCTGGTCTCACTGGGACTGTCAGGATTGACAGTTCTCCTCCGAGCGGCAGAGGTCTCCCGCCTCTGTAGTCGTCCACACGGACTGCTTGGAACTCCGATCTCCTTGTCCCACAAGGAATCAGAAGGAGTCTCACCCTCTTGTTGGCGTACTAGTCGCCAATACACTCTCTTGCCACCAGTCACTTTCTGTAGTTGTCTTTCCCTTTACGTGCCTCCCTTATCGGGTAGTACTTGCTCAGGCTCTCTCAGTTACCAAAACCAGAGAGAACGACAACTTTGTAGAGCAACTGGTTTGCACTGAGTTGTTCTCTGAGAATCCCCCAATACCCCTATATATAGGAGGGTCATGGGACAGGGTTCTCTATCCCGGACAATGCGGGACTAAAGTAGGAGTAGAAGGGTTCGAGATTTCCCACAAAAACAACCAACTACGTAACCTGAACCGATCATTTCACAACTGAAATGGTCGGTTGGGGATCTGAGCCGTTCGGTTGACACCTCAACCGATCGGTTGGGACCCATGAACCGGTCAGTTCGTGGTCCTGATCAGTTCCCGATTGACTTTTCTTCTTTTGTTTCAAATTGGTATCAAATACCAATCCTTGTTCCAATCAAGGGCAAGTGAAACGAAAGGAAATTTCTCACCAATCTTACTTTCCCAACTTGCTCGGTTGGACTTGAATCGATCACTTCACCACTTGAATGAATCACTTCATCCTGTCCATGAGCTGATCGACTCACCAGTTGAGCCGATCGGTTCACCAAGCTCAGCCGATCGGTTCATCACATGAGCCAATCGGTTGGGAGTGCAGATTGTGCAGAATCAGTCAATTTCAGTTTCAATCAATCCGATACTCTAATCAATCGGTCCAACACCTTGAACACTATGATATTGAGCTATAAATTGATTGAGTGTTTAATTTAACTACTAAACTCCTTTAGTAATCAATCTAAACATTGTTTGTGGACAAACTCCTATTCCAGGTTAAATCCTATGTGTGTGACCCTGCAGGTCCATTTCACATTGGCAGTGAAAGTCCATAACACTTATGACTTCACAAGCAAAGAGCGATGCTTAGTCACACATCAGTGCTACCCAAATGATATAGAAAGTTGGAGAACAACTTTCAATCCTACAATCTGTGAATGGTGTTACAGTGAATGTATAATTCCTTTGTCACTAATATCCTGAATGAACTCGAGGCATGGAACAGTCATCCTGTCAACATTCACTCATTTCCTTGATCTCAGAGCAGACTGGGTGAGATGTGTGTGAAATCAATATCACATATTGATATACACATGCATGCACATGCCTTTCTCAATCCTACTCATCAAGTGGACAAGGACATCAAACTCCCTCAGGAGGGACAAATCCCATATCTATCACTCACCCCTCAAAAGCCCCATGTGTCAAAGCCACTCAATCATCACCTTTATAACAACCCATGTTTCAGGACTGCATTTGATGATGTCAAAGTGTACCCAATGACATGTGTTGAGTGTAGTGATTTTAGGTCTAAGAATCACACTCACCACCATCACTGTGAGAGTTGACTATGACTACCAAGTCATGGTTCTATGTGTCACTCTCACGGTGGGTTTGTCCGGTACCTTGTTCTTTAACAAGTACCTATGTGCTTGGTTTGATATCACTATATCATGACTAATGAGATTCTGTCATACCAACACACAATCTAGTCTTTTGTATTATTGATGTCTATGATTATTTCCACAATAAAAACTGACTAGGGACTAAACAAGAATGTATACTCTTAACATCCGTATGATCTCATCGTTTAGGTCCTGAACCTAAAAGCATACATCATTAAGTAAAACCATTCTTTATACATCTATCATGTTACACCATCATCTCAGAAATAGTTTAAACATATAGATCAGAAATTGCCTTTATTATTATTCAAATAATTTAAAAAGTATCCCATTACAATCATCATATGACTTGCTACATACCAACAGGATGTGGCTGCATTTTTTGTGAGATGCGTTGTGTGTTAGTAGGTTAAAGCTGAGCATTAGAATCCTACAAGGATGTTGCGATCGTTTCCTATACTGTAATGGAAATGGAATCATGTGACTATGGACTTTGTGGTTGGTCTACCTAGGACAACCAAAGGTCATGATTCCATTTGGGTGATCGTTGATTGGTTGACCAAGTCAGCGCATTTCCTTCCCATGAAGATGATGTTCACAACAGAGAATCTTGTTCAGATCTATGTGGATGAGATAATGCGTTTTCCTAGTATTCCAACTACAATTGTATCTGACAGAGGTCATCATTTCACAAGTCATGTTTGGGAGCGACTACACACAACTTTGGGTCCGCAATTGAAGTTTAGCACCGTCTTCCACCCACAGACAGGTGGTCTATTTAAAAGGACCATTCAAACCTTGGAGGATCTATTGAGAGCTTGTTTCTTCAGTTCTCAGACAGTTGAGACATACATCTCAGTTTGATAGAGTTCACCTAAAATAATAGTTATTAGAGTAGCATCAACATGGGACCTTACAAAGCATTGTATGGGAGGCATTGCAGATCTCTATTGTGTTGGTATGTGTCAGGTGAGTACCAGCTTCTTAGTCCTGAGCTTGTACAGTAGATGACAAAAAAGATCAAACCGATTCAACAACAGTTGAAGGAAGTATAGTATAGATAGAAGTTGTATGCAGATAACCATCATAGAACCTTGGAGTTCCCAGTGGGAGATAAAGTATACATGAAAGTCCCTACTTAGAAAGGTGTTCTGAGGTTTGGGAAGAAGGGTAAGTTGGCTCCCAAGTTTATGGGACCTTACCCAGTGGTGGCACGTGTTGGGAAGGTGACCTACCTAATAGAGTTCCCACCTGAGTTGCACTGGTTGCGTCCAGTGTTTCATGTGAGTAAATCTGAATACTAAGTTAGTGTTGAAGCCAGTAGAGGTGGAGCTTGAAGTGGACATTTCCTATGTGGAAGGTCTGGTGTTGATCCTTGACACAAGAGTTAAGATGTTGAAGAAGAAAGACCCAATGCTTGTGAAAGTCATGTGGCATCACCGTGGTGTATAGGAAGCTATGTGGGAGCTTGAGGAAGAGATGAAGAGGAAGTACCCCTCTCTTTTCTCTTAGGATTTCGTGGGTGAAATCCTTGTTAGGGGTTTATGGCTTGTAAGGACCCTGACCTACATATTGGGGTAACCATGTTTGTTTTGGCTTGATCATGTGGTTAGAACCTTTCCATAATATTTTTAGGTGTGATTAGAACTTGTGGAGAGGTTAAGTCTCAAGTTTGAGCTTGTTTGGTTGATGTTTGTGCCTTCTGTCCTAGTTTTAGTGCAAATTGCAAATTACCCAATATAGGGAGTTGATGTGCAATTTTCCGCCTCTAGAGAGTTCCTTCTCTCTCTTGGCTTCATTAGGGAGAGTTTGGTATTTTGGGGCACCTTGTTTGGCTCTTGGTTGAGTGGTGTCACCCTTAGTGGTGTTTAGGGTTTTCTAGGGTTTGTTTGCCTTAGCCTTGACCTGGGTCGCGACCTAGGGCCTATTATGGGGTGTGGTCACAACACTTCCCCTTTGGTGTGGTGGTCATGACCAAGGTTGTCTTGGGTTGAGGTAGAGGTTGGAGATGTGTGTTTCGACCTATGCTTCATGGAGTGGTCTTGGTGTCACGACCTTGGAACCCTAGGTGTGTCACGGTCATGACATAGGGTTGGTTGCTTAGGTGGTTGAGATCCTACCTAGAGATTATCACCATCTCTTGCATGAGGACCTTATGTGGTTGCATTTGGTTGCATGTTCATCACAAGTGTTTCTTTGGAGCTCTATCTTATTGGCACCTCATCCTTTGTCTTACCTCCCTCCTCCTTTTCTATATGAACTCACTTCTCTCCATGCAAGTGGTTCTTTTCGGTCATCTTCTTCCTCTCTTTCTCTTGTGCTCATCCTTGGAGATTGGTGGAGCAAGAAGGAGTGCTCTTGATGCCTTGGAGGTGGCCCACCCTTTGCATGTGGTGATAGTGGCAATCCTTGGCTATCTTTAGCTTTGGTGAGTGTTTTATCTTCTTTCTTTGGTGTTCCTTCAGATATTCTACCCTATCTTCTTCCTTCTTCTCGGCTTTATGCTATGTTTTGACAAGGTGACACTCTAGTGAGTGACAGAGAGAGTTTCTTATCTCTTTTCTCCCTTCTTTCTTTGGTTCAGTTTTGGGGTTTTGCTCTTTCTTCTTGAGCTATCCTTTGACCTTGGTGTTTATCCCTTCTTGATGTGCTCTTGTGTCTGAGAGTGGAGCTTCTTCAACCCTTGGATTGTGTGCTTGGAGCTTGTATATTTGGTGGTTATCTTCTTTAGGTGGGTTATATAACACCAAACCCTCGCTATCATTGCACTTCTTGTCATGTTGTGTTGTTATTTTCCCTCTTTAAGATTTTCCTACATCATTCTAGCATATGAAGCTTAACCCTAGAATTCATTTGGGATGGTTATCATGATTGGTTTGGAAGTAACCCAAAGCCTCAATATTTTTGTATCAATTTTGGGTAGAGATGATGGTATGGAGTTTCTTCCCCACGTTTGACCCTTGATCTAGTCCCCATGCTTGGTATTTATAAACCTAGATTTAAATGAGATGTTAGTTTCAATTTGTTCATCTTGGATATGGTTTCTCTTCCTTTTGTCATTCTTTTCTTGGACCTTTGCCTTAGGATTTGTGGAGATCAACTTGCTTGAGTCTCCTTACATGATGATCATGGCTCTTGCTTAGTTTTTGTCCTGCTTTGGTGACTTAGGTGTTTACCCTTGGTGTGGTCGCGACCTATGAGGTTTGGTGGTTGAGATACGGGTATGGGCATCACGGTCGTGACATAGCCCATTGAGATGGACGTGACCTAGTTGGCTTTGGTCGAGATGTCCCTTCTTGTGGTGATGTTGACCTAGTGACATTAGGTTTAGACCTATGGAGAATAGAAGCCTTAAAACTCTTATTTTATTGCCTTATCTTGGTGGAGACAACCCTTGGAGTGGTGGTCGCGACTAAGGGACACTGCGGTCATGACATGGTGATGTGGAGGCGGTCACGACATAGAGGAGGTTGTGGATGTTGGTTGTGACACATGGTTGAAGGGTGAAGAGAAACCCTAACCCTAATGTCATGGGTGCGACATGTAGGAGATGGCTGCAACATGGTGAGGGAGTGAGGGTCGAGATACCCATGGTGTATGTCGTAGCTGTGATATACTATGGAGATTGGCCGCAACCTATGTGCCTAAGTGGCTAACATGTGGTGATGGTAGGTGGTTATGAAACATATATGAACATCTAATGTTAATCATGTATACATATGTGTCATGCTGTTTTGGGTGATGTCCAATATTATCTAATGATGTTGGTTAATCCTAACCCACTCCAAGATGAGGAAGGGTGGTGGTTCTAAGGTTGATGGTCAAACCTAGTCTTGTAAACCCTAATCGGTAAAAAGGGGAAACCCTAACCCTAACAATCATAAACGATGATCCTGCTTGTTCCTATATCATGAAAGAATTATGGTGCTATGTGATTACCTCTCTTTCTTATCTAACCATGCATGTATTATGGATGGGACAATCATAGTTAATGCATTCTATGATGGTTATGATGTGACACAAATTGAATATGAGCCTTGAGAGGCATGTTGAGGCACTTGTGTTATTAGAATGATGTGGTAAATGGCCCTATGACCTGGCAGTTACTTGTGGCTTAATATGAGATGAGTTGAGGGATTGATATCCCATGACATGTGGATTTGTTGGTAATGTTGTGAATGGCATACCACATGCATCTTGAGGTGATAGTGTGATAAGATCACACCTGATACATTTTATATCTTCCAGAGTTATGTTGTACCCCTTTATTTTGTAGAACTTGTTTTGGCTTTGTACATTATAACTTGATTGATGCTAAAAGGCACTTAAATGACCTAACTAATCAAGTGAAACTTAATCATGTAGTCTTGCCCTATGCATAGATCCATTCACTGTCAGCACTTGTTGAGTGGTGAATTGAGTCAAACTTAGAGCACATATTTTTGAATATGCAGGGGTGAGGAAGAATATCCCCTTACATCCAGGATATATGAGACAACCAGATGTGAGTTGGTCTCTCAATGATATGTGATATGATTGGCTGTGGGCCATACCTTGGTAGGAGTGCGACTACGGTCCATAGCTCAGTTTCACTAGCACCTTGACCTGTACCAAGGCGGGCTAGACTTGTACAACTGGACTATATGTCGTTGGTAACAGTTTGACTTGTGATGTCACTGCAGGTTCACTCGTACTGACCGAGGGGGTGAGGTCACAGATTTTGACTCTTCTGTGGACCTTATATGGCACCAATTTCGATTTAGTAGTGGTCGATTGGATTTGGGTGGTACGACTCAAATCCTCAGGTCATGATAAAATATGTAATCAGTCGTGTAGTGCATTTAATTAGGATCTAATATGAGAACATTGGTTTTAGCCTTGCCTTACTTTTGTACATGTTAGTTGGTAGAGAATATACATGTTCTTCATATTCCATATTTGTTGATTACAATACTATTTAGTGATAGGTGTCAGTATTGCTTAAACTACTTTAATCAGTAGTTACATATCATTTAGTTGAATCTACTTATCTTGCTTAGCTATGCATGTGTTTGCTTTATTACTTGTGCTATAATAGTGTTGGTGGAGAGTTATATCTCCCACTGAGATTTGGAATCTCATCCCGTGGGTTTCCCACATCTTTTTAGGTAGACTTGCACGAGGAGGTAGAGTTGTGTAGCCGAGGTTGAGCAACACCAAGAAGGATAGTAGCTGACGAGGTTGGGAGTATTGCTGGTGGTCCTTTTGTTGTTAGAGTCCTAGAGTTATCCCTGTACACTTAGGTCTTTGGTATGGTTTTGGATGTGTTCTGTAGATGTGCTTTTGTTACATCATTTGGCTTGTACTTCCTTTTCATGTACATTTATGGTGGATATGCATATACGTTTGGGAACATGTTTTCTTGTAACAGGCTCGTGGAACCTATGGTAAGTGCTTTGTGACAAGAAAGGACTCATATACAAAGGTTTTTGCTATTTGGGGAGCTTAATGAAAATGGTTTTAATTTCCAATGTTTTCCTATTATCTACTTATTTAAGTTTTGTTTCCATAGTTAGTTTTGAGTTATCTCGTGGTTTGTGGCGTGGGGCATCACAATTTTCTTAGCATTGAGGTAGAACATAACAAGGATGGAGTAACTTTATCACAAAGAAAGTATACTCTGAACTTACAAAATATAGAATGTTTTAGTTGCAGACATGCAATCTCCACTATGGATCACGCTCATGACCTATGGGTAGAATCTATTCAGCCCTTAGCAGATAAATTTAGCTATAAATGCTTGGTTGGCAAACTTTATATCTTGTTGTTACTAGGACAGATATATGCTTTGTTGTTAGTGTTATTAACCAATTAATGGATTATCCTAGAAATGTCATTGGGATGCTGCATGTTGAGTCTTGAGATATTTGAAGAATGCACCTCAACATAGATTGTTTTATAAAAGAAATGGCTTCTAGATGTGGTTGGATATTCTGATGTTAATATTGTTGGGTTTAAATCTGATAGGAGATCCACCTCTAGCTATTGTAACTTTGTAGGGGGTAATGTGATTACCTAGAGAAGTAAGAAATAAAATGTTATTTCTAGATCATGCAACGAAACATACTACTTGTGAGCTATTATGAATCAAATCCATTTTCTCCGACTTTAGATTTCCCATCACTCATACTATTCCAATCTACTTCTATAATTGTGTTGCTACCTTCATTGCTAGTAATCTTATCTTTCATGAAAGGACCAATCTTATTGAGGTGGACTGCCATTTTCTCCGAGATGTTGTGTTAACTAAGAAGATCACTACCCTTTTCCTTCATACACATAGGCAAACTGTGGATATATTTACAACACCTCTCTCTGATAAGAGAGTTGTAGATCTATGTTGCAACATGGACATCATTGTTATCTATGCTCCAACTTGAGGGGGAGTATTGTGATATATATTTATATTTAGTTATTTATTTCCATTAATTCTATTTTTCCTTTTCACATTAAGTCTTATGTAATATGAATCTAAGTATAATAAGCCCATTAAAGTTTGCTATGTGATTCCTTATTGTTTCTCCTACTATTTAGGCCTTGTTTGATTTGTGAGATTATGTATAGAATAGGACTTTTATCCTATTGGTAACAAAAATACCATATTTGTTTGTACAAAAATCATTGTCAAGATTGTATTTTGACGGAAGTAGAGTCTCGACCCATTGTAACTTTCAAGTTCAGCCGAACCCACTAGTATTTGGGTGGTATATAAAAACATGGTCCTCCGATACCCGTCCCCGACTCCATATGCCTTCCTCCTCCGCATGCGGTCTTTACCTTTTCTCTTCTTTGCCTTCACGTATGCCCCAAAATCTAGAATGTTGTGCCCTAACAACTACTACTGCCAGCTCCTCCACCAAACCCTCTGCCACTCCCACCGCCAACTACTCCACCCCCCTCACCACCTTTGCTACCTCCACCAAAGCACCCTCCCTAACCACCTCCGCCACCAAATCCCCCACCTCTTCCACCGCCAAATCCTCCACCTGAACCACGGTCACTGCCAAATTTGCCACCTTCTTCATGTCCAACCTCAGGCCTTTCCCAGTCGTGTCTTCCCCATCCTGGCCTATGGACATAGTGTTGTTAATATTTATTATGTCGTTACATGCAACAACAGCAGGTGCAAATTAATGAACAAGTTTAGGAAAATCCAAAATAAGAAATGAAGATCAAACAAAGCAGAACAACAAAAATAAACGAGTTAGATTCACAAACCAGATCATTTGTTGAGAAACGAACATGATACTTAAAGAAATCAGTGCCCGACAATCCTTGCAGATAGGCACTGTTCTCCCAATCTTGATCCGGCACGAACCTGGAACAGACACGTCTCACTCACGCTTGACATCGTCTCGTTGCACTACCACCAGTGCAACATAGCGTCCACAGGAACCTCCTCTTGAAGTTGCATCTAGGTGATGGGAAGGAGAAGCCGTGCTTCACACAGGAGGACAACTCCACGAAGCGGCTCGAGAATGAAGGCAATCACTCTCTGGATTAGGACTCTCAAAACACACGTGAAAATGGCGGCTGAAGTTCGTTTGTCATGTGTTTAACCCTAAGGACCAGAGGTATATATAGCCATACACATCCTTTATTTCTATTTCTAGTAAGACACAAATACTCGGTCTCTCTTGTACACATTATGGAATAAAAACCACAAAGAGAAACACTTTCCAGTTAGGATTAAGAAATCTGAATAGGAAAGAAACAATTAATTACATGAGTAATTAATTACTTAGTTGTATCCTTGTACAAAAAGAAGCCGGAAGACGAAAGACATTCTCCACAATCCACAATCCACAAGCCCGTGCCTGGCCTGGCCCGGCCAGGCGAGGCGAGGCGTGGCATGGCATGGCACGCACGCGTGCGTGCGTGTGTGCGTTGTGATGTGGTAACCCCACCCACCAAGGAGGTGAGCATACCTCCCTCCTAGGACCCCTTGGATACTAGTACCCCATGTGATCCTACATATAAGGACCACAAAAGTTCTAGGAGTGAGCAATATGGGATAAAACTTCTTTGCCATTTGTACTAGAGACAAAACTACTTTTCTCACATGTACTTGCTGCACTACATTGGGCTTAATCCATGCTAAATAAATGGTTGCTACAACAACTAAATATCTAACAACCCCCCACAAAGTCCAATGTGTAGTGTGCTCTACCATTCAATCCTCCATACTGTGCTTTCAGCACATATCTTTTGGTTTGAATCTACCTGAGTTATCCAACTGTGACCCCCGTAGGAACTTGGTGAACAAAAGTATTGAACCTGAACCTTGGGTACAAGAGTATAGGTTGGTAACAACACAATAAAGACATGGTAGAAAAGAAAACAATGCATTAAGGCCATGCATACAAAATTTTATATCATGATTGATAACAGAGAACAATCCAATTCTCCTGTTGCGGCCTATACAACGTCAATCACTTAGTTGGAGTCTCTAAGGATGCACTGCTAACATCCTGTCCTAAGACTTGACACCATTCAGAGAGTACTCTCTTACTAACTTGCAGTCATGACACTAACAAGTTTCCCAGGGAATAGACACACAGATGCAAGAAGCATCAAACAAGAATACATAATGTCATCTGATTTACCCAATAGCTTGTTATTACCACATTGAACCCAATTTGTGGGATCTCCACTCTTTTGGGTTGGGTTGCTACTGCCTGCAAATCTATAGGGATTTCAGTCCCATCCCCAACCTAGATTTTTGCACTAAAGCCAAGGTAAGACCTTTAGTGAAAGGATTAACTGTACTATCTTTGGTACCGATGTAGTACACAACCATGACCCCATTAGACACTAACTCCCTTACAAATTTCAATCTGACTTAGATGTGTCTATGATGTTTTTGATTGTACTTGGAACTCTTTATCTTAGCAATAGTTGTAGTGTTGTCACAGTGAACTGAAATTACATGAAGCGGCTTCATTACCATGGGTAAACTGGACATAAGTCCATGTAGCCATTCAACTTCCAATACAATTTCATCTAAAGCACACAACTCTGCTTCAAAAGTGGACCGAGACAATATGGTCTGTTTCTTAGACCTCTAGGAAACAACTCCTCCCAATAGGAATACATATCTTTAGACACCATTACTCCCAGAATTCATGGCAATCCAACTTGCATCACTATATCCTTTGACTACAGAAGGATGTTTTCCCTTGATATACCTCATAACTCTATCAAGAGATTCCCATTGGGTCTTGTCAGGATAGTTGGTGTATCTACTTAACTTGTTCACGACAAACACAATGTCTAGACGTATACAGTTCATAAGATACATCAAACTTCCGATAATATGAAAGTATCGTAATTGAGACACTGAACCCCAATCTCATTCTTGAACAAGGGCTTAGATGAATCATATGTAGTCTTAACAGGCTTATGTGATCTGTACTCAAACTTCTCCAGTATCTTTTCAACATAGTGAGACTGAGAGAGTTATACCATCAGTAGACCTAATGATTTTAAGCCCTAAAATCACATTGGCGACACCCATATTCTTCATCTCAAACTTGCTACACAAGAATGACTTTATATCATTTACTACTTTCAAATTGGAACCAAAAAAGTAGGATATCATCGATGTATAAGCATAACAAAATGAATCCATTATTGACAATTTTGCAGTAGAGACACTTATCAAATTCATTAGAAACAAAGACAAATGATGACATCACATAATCAAACTTCTCATGCCATTGCTTAGGGGTTTGTTTCAAGCCATATAATGACTTAACAAGTTTACACACTTTGGACTCATTCCCACGACCCATAAATCCCTCAGGTTGTTCCATATATATCTCTTCCTGAAGATCACCGTGTAAGAACGCGGTCTTCACATCCATCTGATAGATATATAGATTATAAATGGAAGCCAATGCTATAAACACTCGGATTGTGGTCATACGAGAAACAGGTGAATAGGTATCAAAATAATCTATTCCTTCCCTTTGTGTGTAACCCTTAGCAACTAACCTAGCCTTATACTTATTGATTGTCCCGTATGCATTAAGTTTCTTCTTAAAGATCCATTTGCAACCAACTACAGAACAACCAGGAGGTAAATTCACCAATTCCCAAGTTCCATTCGAGAGAATTGATTGGATTTCATCATTAATGACTTCTTTCCAAAACTTAGCTTCTGGAGATTCCATAGCTTGTTTGAAAGTAACGGGATCATCCTCAACATTGTAAGTGAGAAACTCACTTCCAAAGTCCTTTGATGTCCTAGAACGTTTACTTCTCCTTGGTTCAACTATTTCTTCAGAATCATCAAATTTAGAAATAGCTTGTTCTGAGTCGCCCCCCACATTTGTCATCCTTTCCACATGCTCGGGAATGGAACCTATGGTAAATGAATCTTCTTGAGATATTTCATTGGGCACACCAGTTTTCATAGAAAATACATCCTCAAAGAATGTTGCATTATGTAATTCTACAATTGTATTGACCTCAATGCCAGAGATATCTGATTTTACAATCAAGAATCTATAAGCATAGCTTGTCTCTACATAACCTAAGAATATGGCATCAACTATTTTCGGTCCCAATTTCTTCCTTTTGTGTTCAGGGACAAGTACCTTATCAAGGCACCCCCACACTCAAAGATATTTCAGACTCAGTTTCCTTCATCTCCACAACTCAAGCGGACTACTCTCTGAATGTTTATGGGGAACTCTATTCAGAATATGGCAAGCCGTATTCAAAGCCTCCCCCACATAGAGTTGGGTAATCCAGATGTTTGGAGTAAGGTATTTACCATATCTATTAAGGTTCGGTTTTTACGTTCAGTAATCTCATTTGATTGTGGTGAATAAGGAGTAGTTACCTCATGAACTATACCATGTAATTGAAAAAATTCCAAAAACAAGTTCGAAGTATACTCTCCTCCCCTATCAGACCTTAATCGCTTAAGTACTTTACTGGTTTGAGTTTTGGCTTCTTTCTTATAAATTTTAAATTTATACAATGCCTCATCTTTACTTCTAAGTAAAAAGACATAACAATATCTACTTGCATCGTCAATAAAAGTTATAAAATAACGCTTTTGATCCCTCGTAGCAACACCATTAAATTCACAGATATCTGTATGCACTATATCTAAAATTTCCAAATTCCTATTCACAGAATGAAAAGGCTTCCTATGCAATTTAGCTTGTACACAGATTTCACATTTATTGTTGCTAATTTTAGATTTAGGGATCAAATTTAGATTCATCATACGCTTCATTGAGACAACATTAACATGTCCCAAACGTGAATTCCAT
This sequence comes from Alisma plantago-aquatica, assembly GCA_963693085.1. NCBI lineage: Eukaryota > Viridiplantae > Streptophyta > Magnoliopsida > Alismatales > Alismataceae > Alisma > Alisma plantago-aquatica. Next base: position 895,455,123 of record OY856412.1, on the reverse strand, counting down.
ACATTGGATGAAACAAGATTCATGCAAACAGAACTATAATCATTCAAATTTAAAATTAAATTTGAAATAGGTTCAACATGAATCTTAAATAAGCTCTCTACATCACATAAGTACCCCTTGCCAAAAAACAAAGAATCACAAAGACGTGTAATAATAGCCTTATTACATTTGCAGTCTACTCTATAACCTTCCCTAACTAAAATAATGCCACTAAGGATATTGTGTCGAATGGTTGGAACATGTCTGACCCTGTTAAGAGTCAAAACCTTCCCCGAAGGAAACTTCAAGTCCACCCGTCCTTCGCCTTTGACTTCTACAGAGCTGGAATCGCCCAAACTCACTGACCGATCTCGAGAGGCCTGATAAGACACAAACATAGATTTATCAGCACACACGTGTACATTAGCCCCATTGTCAATTATCCAATAAAGTGGTTCAAAAATAGAAAAGATTTCAGATTTAATAGACACATACCCATCATTGAGGTTCAAGGATGTAGTCATCATGCTGACCGCAACCTCCTCAATTGCAGATGCGGAAACTTTCTTTGCCTTCTTAGAAGGACAATCCTTGTTCTAGTGGCCAACCTGTCCACAAGTCCAACAAGGTTTGTTCTTTGGTTTCTTTTGGATCTTTGCCTTAGGTTTATGTGCATTCTTAGATTTCTTATCTTTGGTGTTTTTCGCAGAAGAAATTAACAGTTGTATTTGCATTAGTAGGCTCCTTGACCATTTTTCTCCTTTAAGTGTTCTTCTTGTATATTAATATCCATCATTAGTTCTTCCATTGTGTGTGTCTCTTTGCGATGCTTCAGAGACATACCAAACGATTCCCATGACTTAGGGAATTTTTTTATAATAGACATAACAACAAACTTCTTAGGCAATACCATCTTAGCATCTGAGAGTTCATGAACTAGGAGTTGTAGATCATGTGTTTGATCAGAAACTGATTTACCCTCAACCATATGAAACTTAAGAAATTCAGACACAATATTTTTCAACACCTTGATTTTCAGTACTAAAATTCTTAATCAACAATTCCCACAAAACTTTACATGTAGTGACTGGCGACTTTGAGTAAGAATCATATAATTTGTTATTTAAACCAAAAAGAATCAAACTATGACACGTTTTGTCACCCTTCTTCCAATTAGCAATTATATTTGCATTATCAAGAATCGTTTCATCAAATTTAGGTTCAGTCTCTACTAAGTACTGATCAAAACCCGCAATATTCAGCCAAATTTCCATCCGACTCTGCCAATGGGTAAAGTTGGTACCAGTAAATTTTTCAGGTATACTGCTGGTATCAATTTTATTTTCCAAACCACCCTGACCGACCATTGTTAATTAACGATAGAAAGTTGATTTCTTTAAGACCGTTGTTAATATTTATTATGTCGTTACATGTAACAGCAGCAGGTGCAAATTAATTAACAAATTCAGGCAGATCCAAAATAAGAAACGAAGATCAAACAAAGCAGGAGAATAAAAATAAACGAGTTAGATTCACAAACCAGATCGTTTGTTGAGAAACGAACGTGATACTTAAAGAAATGTCCGACAATCCTCGCGGATAGGCACCGTTCTCTCAGTCTCGATCCGACACGAACCTGGACCGGAGGTGTATATATAGCCATGCACGTTCTTTATTCCTATTCCCAATAAGACGCAAATACTCGGTCGCTCTTGTACACATTACGGAATAAAAACCCCATGCGATCCTACATATAATGACCACAAAAGTTCTAAGAGTGAACAATATGGGATAAAACTTCTTTGCCATTTGCACTAGAGACAAAACTATTTTTCTCACATGTACTTGCTGCACTACATTAGGCTTAACCCATACTAAATAAATAATTGCTAGAGCAGTCAAACACATAGTCACGGAAGTAGCAACCATGGCCGAAGAGACCTCCCCTGTCACCGCCGAAGCCAGCAGACACCACTTACTCATATGTAGAAGTGCACAACATAATAGAAACATGCAGCCGCATACCAACCCTCGCCGCCATATCAGCTAGATGACAGCTACAAGTTGAAACTCCCTCCCTTCTACTCAACCTCTGAAGAGTGAAGACAACCACAACTAGATTTCACCTCTTTCATGGCGTGCATCCATTTTTATAAAGCTACATACATGGTGAAAATCTGTATGTTACTTTGACACTGCTTCAGAGATGGGATGATCTGTTTCAGGCACCACAATGGTTCTATGGCAGTCAGTTCTTAGCGCTGCTGAGAAGTAGGCGGAATCATGCTAGATGATGACGATGCTAGACGAATCAAAACTCTCAGTTGCGTATCCAGACACAATCGTGTCCCTCTTTCATCCTAAGGTAGGACAGGAAATCAAAACTTATCTAGCATCCATTCCCACCAATCCCAAGTTTCATCACATTCCATATATTTCTTTTCCCACGAATTAAACAAGGCCTTACATAAGAGTGTTGTACTTCTTTTTGAATATAAAAAGACGCTTGTTCTCATCAGTATGTTTAGAGAGGTCATTGAATAGAGTATATGTGTATGTCGGAGTTTATGCAGTTTTAATTTTTTTTTAATTATTATATCTATAAAAATATACAGTAATCGTACAATTACATATTTAATTTATACAATTGCATAGTTTAGATGTAATCATGCAAATATACAATCAAACACAAATTATATATATATATATATATATATATATATATATATATATATGAGATAAATATAAATGAATTGTAGATGAATGTAAAATAAAAAAAGAGGAAATGAAATCAGAAGGTAGGTTGATTGTAGGTAGTGGTTTTAATTACATGAATAATAGGGGTGACATTAAAAAATTATCAGCTTAGTAGTTTGGCCATTTAAAATTGGTGATTAACCAACCTTATATGCGGTTGTGCAGCCTTATATGTGGCCATAGTCCGCTTTGGGCACCAATTTCTAATATGCGGTTCGGTCAAGGGTCCAAACCTTATATGTGGACGCATGGACCGTTTCTTAAACAATGGTATGAGTATGTTTGAATCGCACAAGTATTTCAATTACGCACAATTATCCAACTAGGACCATTTTTGACTCAATTGTTTTTAGAATGTCAAGCCATTAAATAAATTGAATAGTACAATATGTAACATAGAATAAATTCAATTAGCATATTTAACCCAAAATAAATGTGAATTCGTAGAACCTATATGTTAGTTGTGTCAAAAATATATTCTAATCTAACGTGGAACTGTCATTGACCATGGTTCCTCCAAATCCGGAATCGACCCATATTGTTAAAATTGGAACTCAAGACCGTTCTAGTTTTGATGAGTTAATATCAATTCCATCGTGAATAGTCTTATTGAAATATGGCCCCTGCTTAATTCCGAATACCTGATTTAACCACTTTGTTCCTAGTTGAACATAATGACCAAAATTCGGGCTTGTGTCTGTCTTAATTCGGGCTGTTAGAAATTCTAGTCTGCCTTTTTCGATCGCAAGTGAACTGGGTCTACAATTTAGGTGTTCTTATATAAAATAACATAAAAATATTTATGAGCCCCTCTAGTATATAGTAAAACCGGAGCCTCTTTGATTCCAAAACTTTTCTAGGATTTTGAACTGAACACGTCTTTATTATGCATGTAACATAGAACGAAACCCAAATATTACTTTAAAATATCTATAAAGTCTTATCTAACATATATTCAAGGGGCATAAATAATTTTTATTAATTTAAAATGCATGATACTAGGATTCTGAAAACTTCTAATGCGATCCAGTTTCAGATAAGAACATGCTAACTGGATTTTCAGACAACCAAACCCATGATTGATACGACCTCAAACTTTGGTCACTATGTCCGATCCGCAAAATGTGGTTAATTTTAGCACTCAAATGTCAAACAATCGTTTCTTATGAAAGTGGTACGGATTCATCGAAATTTGAACAATTCATGTTCTAATTTTCACAATTCAGGTTGTTCTAAGTTTTGAGAATTTTTTTGAGTTAGCTAGTAAAATGATTTTTGGCACAACTAACTTATAAGGCTTAGTTTTGATGAATGCTAATCCATTTCAAGTTAGAAATGCTTATTAGTTCTACACTACGTTATATATCGTTTCAAAGAGTTAGATTAGTGGTTTAAAATTTTGTTAAAAAAATCGCACCCGTAATGGTCCTAGTCAACTGCTGTACATACACCTAAACACTTGCCAAGATACTTGTATCCAATATTTTTCTTTGATGCTAGAATAAGAGAAGAATGTGAACACATTAAATTTTGAGATAGTTAACCAAGGAAATATAAGTAGCTGCGTTGCATTTAGATATAAATTAGAAGGAAAAACTAACCAGATCGTCACGGGACAAATGCAACCGGGTGTGATAGGTTGTAGGGGGTGTTAGGATTTGTCAAACTAGAAGGGGGGTTTTCGAATTTTTGCAAAACAGAAGGGAGTTTTAAAAAAACTTCTAGTTTTTTTGTCTATAAGGAACAATGAATATGATTCCCTGCATTTTTCAGAAGAAAACAAATGTCTGTCTTGTAAATTGTGATAGAGAAGACTAGAGGCATCTCCTCTTGAAGCATGTGTGCTTTGTTTTACCATGCAGTTTCCGATGGGTATAGACCGGTGGGCGCACGCACAGCAGCTAACGCAAGCCATCAGTTTACCCAAAGGGAAAGAGCAATCCAACCTGTAGGGCGTAAAGAGCCCTCCCAGGCGATAATTGCGTACCTCCCATTTGACGCCAAGCAAACAGGATAGAGACATTGAATCGAACACTTAGTAATCAATTATAACTAAGTCGAAATGTGAGCAGCCTCATTATCCAGAACTGTATTGTCGCATTCAGTTGAAATTTTTTTGTAAGGAAACCAGAATCTCCATCGAGAACGAAAATGTTGCATAAACCAGGGAGGGTGGAGTAGGAGTCGTGTTCTTAAATAGTGTACTAGATTACCATCTACTTACGTAAGTTTCTAGGTAAATTCTCAAACACATGTCATAATTTCAATAGCTCCTCGTCGAAGGTCAATGTCTGTGGCCACTTTTTACCCTTCTCGTCTTAAATTTTCCCATCCTCAAAAGTTGTTCTCTTCAGCAGCTCCCATCCGCCAATGGGCTTGCTCGACAGTGACTCTTTTCCCCATGCCGATCCAGTGTTTTAATTCTCTTTGACGACAGACAATGGCCATTTCGACGGTGAATTCGGTGACCCGCCCCGCCGTAAAGAAGAACAGAGCTAAAAATTTATATACTATAAAAAGAGCGAGTTCTCCAACCAGTTAAAAAAATCCGGCCAAACTCATATGTGGCCAATCAGAAACAAGTATTTCCAGCATTTTGTCATGTTGGGAAAATGCTGCTCTCTCCTTCACTCAATCTCTTATCACGTTTTTTCTCTATTATAATTATTCTTTTTCAAAAAAGAAATTCCCAAAATACCTCTCTCCTATTAAACTACATCTCTACGATTCCCTCGAGGAAACAGACGCACATCCCCACGATCAGCACAAAATCCTCACCCCAATACGACTTTGCCCACGACTTTGTTGTCCCATACGTATCCTTCTCATCTATAACCATCCGCTAATTTTACTCCCAATCTTACAGCTTCCTATTCTTTTGCCTTTTTTCAATTTACAATTTAAGTCCCCACGGTGTGGTAACTAACTACTTGTTCTGTCCCGCTTTTTTCATTTAAGATACCTTTTCCAGTTCCGAGAAAACTGACGCCCACACCCACGATCAACACCAAAGTCTCTCCACACAACAACTCTCCCCATATATTTCTTTCTGCCATAACCGTATGATAGTCATTACTCCATTTTTTCCGGTTCCCATCCTCTTGATCTTTCAACGACTTGTTTTATCCTCGGATTTCTTTCCCAATTAAATTCTAAGAGTTCCAAATATAAACCGTCGTGTTACAAGCTGCACGTTTCCTAATTTCTTGCTTCACTTTCTCTTAAACCTCTCTCTTCTTTATAATCCCTACTAAACGAGTTGTTAATAACCGCTCACAATTATATCATGAGTCTCGCCCATTGGTTCTCTAAGTCTCGATCCAGTTCCCCCTCATCTTTCTTTCCCTTTCTCCCATTCTTTCAGCTACCCATCCAATTCCATCTCCACATCTTCGCCTTTCTCTATCCTTATTGAACTACCCCTATTGTTTCACTATCCAACTACGAGCATCGCCGTCCACCACTGAAGCAACGTCCAAAGAGTCCCATTTTGTGCCTACGTTGCTAATTATTGTCAATCGGGCGCAATCATAGGAACACTATTTGCGTTACTCCCTCCAGTCTCCAGCTTTTTCGAAATTCTTGTTGATGGGCTGCGAACATTGGTTTTCTTTGTCTGTTCAGGTTATTTGGGTTAGATATGCTCCGTACGTTTGTTTTTTTATATTGTTCAGGTTGGCATCTTCCAGAATGTTCTGCAGTCTAACAATATTAGATATGCTGTATTGCTTATTCATAATGATGATATAGATCTCCTCCAGAGATCTCTACCATCAAAGTCACCTCCGGAAAGACGCTTCAAACATGGTCTCAAACGAAGACAACTCGCTGGTGGCTCCCTGCATACAATCCAGACACATAAGATAGTACATGTTCTCAGAGGACTCCACATTCATTTGGCGGAAGGATGTGTGTTTGTGATTATGTATCACTTCTCAGACCTTGCTTTATGTGATATTTGGCATTAAGCCACAGTCCTTGCTTTGTGTGATATTTGGAATTAAGCCACGACTGTGGAAACTACAATTCAAGTGGCTTAGTAGTTGGATCTGTCTGTTGGCACTGTTGTAAGAGGAATTCTATAGGCAAACGACAAAATTCAAGTTTGTTACATAATTGGCCTTCACACGAATGGTAGACGATAATGCATGATCCAAATCTATATGAAAAGTATGCCGCAATAGATCTCTTAGCAAGTATTTTTAAGTGATTGTCATATGACCTATTAGACTCAATGTTGGTGCTGCTTATTTTGTTTCCGTACAGTTAACTTTTAACTTGCATACTTTTGCTTCTCTTCTTGACGTTACACATCTCTTTCTGTCCATTCTTAGCACCACTAGCTATGACAAGACCAATGAAACGGGGGAATGCAAACCCCTCCCGCCTATGTCAAAAAGACATGCTGATCTTTCCAAGTTGTACCTCTTTGGATGCAATAAGAAGTCAATGGAGGGTTTTTCATGAAAACTGCTCAGGCATTTTCAAACGAAAGTAACTGTTGTTGCCTCAAGTTCGTATTTTTTATTCCACGAACCCCTCCCCCATCATTTTGCTATTACCATTTTAAGAGAAAGCCTACTGGAAATAATATTTAAAGATGTGTTGTCTTACTTTTATATTATAAAAATAGAGTATGTAAAGGAAAATTTATGCTTACTAAGAGTGTGTTTCGAATTAAACAATATGTATTTCTCTTTATGGTAAGGGAGATGGGTATAATCCGCGTTCACTACTTCTTAGTCAGTTTGATTAGAAGTAAGGAAAATTTATGCTTACCAAGAGTGTGTTTCGAATTAAACAATATGTATTTCTCTTTGTGGTGAGGGAGATGGGTATAATCCGCGTTCACTACTTCTTAGTCAGTTTGATTAGAAGTCATTGCTTTTCTCATGTATTCTGATGCTTATCTTTTATTGAATGGTTTTATACTCATGTTCTCTTATTCAATTTCAGGTGGGACAAAGGCGTATGTTTAGATAAAGTCAGACAAAGCTTAACGCTACATTTAAGTAAAATTTATAATATAATTATGTTCTCATGAAGGATACAATTACGATTTGCTTAGAACATACCACATCATATATTCACTATTTGTCAATGGAACTTGCAAGATGTCATATGCAGTTTTTTTCCCAATGAGAAGTCTCTTATATATTTTCTCCAAGGGTGTTACATATATTTGTATACATAAAGTGTTACTTTATTTTCCGTCCCTTCTATTCATGTTTATCATTTGTATCCAAGTCTCATTTTTTTGAGTGAGCCATTATTTTTCCCACTTTTATTGCAGTAAAATTTCTTGGTCCATGCTTAACCCTTTCATCTATAAATAATTTTGTTCTTCATAACCAATTTAATTAATATGTAGATCACTATGTCTATATAATGTTCGTATATGTTCAAAATGCAGAAAGTAGACTACATCTATTCCCACTGATTTGATCGAGTAAATAATAGAAATTATAGTTCTTTAGCTGAAAACTAACTGTGCAGTTTAAAAAACCGCTCAATCACGTTTTCATTTTTTTAGTTACCTTTTTCCTTCCTAAGTGATGACATGTTTATCCTATAACATATCAATGTCTACATTGAAACCATCTTCCCCACTCTTACACATCAACTAAAATATATTTTGCAACTTTATGTGATGACGAGTAATTTTGAAAAAAACCATTATCTCGGTAACAAAGATGATATGAAAAATGGCATTTCTTACTATGTGAAGCGATGGGATGAAGAGCATAAAATTTTAATTGTTGAACATTACATTAGCGCTATGTTACATCATCTATACTACTATAAAAAGAACGAGTTCATGCTGCGCTCTCCTTGACTCTCTCTTCTCATAATTTTTCTCAACTTTTTTTTATATTTGTTCTATTCTATATTTTCTCTTTCATGATAAAGTCACTTGCCACGTCCCTTAAAACATGAGCTGAGATGTCAGTAAACCACACATTTTTTATTTTCTACAAAGCAGACGAGGATTATCATTATCATTGTGGGCACTATAAAAGAGTGAGTTCATGTTGCACTCTCCTTGACTCTCTCTCTTCTCACAATTTCAAATTTTCTCAACTTTTTTTTATATTTATTTTATTCTATATTTTCTCTTTCATGATAAAATCACTTGCCACGTTCCTTAAAACGTGGGTTGAGGTGTCAGTAAGCCACACGTTTTTTATTTTCTACAAAGAAGTCGAGGATTATCATTATCATTTTGGGAAGTTATAAGGATTACCATTATCTTTTGGAAAGTTTTATTTTTAAATACTTAATGTAAAATAAACACGTTCAATGGGCACGATTACCATTATCCTTTTAGGAAGTTTTATTTTTAAAAAAATTAATATGAAATAAATATGTTCAATGTGACACGTGCATATGCACGTGTGTGTTGGTAGTATGTATAAAACAGAGGACTTAATGCTTAAGACAGAAACGAAGGCCAGATATATCTTATGCCTGAAACCAGTTGAGACGCCAAATTCCGTTGAGCTGTTAGATCCTTTTTTTTTTAGCGATCCGTAAAGTGTTATTATGAGTTGAGGAAAGCAAAAGGTTATGGAGTTTACTTACCCAGCAAGTAAACAAAGGGCAGGATAATATTTTGAAGGGAAAAAGGAAATACAAGCGGAGGTCTTCCGCCTCCCTCACATCTTTTTAGGGGTGTCAAAAAATAAATTTTGAGTCGATTTCAGGACAGACAAGGACGGGATTGATAAACAATAATTCAACCTATAACTGATTCAAAGCCAAATTTTTGATAATGATACTGAATGGATATGGTCTTATAATTGTAACCCGGAACTGAATCTGGAATGTATATTTTTGTTAATTATAAGCATGAAATATAGTAATTTGTCTATAGTTAGACCTAATAGTTTTCAATTTTGTAAACTCGATTTAATCTAGTTAAAATAAATCACCACCCAAAACAGATTCGATTTAATTCAGACATCAATATCTAAACCCGGAACCAGTCCAGATTGATAAAATCTAAACCAAATTCGATTTTTTCCGAATTGGACTGAGACATATGACAAAATTTGACAGCCCTATATCTCTTCATTCGGACAGGGAAAAAATATAACAGAGATGAAAACACGAGGAAGGCCCGAACTCAACCACCGACTCCCCTCTATTCCACAAAGGCTGGTACCGATGTATATAACTGCTAGAACTGCCTTCTACTTGTAATTAGGCCGTCAACCTGGACCGAAATTCAACCTCCAACTCCCTCTTAAACCCTTACCATCGTTGCTTCTTTTATATAGTGATATCCCCCTTTATCTCGAGAGAACTACTTTATGTTTCATCGAGCTCCTTTCTAACATACACCATCTAACTATTTCATTATAATTTTTCCCTCAAGCAAGAGAAACAATGAGTCACCACCAGGGCGAGCAAAGCGCTCAAGTCCCTTGCCTCTAAAACTCACTCATTCATAAGCAAGGCCTCTATGATCTTTGTTAGGAATTGTGGCAAAGAGAAATTGAGTGGATAAGAACAATATTTAATGCCACTATTAATGGGTTAGGTAGGATAAGGTAAATACTTACCTTTATCGACGGATAAGGTGCACGCAATAGGTAGGGTAATTATCCTCTTCCTAAAAATCTTTATTCTAACATTACCGTACATGTTTGCCCGTAATTTAAATGAGTAAGTTAACTGATGAGTAGGTAACACAATATAAAATTTTCAACTATAATTTCGTATTGTATTCCCTCCACAGGGTACATGAAAATATTAAAATAAACTTTTCATAGTAATGATTATAATATATAGTGATATACAAAGATAGTTTTAATACCCAACCCAATATTTATTTTTACAAACACGGTTTAACCTTTTTAGTACAATATTTCTTATTAAGAATTTCTTTTCTCTCTCATATATATTAATAAATGGTGTGACATGCTACTGGTTTTTGAAATCAAATATTAGTATAAATTTTAGAAGTAGTGGTAAGTTTTTTTGAAGTTTATTAGTAGGCATTAATAATTATATCAGAGTATAAAATTTCTAGTTCAACCTTATATTTATGGGTAAATGGGTGAAGAAGATAGGATAAAGCTTCTCTCTTTATTTTATTCTCTTTAGATGTGGATAGATTGGGTAAAGGAAAAAAGTGGTGGGTAAAAAATATGATCATCCTTACCCTACCCTATAATGCATGGGTGGTGGGTAAATGAGTAACACTCTGTCCATTTATAGCCTTGTGTGACACTGAACTCTAGGATCAATGCATAAGCATACCTTGAGGTCAAACATGACACAAAGTGGAAAATTTACAACAAAAAGTTAGCTCATATCTTAACTATAATCATTCAACTTAGAAGACAAGTATGTATATATATATATATATATATATATATATATATATATAGACACACACACACATACACACACACACAATATATATATATATATATATATATATATATATATATATATATATATATATATATATAATGTATATGTATGTATGTATGTATATGTCAATAATTTCCACATACAGTTAATTGCCCATTGTTCCACATACTTGACCGAGGTCACAAGTTGTATGTACAAAAGATACGCACATTCATATTTACAACATAAACATTATGTGCATAGAATATAAAAAAATAGAGTCGTAGATACATTATCAAATAAAACAGTCTGCCTAGACCCAAGTATATAGGGGCTACCGTCGACTCCAACAATGGACCAGATGCCCACCTTCAACTCATTGATGCATGGAGAAAGGTGCTCCTCAATAACAAACTATGAGATGGATCTAGAGAACCCTATAAGAGTGGAGAACCACAAGAGTGAGACCAAAGTCTCAATGAGAGATAAAGCATCTACAATTATTCAAAGTATATCAAGTTCTACTAGATAAGTTGAATTAGGAAAATTAATATTTAACATCAACTTCTATCAAACATATCATAGTGGTTAAAGTAGTATATAATAATAAATAGGTAGGTAAAATGTACCAACCAAACTACATGCTAGTGACTGTGAAGATTCTAGCCAACCATAGAGGATCTTGAAATGAATTGGACTCACTACAATCCCACTACACATTAATCGATGTGAGTAAAAAGTATGGGCTTGTCAGAATGTGACCTATATAAAATGTCAGGCACATCCTAAGTACTTAGTGATGAAATCAATTAATACCATATGTAGGGATTCATGAATAGTGACAGGCACAGTGCAAGCAGCAAAAATTTATCCATAAAACCCATGAGCTATCTTGTTAATAATGACGTATTTGTAAATCGTATCAAAGGTATACCTTTTTCATAGAATATCTCCAATGGGTGTTCCTTATGGTTGGTATGTCACATGATATAGTGCATACATTCCATCTGATGTTGTCCTTGTGATGTTTATGCTTGACACATATGTCTCTATATCATCCACCGAGAAGATAAGCAACTCCTAGCTCCTTGCTTGAACCACTGTTAAAGATATGTCTCCCCACCATGTGATAGTGTTGCCCAATCTTTTCCTCACTCTCTATATCTCCTTTTAGATAATTATGTCTAGGGTTTACAATGTCTCTAACTTATAACCTAAGACATGTCACTCATGTCCCTTTAAGTTGGAGGGCAAAATATAGGGGTTTCAAATAAAACTTGAGAACCAAAGAGTTGCAGACTTCTTCTCTTCCAGTGCTTGTGAACCCATTAGCAATTGTCTATCTTGTGAGATTACAATCCTATAATAATTTTAATTTATCTCTAATATTTATGTATTAGCTTAATTGAGTGTTTGGAAAATAATTTTTTCTTAATTGAATAAGTTAAACCCTATCTAGGGTCAATTTGCACTTTCAATGCCTTAGTTTCAAGTGTTAACATAAGTTGTGGACGTAATTGAAAAATTACCATAGCTTTAAGAATTAATTGCAAAGTTGTTTACAAAACAATTTTACTTATGTATTCCATGATTTATTAAGTTTTAGAATCAACAGGTCAAGATGCAAATTTAATTTGGTTCAATTTACTCTTTATGTGCCATAAATATAAGGTTCTTAACAATATGTGGATTTAATTGTAAATTCAACATATCATGAGGAAAAATTGCAAATCATATGAAAATACATAATCTTGTACGTATATTATTCCTCTTACTTGTTTGACACTTAAAATAAATATGTTAAGAGATGACTCTAATCTAGACTTTATTGCACTTTATTTTCCTATAAATGTAATATCATGTGCAATTGTGGGCTAATATGCAACTTTCACCTTAATTGGGAACCTAAGTGATAATTTGAGTGAATAATATAAAAATTCAAGATATTAATTAGTATCTTCATTCTTTGACTTGGTTTGATTATCTTGACCTTAGTAGGATTACAGCTTCAACCTTAACTAGTATGGTGGTGGTGGTTGATGATGATGGCCGATCGAGCTTCTTGTGCTCAACTAATGGACTTTTTGGCTTATGAAAGTGGACTTTTTGTCCTATGGAAGTCATATACCAATTAAAACCTTACATAGGATGATGATAAGAATTCCAAAACACTAGGAGGTTCAAAAATATGACTTCTTTGATCAATGGATGGCATTTTTGGCCAAGGGTAATTATGAGCACTAGTTGGGGGAAGTTTGGGATTTTATACCTATTCCCCACTTTATAAAACCAAAACCTTAAGCCTAGATTCTCTTTTAGAACCCCACCATCTTCTGGAATTGTGGACAAAGCCATGGAGGCCGAAGCAAGCTGCTAGGAAGGGATGGACATGGATGGAGCCTTGCATGTTGATGGAAGTGGATGTAAGTTGTAGATCTAGCTTCTTCAAGATCCCTTGTTGCACCTCACCCTATATGTAGAACCCCTGACCTATATTTTTCTTGATCTTGTTTTCTTAGCATAAATAGATGCTTAAAACCTAAATTTAATCATGTGATGTGCCTTAATAACTTGTGACAGGCTTATGTTTTGAGTATGGTCAAGTTTCGATGATGTTTCAACTAGTTATGCTTTCTGTGTGCTTGTTCTGGGCCAAGTTTCAATTTACCCTTGCTTAGGGTATAACTTGTAATTTGGCACATGTTTAATGTGCCTCACATGCTTTGGGATCATTATGGAGAGAGTGGTGCACACAGGTGCCTTATATTACCTTAGTTGATGTAAAGAGGCAGAATCACCTCCTTATTAAAATTTAAAGGAAGTACAAAACATCCATCTTTTTAGAAAGACAAAAGATATTGAGGGATGCATGTATAATATTCCAAGTAAATAAGCATGCACTAGATACATTATAAAATGTCAATAGCAGTGGAAATAAAAGTACTAAGCCTATTACATGCCTTTCATTGTACATTACATGATTGTTCCCAAAAGAAAAATATAAGAGAAAAGGATCTAGCTATAGCAACCTAGATCCCTTTCAGATAGCTTGAGATCTACTCCTAAGATGACTTCCTTCAAACTTGTCATTTCCTTGCTAGCACCAGCACCTGGGTGGTTGGGAAAGCACCCAACAAAAGGGGAAAGAAAACAAGGTATGTGTCACAAAACTAGTCTAGGATAACAAGATAAGTAAAGCAAATAAGAATAGGCTAGGGTTCATCATAAGATGAAGATAACAAGAGTATGAGGCTATATTCAAAAGAAACTTGCCATTAAAAATTATATTAAAAAGGATTTGCATGTAAGATAATTATGTCTACTTAACTAAGTAGGGTTGAGGCACCTACCGAACCTCTAACCTATAGGTGAGGGGAGAACAAGACATTCCTAGTCACCTACATAATTATATAGGGGAGAATAAAAACATTCCCCAGGGCGATTAAATACATGCCCTCTGTGGGTGGTTGTACATAAGTACCACTACTTTAAATTAAATAGAACATAAGTCTACATGCAAGAAAAGTATTCATGGCAAGAGTAGTCATAATATTCAATAAGCATGGTAGTGGGGTATAAGACCCAAACAAGAAGAAATTATAATCTGATTTGAGGCATGAACAACATTAGGATTCAAGAATAGAAGAATTAGGGTTCATTTAAGCCTCATTAGGGAAATATAGGGTTTGGCTATAATTATCCCAACAAAAGTTGTAAGGAATGCACATACCTCTCTTACTGATATCAATTACTAACTTTCACCACTTTAATTGAGTCCAGGTTCCACTTTGCCTATTTTCAATGTATTAACATGTATTAGAGTACATAGTATACATTAATGTATAGAAACCCTAATTTTAGAACTTTTTAGTAAAACTCAGATTTATATTTTGAAAATATCACCAATGAACTTATTAGGTTCTCCTGAAGAAGAAAACATATTTTTATGTTAATTTTGGAGTTATGATGATTAAGATGTAATTTTTATGGATTTTATGTATTAAATTCATTTTATAAAAATCACCCTTCGTCAAACCACCAAATCGGACCTTGAAAATATTTTTATTAGATAGAGATTAATTTTAGAATTTCAAAACATATTTATTTGTCAAATTTGGATAAGTGGATTAGAAGATATGAAATTTTCAATACTGACCAATAGGAAATTGCCACATCATCAAACCGATTGAGATAATTGAAGAGAGAGGGAGAGGGAGAAAACACCATTTGACCCAAGATCAGGTTTGAAGTTGAACATGTAATGAAACTAGAGATTCTAGAGAAGGTAAAACAACAAGAAACCAAAACCCTAGAAAAACATGGTAAAAAGTGATGGAAATCATCGATTTTAAACATAGAAGCATGAGTTTTAAGCATGTAGTAACCAATATATGAGAAGGAGGTTAACAAAACTTGTCTCTAGGAAGGTAAGAAGGTCCAAATAGAAAGGATCCTAAGATTAAAAGGTCTGGTTGCTCCAAGCCAAGCTCCTTTATTGAGCAAAGATCACCTTCCCCACTTTAGAGGTGCAAACCCTAGCAAAAGAGCATGGAGATGAGATGTTTTAGGGTTCTAGGTGGAGTTTTACCATGGAAGGTCATGGTTCGGACCTAGAAGAAGGTGTAAGGAATACTAACATAATGAAAATAGGGAAGAAAAGGAGGATACTTACTAGTTTTGGTCAAAATCACCAAGAAGGAGCTTAAGAAATCCTAAATAGAGAAATTTGGAACCCTAGGAGCCTTCTTCACTAAGGTAGGCACCCTCTTTTACCTTGGAACAACAACTTCGTGGCCAAACATAGAAGTGATGATGCTCTAAGCTGGGGTAAAGAGAAATAGAGGATTGCTTCTTGGATTGGGAGGCGAGAAGGGGAGGCATGACTTTATAAAGAAGGGGACAAGCATGAGGTGTCTATGACACTTTCCATGTGTCCTTAGGATAAGGCTTCATGGCCATGCAAGAGGATAGCTCATAGAGACTTCTTGTATATCCAAGGTCATTCCTAAAATCCCATGGAGGCTTCTAGGCCATCCCCACCATCCTCCAATCAAAGAAATAACCTCATTGGTTGATAGCTTTTAAAGATAAGCTCATTTATAAAGAGGGTAATCCCTATAATGCTCTTGGAGAGAAACACCTTCAAACCAAGGTACAACCAGGTGCCCCATGGTTCAAAATCTCAATAATGGTAAGGTAATATCAAAGGATTAAAATTCAAGTGATAATTTGTAAAGAAAACCTCCCAATTGGATACATTGCTGATGAATGCATATTCATCCGGGTTCAGTCACCATGTTGGGCCCAATTTTGCTTAGTATTTTCACGTTTATTGACTTTATCTTCTAATATGCACATTGACTGGGCCTAATCAAATTTATCCCTATTTTAATTTGATTTTTTCACCTATTTGCAGGTCTTTTTGAGTCCAAGGGGTCAGGTTCGGGCCCTTGTTTATTTGGGCCCACGAGCACTGCATCATGACCCTCTCTTTCTTTCCTGTTGCTCCAGCCAACAAACCACGACCGATTTCTCCTCAAATCGTGATCACGGTCTTTTTCTCTTTGCCTACACCGCGGACTGCATAGCTACAGACCGCAACCTGCTACTCTTCCTAATATCACGATTGTGGTTTCCCTCTGAACACCACGACCCACAGTTCCACCCTCTGTGTCGGCACTTCCTCCACCACTGTGCCACGACCTTCCTTCACATCGACCGCTGTTCCTCTCTACTGTCTACACCTCAACACCTCCCTTTTCTCCTCTACAACCCACTGTCTCAACAGACGACCACTCCAACAACTGCCGCAGTCTTCCTCCAACCACACACGCGGTCTGTTCCTTTCCTACACCCGCAACCTATCCATCCATCTCTACCACATGCCATGATCACGCCCATGATGCTATTTCTTCTCCATACCGCGACCCGATCTCTACATGACTGCAACCTCAACGCCTCCTGCCGCGACGCCAAGGCACATCCTCTCTCACCAGTGCACTGCAGTCGGCAACACTCACCCACCTCCTGACCGCGCCCATAGTGGGTATATATCACGACCAAGGGGTGAAAGAATAGAACCGCGACCGCGGTTCCATTATCTACAGCTGTGGTTTTCTCATACACCAACAACCGTGCCCGCGGTTATCTCCCACAGAACAATGAGCACCCCTGCAAAGCAACAGCCCGCGATCTGTGCCATAAGAACCGCGACCATGGTTTCATCACAAGAACTGCAATCAGTCACTGAAGAACAAATCATGACCTCAATTCTAAACACCCAACATACCCGAGTACCCAACCATGCCTATAAATAGGCCACCCACCTGACCTGTCAAATCACCCTCTCTAGACGTCGTTAGGCTGCAGGTCTATCCCTAGCCTAAGGAGACGGTCTCCACCGCCAGGCTGCGCCCAAGAAGAATTCGACCCCTGGTGCAAGCCTCTCCATTCCATCCATATATAGATTCAGATCTAGATAAGTTGCATCCATCCGCTCCTTCCTACCTGTTCATCCAGATCTGAGGTGGAAACCTAGATCTACAGCCATCTTCATCATCTACGCCGTGCCTATGCCGCCATCATGTCCACAAGCTGCTCCTCCTACTGCGAGCAAGGAGAGTGAGAAGAGAGAGAAGGTGGAGAAAGAAGATCTACCCCGTCTGCCATGGTGTTCTTCCCTCCTCATTCCAGATTTTCTCCACCGACGTGTAGAAGATTGTCTCTCCACCGAGCTGCGATCATCTTCTCCACCATGGCCATGATGGAATCTTCCCTCTCTCTTGTTTTTCTTATTTCTCTCTCCATGAGTGAGTAATCCTTTCTCGGTGGGGTGCGGGGACTAGCCCCACTGCCCATTCTTACATGTTCAAATATTAAACATTCCATGGCTTGTATATAACTTTTCATTTCACTGTTTATCGTTTAATGTGTGCTTGTGGATTGATCACCTACTTGCATTGTCTATTTCATTCCTATGTGGTGATAACTTCAATATGTAGGTTTTGAATGTCGATTAAAGAGGTTGTGTAACGACCCCGCCTCCCGGTAACCCCCAATTAAGGGAGACCGAAAGGTCGGTGCCGTTATCCAATTAACATGATCAAAGGTTTGACAAATAATCAATAACAATTATGAAATTCTACTAACTAACTGAAATTTGGTATAATTAAAACTTTACTTACCTTTGAAAACCTTGGGAATCTATCTATCCAAGCTTGAATCCACTCTAACTAATCCTCCTTGTACTTTACGTTTTACTTTCACAATGTGTCTCTTTACTGTTTGTTCTTTCAATTGTTGTTCCTAAAACACCGACAAACAAAACGTCGGTCAATATATCAAAATATACTGGTATGTGGGAACAACCAAAATCTTGCAAATATGGCTAACAATTTAATAATCACAATCAAATTAATTAATAAGCCAATTTACACTTTTCAGTATAGCATTCTCCAACGCTTTTGCCCTAACCCTGGCATATCCACCTTAGGGTGCCCTTTGTCAATGACTTATGACCACCTTCTCAATCCCGAGCTTGGTTCCTGGGGGTCACCACTCATGGTGCCCACTAGTCATGCAATATCATAGGCCACCTTCTTGGTGCCTGGGGTCACCACTCAAGGTGTCCATTGGTCTACCCATCTGGGCCTGACCTTTGGCATCATCCATCAGGGTGGCATGTAGGTGCGAGAATACATACTTCTATTATTAATGTGATAATCATAGTGACTTTATAATTTGCAAGTATGAACATCCAACAGATAATTTGCATTCAATGCGATTAACCATCCGAAAAATCATCGGGAAACTAAGGCGGTTATTCATAATTAACCACATACCTGATCCAGGGCAACTTGATTGTCCAAGCATAAGGATAAAGAATAAATCAACAAGCAATCAACAATATCCTGAAATTAATGCATGCGATTCAAGTGTTATAGTTTATCCAAAACATTTTAAAGCTAGAATTGGATTCCACCTTAGGCTTTCTAGATCACACTAGGGTTTTATTAGGGTTTTTGCCTCCATAACGCTTTTATCATATTAAATGCTCTCTTAGTTCATAAACCCTAATTTCAACATCATAAGCCCAATTAAAGTCGATTATTTCTCTTTGATACCAAAACTACCTTCTTTATCCTTTTAAGTTATTTCAAAGTCATTATACTCATTTATCATCAATTCATAGTCCATTAAGATCCAAAACACATAAGAACTTGATTTGCCATTAATTCCACCTTTTATTCATGTAAAAACCCTAATTTCTATATTAAGGTTATTTATCCACAAATTAGGGACTTTAATGCTCGAAATAACATATTCCTACTTTAATCATGAAATTAATCAATTAAAGCCATTAATAGTCGAATTAATCAACATTAGGGTTTCAAGGCCCATTAAAGTATATTCATGCATATGAAACTCCAAATTAACTAATTATATGCAAAGTTCATCTTTTTTTTTTCTAAAGTTCCTTTTTATCATTAACAGGCTAAGATCCACTTTAATCAGCTATTAAACCTTACTAATCACTTTAATCATTCCCAATTAGGGTTTCTTTAATCATTAATTCAATAAAGTTGATATCTTCTTTTATTTTTCGAATTGCAAAAGGAATCAAGCTTCAAATATATTTTTATTGGGTTCCTCTTGTTTTTCTGAGCAAGTTTTATATTTTATGCATAATCATCCGATCTACGAATCATTAGTTATGAATTTAGCAAACACACTTACTTCTGGCCAATCAGGAGCCGCCACGTAGCCGTCTCCATGCAACGTCGCTTGGTGGTTTTGAAAACATGACAAAATGACAGCCTTGCCCCCGCGTCAACCGCCAACTCTTCACACCCTAGGGGGGTATAATTGTCCAACGCCGCTGGATCGTCTTCCACCTCGCGAGGGTCCAGCCTGCCACCGACTGGAGCCGGCCACGGAGCCGTTTCTTACTTCCCCGTGGTTCGGGGATCACAGGGGACCAACGCCCTGTCTCCGCCGCCTTCCACCACGCTCAGAAACACCTCAACCCCAGGCCATTTTGCCCAAACTAAAGAGGGTCAGAGCTGTGATCTGCAGCTAGGTTAGAGACCCCTTACAGGCATTACGTAGGGTCAGAGGAACAAGTCGAGGCCGGAGCTTCCCTAGATCTTCTGCGGAACCGCCATGCCCACCCCTTGCAATCCTTCATGACTCCCTGATACTCTAGGGATAGAGCTAACTCGAAGGTTTAGGGTTTTGAGCAAAATCTAGGTGAAGAAGAGGATGGGAAAGAGAGAGATGTGGGATCTCTCCTGAACTCGAACCAAGGCTTATCCCTTTATATAGGGGGGAGTAGCAAAGCCTTAGGCCGGCTATCCATGACTCACTAAGTCCTCTCAATAGGAACCCTTTTTCCTTTAATGAGAAGAAAACTTTTCTCTCCTTATTTCCTTTTGCTATTCCTTTCTCATTAAATATTGGGATTTCGAAAATATTTCCCATTATTCTCTCCTATGCTTTACTTCAACTTCATAAGCACAAAATATTACTTTCTTTTAGTAGGAAAGTATTTCCTTTTATCAATATCACAAAAAAATTCATTAATAAAGCAACACATCCTCTTATTTTTCCTTTTTAGTATTTTCTATTTCTTTCCTCTTTATTGGGGCTCCTTGTACCCCAAGAAACTCAAAGAATTCGAAATTACTTTTTAAGGATACTTATTATCATTCTAGATGCATCTATATGCATTATTTCACATTATCATGTTTATTTCTCATTAAATTATTTCTTTTTGAGGATTTCTCTTTATTTCTCTTTTATTTTCCGCATTGGTATTCCTTTTATTATTAGGTTCATTGGGACACGAAATCCCACTAAGGATTACCCAATTATACCTCTTTTCACATATTTTCCACATTTCATCAATGTTTTCAATTCCCTTATTAACAAGGAAATACTTAATTGATATTTTCTTTTCTTATTGCCTTTTCTTTGCAACTTTAGACTCCTTGGAACCCAAGGAATCTAAGAGGCACGAAATCCTCTTTGGATTTGCCTTCTAGAGGTTTCCACACCTTTCTTATCTCAAATTCTCAATTATTCATTACTTAATTGAATATCCTTGTTATTGGGCCCAATTGCCAATAAAGCCCACAAATCAAACAATAAGGCTATTTTAAACGAAATCCATTTATTCACAACATATTATATTATTTGTCCAAATATCTTTAATATGAGAAATTACATTTCTCACCAAAGGAACCCAAAATTTGGGGTTGTAACATCCTTCCCCTCTTATGAGAATTTTGCCCTCAAAATTCCATCAAGCAAGCAAACAAACAGGATAAGTCTTCTTATGTCCATCAGGGCTCCCTTGTGGCTTCACCCTTTCCATGGTGCTTTCCAAGAACCTTCATCTCATATTCTTCCATCTGAGTTCTTTCTTACCTTGGTATAACATACCCTCATAGGTGACTCAGGACGTTTCAGCCTCTCAAAAGCTGAATAGGTTCAAGGCTCAACACATGGCTTGGGTACCTCACATAGTGCTCTAGATCGGACTCATGCAACACATCATTTTATCCTGAGGGGTAAGGTTAAACACAACCATCTCCACCAATCCATCTCAAATGGACCCATATATCGGGGACTCGACTTTCTCAGCTGTAGCTTAGAGGGGTCAGATTTTCACATCACATATTCTCCCACAGTAAACTGCATATCAGTTTGCTTTGCATCATCTTGTGACTCATGTCACCATTGGGCTTTCTCTTAGCCATTGCACAATCAAAGCGACTTCATCTGCACATACTTGTGGTTCTTTTCTGACCTTCACGAGGCCTCCTTCACCAACATCATCATAATGAAGTGGTGACCGACACAACCTCCCTATAGAACTTCTTGCATCCCGATAAAGGCTATGGTGGTTAACATCACATCTTAAGAACTGTCTCTATGTATTACCCTAAATGAGCACACATGCTCTCATTAGATCATCTAATCTGGATCATACTATCCATTAGTATGGGGTGATAAACTGTATAACCACTGAGCTCTTCATGTATCTACTTCCATTTCATGGAAGTGAACCTTTAGGTTACATCAAGAACCTATGAATTCGCATCATGGTGTAGTTGAACCATCTCTTTTCATATGTAGTTCAACCAGATCTGTCCCTTGACAGAACTCTTCCTTTCTCATGTTATCTAGGTAAGGCGATCTACAATAACCCATATTGCATCTTGACCTTCCTTGGTCTAGGGGAGTCTTACCACAACATCCATAGTAAAGAACTCCCATTCCCTCTCGGGAACTCTTTATACTTTATATCCATGCACTGGGTTAATGGTGTTCGTCCTTCACCTCCTGGCTTGCATAGCCACATACTTCATGCAACTTTGTTTTAAGCATCCAGAATGCTACCATCACTTACTATCTTTGTAGTACCAAGGTATATCATGTCCTCCTGTATCGTTATGATTCCTCAAGCTTAATACCTCAGAAACCCTAAACCACTCTCAAAAGGGGTTTTATTACCTTCCTATTCCAAGAAGTGTATCTGAGGTTCTATCACCATCCTTTCACTACATCAAGGACTAAACTGGCTACCCAAACAACCATTAACTTGTTCAACATATCTTATCACATCCGAGTGTTAGCTAGAACACATCCTCTTTCCAAACATAGGGTTATTCGAACAACCTCAACTTCTTCTAGCTTCCAGCTAAACTAGATAGCTATATCTTCATTACCACTCCTTATACTTAGGTGTTAGTTAATGTCGAAGACATAATCCTCCATGCATTATACTTATCATCTCATCTCAAACTCTAAAGTTGTCTTCATCAAAGAATTCTGATCTCATCCTCATGGTAATCAAACTCAACCTTGTGATTCCTTGTAATACTTGCAAAAATCCACTTAGTTCAAGATAAACATCCTCACAAGATGATCTCCTTAATACTCTTAGTGTTTGTAAATCATCCATGTATTATTCTCTCCACAAAGGTATGTTATCATCTCTATCCTCATACCTTGTAGCAACGTTCCAACTAACACCATCTTTATCCTTGGTGTAAGGCATGCGTATTGTCCTATCTCTCACTCCCATAACAAGAAGAAATAAGCATTTGGTTGCAGTCCAAATACATAGTTCTTCCTGTTCCAAGAGTAGAGATGGTACAACCCACCTTGCCCGTACACTTTCAAATCCAAGTTGAAATGTGCAACTTATGTCTCTAAATCACAAACATCATGATATCCACACTACTTCCAGGAAAACTGGTCTCGGACTTACTTGGTCCAAGCATAATCCTAGGTCATCTCCTCTAGGTCTACAGGGTGCCGACACTTTTGGGGTCATCCCTCTTCCCTTATGCATCCAGAGAGTGCCCTACTCATCTGCCCTTTGGGTCCCATGAGTTCATGAAGGTGATCAATCTCCTAACCCATGGCCCTCAGACAATGATAGCTGTTACCTCCCAACCCTATGGTCATGTGCAACTAGGGAATTAGGCAACTCCTTCTTCCATCGGTCTTATCCCTACCTGACCCTTGGATAGACTTAGGATTCTAACATAGTACATGTACAACTTAGAACCTTACCCAATCCTTCATCATCTCTCTCTTCATTCATGACTGACTTTCATCCTTTCTTAGGGATCATGGCGACCTGCCTACCTTAGTCAGGCCCCATACCGGTTACCTTCATGGTAACATATCCATATGAACTTAGAGATGGTTAACTATGGGTCTATAGGTTCAATCTCATGTCATGTACTTTTCACTTAGCTTTCTCAGGATCCTATAAAACCTCTTTAGGATTTCTTAACTCCAACAAAACTGGTATACACCCAACTAAAGGGTCCCTCTCCCAGGATGGGAGGAAACTACAACTCTTGACAACAAGGTCACAAGCATCCTTAGGGTTTACATCCATATGAGCATGCCTAACCTAGCAGCTACTAGGGCACAAGTAGACCACCTATTAAACCATGCTAGGTCATACTTGTTTTCTTTCCTCAACATTATATCAACTTAGACGGGAAGGGTTCATCAAACATACCCTTAACTTAAGGGGTTTCTTTTACCTTTACACATGGGGAGTACCATGCTCGAAACTATAGAGACTCAAGACTCATCATGAGCATTGGGTGCACTGCTTCCCCTCTTAGGCCTAGGAATTCTAGGTTTGCCTCTGGGTGTCCAACTGCATGCTCATTCTCTTAATCAGGAATCCGACATGTCCAAGATATGTCATGTACTCCCATGATCTTTCTACTCAAGCAACACTTCAGAGTTGATTCCTCTTCCCAGACAACTACTAGGTATAAAGCCTCACAACTGGTGCCTTAACCTCCTCAGGGTCTAAAGCACTCTCTATCTCATCTAGTAGGTACTCACTTATACCATAGGTACCAGAAGCATCATCCTTTCTCTAGGGTTTGGTTACTCTCAAGCTAACCCAGACATCATCAACGGAAGTGGGATCATGCATGAGGAAACCATTGCCATCCACTTAGGTCGCATCATCCTCAACTCCCACTGTTCCTAAGTCTTGGAACCTAAGCTTCCTACTCTCCTGTTGGGTTCTTGCTTTCTCTCTCTAGATCTAACTCCACATCCATCCCTACTACTAGAGGTTCCCTCTCCATGAAGGCTCATGCTCACAAGCATACCCCTATGTGGTTGAAACCTCTGCTCAACTCATTTTTGGCTCAAGAGCATCCATACCCCTTTCATAAGCTATCCATCATGATCTCTTAACCAGGGTTTCATCAAGCTATACCCTACTTGCCTAAGCCCATAGGGTAACTATAGGTTCTCTAACCTCATCCATGAAGGAGCTATCCTTTGCTCAAACATACACAATCCTTATTAGGGTTGGGGTGCCAAAGTTGCTAGGCCATCTAACCTCTCATGGCTCATATGACAAACCATAGGCATGTCCATCCAAACACCCAGTCTACCATGACATCTAATCTCATCATGTCTCTCTCTCTAACCTTCTCTTAGGGTTAGGGTTAACATCATCCTCAGAGGATGGTTTAGGTCTCTTCTTCAATGGAGGTCTCTACCTCCAAGACTAACTCTCTTTACTCATCCTCCTGACAAGGAGGTCTATCCTCAGGTCTCTCCTGAGGGCTATGACAACTTGTGTCATACGACCTAGGCATGTATCAATTCTTTAGTTTGCGCTTAATCTATTAATCTTATCTCCATGACATCTTATTTACATGCTTTTCATTAGTTTGGTGGAGGATTCCTTAGACCTTATTAACTTTTCCCATACCTCAACAGGGCGAGGAGAAGAGAGAAAACCCTAATCCTTAAGGTCCTTAACAGAATTTGAGTTGAGAAGGGATGAACAAGATGAGAGAGTCCTAAAGGTATCTTATTTCGAATCATACCCTAAGACTTTGGCCAGGCAGTCACACGGATCCGGGAGTCCTCGTATTCCGACTAGCGGTGCAGAGGAAAATCTTGCCAGCCCCCGATCGTGATCCTTTTCTAGACACCTCTGTCTTTCGGATAATCCTCTAATAACTCCCTTGGGTTCTACATAATTTGTAAAATTTAATAATTATTAAAGATTAATTGAGGAACCTATGCTCTGATACCAATTGTAACGACCCCGCCTCCCGGTAAACCCCAATTAAGGGAGACCGAAAGGTCGGTGCCGTTATCCAATTAACAGGATCAAAGGTTCGACAAATAATCAATAATAATTATGAAATTCTACTAACTAACTGAAATTTGGTATAATTAAAACTTTACTTACCTTTGAAAACCTTGGGAATCTATCTATCCAAGCTTGAATCCACTCTAACTAATCCTCCTTGTACTTTATGTTTACTTTCACAATGTGTCTCTTTACTGTTTGTTCTTTCAATTGTTGTTCCTAAAACATCGACAAACAAAACGTCGGTCAGTATATCGAAATATACTGGTATGTGGGAACAACCAAAATCTTGCAAATATGGCTAACAATTTAATAATCACAATCAAATTAATTAACAAGCCAATTTACACTTTTCAGTATAGCATTCTCCACCGCTTTTGCCCTAACCCTGGCATATCCACCTTAGGGTGCCCTTTTTCAATGACTTATGGCCACCTTCTCAATCCCGAGCTTGGTGCCTGGGGGTCACCACTCATGGTGCCCACTAGTCATGCAATATCATAGGCCACCTTCTTGGTGCCTGGGGTCACCACTCAAGGTGTCCATTGGTCTACCCATATGGGCCTGACCTTTGGCATCATCCATCAGGGTGGCATGTAGGTGCGAGAATCCATACTTCTATTATTAATGTGATAATCATAGTGACTTTATAATTTGCACTTATGAACATCCAACAGATAATTTGCATTCCATGCGATTAACCATCCGAAAAATCATCAGGAAACTAAGGCGGTTATTCATAATTAACCACATACCTGATCCAGGGAAACTTGATTGTCCAAGCATAAGGATAAAGAATAAATCAACAAGCAATCAACAATATCCTAAAATTAATGCATGCGATTCAAGTGTTATAGTTTATCCAAAACATTTTAAAGCTAGACTTGGATTCCACCTTAGGCTTTCTAGATCACACTAGGGTTTTATTAGGGTTTTTGCCTCCATAACGCTTTTATCATATTAAATGCTCTCTTAGTTCATAAACCCTAATTTCAACATCATAAGCCCAATTAAAGTCGATTATTTCTCTTTGATACCAAAACTACCTTCTTTATCCTTTTAGGTTATTTCAAAGTCATTATACTCATTTATCATCAATTCATAGTCCATTAAGATCCAAAACACATAAGAACTTGATTTGCCATTAATTCCACCTTTTATTCATGTAAAAACCCTAATTTCTATATTAAGGTTATTTATCCAAAAATTAGGGACTTTAATGCTCGAAATAACATATTCCTACTTTAATCATGAAATTAATCAACTAAAGCCATTAATAGTCGAATTAATCAACATTAGGGTTTCAAGGCCCATTAAAGTATATTCATGCATATGAAACTCCAAATTAACTAATTATATGCAAAGTTCATCTTTTTTTTTCTAAAGTTCCTTTTTATCATTAACAGGCTAAGATCCACTTTAATCAGCTATTAAACCTTACTAATCACTTTAATCATTCCCAATTAGGGTTTCTTTAATCATTAATTCAATAAAGTTGATATCTTCAATTATTTTTCGAATTGCAAAAGGAATCAAGCTTCAAATATATTTTTATTGGGTTCCTCTCGTTTTTCTGAGCAAGTTTCATATTTTATGCATAATCATCCGAGCTACGAATCATTAGTTATGAATTTAGCAAAAACACTTACTTCTGGCCAATTAGGAGCCTCCACGTAGCCGTCTCCATGCAACGTCGCTTGGTGGTTTTGAAAACATGATGAAATGACAGCCTTGCCCCCGCATTAACCACCAACTCTTCACACCCCAGGGGGGTATAATTGTCCAACACTGCTGGATCGTCTTCCACCTTGCGAGGGTCCAACCTGCCGCCGACTGGAGCCAGCCACGGAGCCGTTTCTTACTTCCCCGTGGTCCGGGGATCACAGGGGACCAACACCCTGTCTCTGCCGCCTTCCACCACACTCAGAAACACCTCAACCCCAGGCCATTTTGCCCAAACTGAAGAGGGTCAGAGCTGCGATCTGCAGCTAGGTTAGAGACCCCTTGCAGGCATTGCGTAGGGTCAGAGGAACAAGTCGAGGCCGGAGCTTCCCTAGATCTTCTGCGGAAACGCCATGCCCACCCCTTGCAATCCTTCACGACTCCCTGATACTCTAGGGATAGAGCTAACTCGAAGGTTTAGGGTTTTGAGCAAAATCTAGGTGAAGAAGAGGATGGGAAAGAGAGAGATGTGGGATCTCTCCTGAACTCGAACCAAGGCTTATCCCTTTATATAGGGGGGAGTAGCAAAGCCTTAGGCCGGCTATCCATGACTCCCGAAGTCCTTCTCTCAATAGGAACCCTTTTTCCTTTAATGAGAAGAAAACTTTTCTCTCCTTCTTATTTCCTTTTGCTATTCCTTTCTCATTAAATATTGGGATTTCGAAAATATTTCCCATTATTCTCTCCTATGCTTTACTTCAACTTCATAAGCACGAAATATTACTTTCTTTTAGTAGGAAAGTATTTCCTTTTATCAATATCACAAAAAAAATTATTAATAAAGCAACACATCCTCTTATTTTTCCTTTTTAGTATTTTCTATTTCTTTCCTCTTTATTGGGGCTCCTTGTACCCCAATAAAATCAAAGAATTCGAAATTACTTTTTAAGGATACTTATTATCATTCTAGATGCATCTATATGCATTATTTCACATTATCATGTTTATTTCTCATTAAATTATTTCTTTTTGAGGATTTCTCTTTATTTCTCTTTTATTTTCCTCATTGGTATTCCTTTTATTATTAGGTTCATTAGGACACGAAATCCCACTAAGGATTACCCAATTATACCTCTTTTCACATATTTTCCACATTTCATCAATGTTTTCAATTCCCTTATTAACAAGGAAATACTTAATTGATATTTTCTTTTCTTATTGCCTTTTCTTTGCAACTTTGGACTCCTTGGAACCCAAGGAATCTAAGAGGCACGAAATCCTCTTTGGATTTGCCTTCTAGAGGTTTCCACACCTTTCTTATCTCAAATTCTCAATTATTCATTAATTAATTGAATATCCTTGTTATTGGGCCCAATAGACAATAAAGCCCACAAATCAAACAATAAGGCTATTTTAAACGAAATCCATTTATTCACAACAAATTATATTATTTGTCCAAATATCTTTAATATGAGAAATTACATTTCTCACCAAAGGAACCCAAAATTTGGGGTTGTAACAGGTTGACTCCTTGATGAGAACTTCGAATGGGATTCCCTGAAGTCTTAAGTGTGTGATTTGTGAGTGGACATGACATCTAGCCCACGGTGATACTTCTGTGTACCTAACGCCCGTTTGGGGGGCCTACAAATTCAGTTGGATATCTATATCTTCGGAGCCGTAAGTGTGTGATCTGGATGGCGATGAGACATCTGATGCCTAAGGTGATGCTTACGCGAACCTAAACATCCTAATAGAGGGTTTGCAACAGATCTATTTGGATGGTTATATCTATCATGGATGTTTGTGTTTGGATGTGTTTGCATGTGTAGAGGTGGTGAAACCTGGGACCATCCCAACAATTCCCATCATTAATCCTTAATCAACTTTTCATCCTGCTCTTTACTTTCCTCCCATTTAGTTTAATTAAACTCAAACCAACCTTTGTTCTAAAAATTAGTCTTGATTCAACTAGATTAGACTAGTAAAAGTTTCTTAAAAATGTTGTCCCTTGGGATTCAATCCTCAACTATACTGCGATAAGACCCGTCCGCTTGCGGGTTGTATTGTTGCACAAAGTTTTGGTAAAACTCAGGGATTTCAGCCCTGGGCGAGTTTGTTAGTGTAGTAAGAACCATGTCAAATTCTGGCGCCGTTGCCGGGGACAACGAAATCATCTAGTTGAATCTAGTTCTATTAAGGCTAATTTAGGGTTTTGATTTTAATTTTGATACAATTGAGCATCTACTTGAATTTGACTCTACTCCATCCATATTACTTCTGAAAGATCTTTCCATCCTATTTACCCCCAAAGACTAGTGTATGCATTGCTCGAACAGTTTCGGCCTTACTGCTAGCTTTGACCCTGAAATAGAAAGAACATTTCATCGCCAGAGTAGAAAGAACCAAGCTAGGATGGCTCAAGAGGAGGAAATTGTTCGAAGGGTAGCTCAAGCCCTTAATGAGCAAATAGATAGGATTAAGCAAGAAGCCCGAGCTGCGGTTCAAGAGGAAATCCAAGCAGCTCAAGCAACATAATTACAAAAGGATCTTAGAGAGTTCTTCATCCCTAAGGCTGCTGATGTTCACCACCCAGTACAACCTCCTCCCATCACTACTGCTAATTTTGAGATCAGGGTACACTGGGTTACACTGCTTCAGAATAGCCCTTTCTATGGTAAGCAAGGAGAAGATAGTCGAGAACATCTTCTGAGGTTCATAGATCTATGTGGTATGATAAAGCAAAATGGAGTCATAGATGATGCCATCATACTCCGTCTTTTCAAATACTCTTTTGCTGACAGAGCCATGAGTTGGTACAACTCTTTGCAATGTGAACCCATCACCACCTAGGAGCAAATTCAAAATGTCTTCCTAGAAAAATTCTATCCTCTTTCTCTCACCTATAAAATTAAGGGCCAAATAACACAGTTCACTCAAGTCCCTGGTGAAACCCTTGCAGAAGCATGGGAAAGATACAAAGAGCTCCTACGCAAGTGTCCACACCATGGCATTCCTAAGAATCAACTCATCAAAATCTTTTATAGGGGTGTGGATGATGATATCAAGAAGTTCTTAGACTCCTCATCTGGAGGAAACTTCATGCGACAAAGCTATGATAGCGCATGGAAGGTTGTCACCTTTGGAGCTGAAAATCAAGCCAACTGGGGTAGACCCATAAGTAAAAGAGTGTTGAAGGTTGCTATGGCAGAAGCTACTCTTGAGTACAAGTCTATCACCGAGTCTCTTAAGCTTCTAGTTGCCAAGAAAGACCAACTTGAATCATCTTTTACCGCCTATGAAAGAAGACATTCACCCCCTAGACAACAAGAACAAGTCAAGTCAACTTCACTGTTTTGCAAAGCATGTAAAGGCACAGATCATTCTATGCTTGCCTATAATATCCTATATGATGTTGTTCTGGGCAATACTTGTGCCCAAGGAGATAATGGTCAAATGGAAAATTTGAATGTTGTCAATACTATCCTGGTCAAGGATATTATAATCCGAATTAGAACATGAACCATCCGGGTTTTCAATATGGAAATCCTTTAGGAGAACAAAATTCACGACAACTTGGTTTGAATAATCAACAACGAGGCCTTCCAGGATTCCAGTATAACCAACAATAAAATTTCAGGAATCAAGGGAGCTTTAGAGGTAACTTACAGAATAGAAACTACAACAATTATCAGATCAATTCTCATTTCCAAAATCCAAACCAAGTCCCTTATCAACAACAAGGACAACAAGACAGTCCCGTCTCTCTTAATGACAAACTCTCAGCCATTGAGAATATGTTATAGTCACAACAGACTATGATAGTGAACCAACAAGCCCATCGGAAGGCTATTGAATCTCAACTAGCTCAACTGTCAACTAGCGTCAAGCCACATATTGGAGCTTTTACTGTCCAACCAGAGAACAATCCTAAACATCCAGAACAATTGAAGGCTGTCACCACCAGGTATGGAAAAGACTATTCTGGTCCTCCTATCAAGACAGCCATGGTTGTTACGGACGATGATGATCTTGTGATTGCCCAAGATTCTACTGTACATGAATCTCAACTGAAAGAACCACCAACCGTTGATAAGACCAACAAAGCAAGTTCAGAAGAACCTATTGTTACTGAAGCTAAAGAAACACCTGAGCCAGATGTGCCAGTATACATGCCTCGTCCTCCTTTCCCAGCTCGTTTGAAGAAGACAAAGCTTGATACTCGATTCAACAAGTTCAAGGAAGCTATGAAGAAGCTTCATGTTGATATACCCTTTCTTGATGCTCTAGCTGAGATACCAGCCTGGATGAAGTACTTGAAGTCTCTCCTCACAAGGAAGTATATAACTAAAGAATATGAGACAATTAAGTTAGCATCAACCACTTCTGATATCATTCAGAAGAAGATGCCCAAGAAGCGGAAAGACCAGGGATCCTTTGGGATTTTGTGCCATATCAGTGACTCTTCATGTAAGAAGGGATTGGCCGATCTTGGAGATAGAATCTCTATCATTCCACTTAGCCTTTGCAAGAGGCTAGGGTTTGTAGAACTACTTCCAACTGGCATGACCATACAACTTGCTGACAATTCTATGACTCTCCCTTTAGGAATCATCGAGGGTGTCCCAGTCAAGGTAGGAAAAGGCTATTATGTCCCATGTGACTTTGTCATCATGGACATAAAATAAGACGCCAGATACCCTCTTATCTTTTTCCATCCATTCCTTGCCGCTGTCAGAGCTTTGATTGATGTTGAAGCAGGAACCTTGCTCCTCAGACGAGGTAAAGAAACCCTCGAGTTCAAGGTTTTTGAAAGTATGCGAAGACCAAGCATGCAAGAAGAAGTCTACTTGATTGATTGCATAGAGAAAATGTCACTCCTTACACAAGAGGATTATGAACAAGACGATCCTTTAGAAGTGGCTCTAACAAACCCATATGCTGACAACTCCATTGACAAATAAGTGAAGGATTGTGTTCTCCAACTTAATGTTGCTGAAGAAGATCCTAAAGCTAAATTTGAGGAACTCAAGGCTGTGAATGTTACTGAAGAACCGTGTGAGAAACTAGAAGCTCCTAAAATGAAGCCCCTACCTGAGGGACTAAAGTACATGTTTTTAGATGATCTCAAGGTCTGCCCAGTTATTATAAATTCCGATCTAACAATTGAACAAGAAGATAAACTCCTGAAAGAATTAAAACAAAGAAGGAAATCTATCAACTACAAGATGAGTGATCTCACTGGGGTCAGTAAAGCACTCTGGATGCATAGAATCCCCATGGTGGAAGACCACAAGCTGAATTTCGAACATCAATGAAAGCTTAATCCAAATATGAAGGAAGTAGTCCACCTTGAAGATATTAAATTGCTCACTACGGGGATCATCTATCTTAAATTTAATTCGTCATGGGTGAGTCCTGTACATGTTGTCCTAACGAAAGGTGGCACTATTGTGATACGGAATGAAGATAATGAACTCATCCCCACTTGAACAGTTACCAGGTGGAGGACGTGTATCGATTATAGGAAGTTGAATAAGGCAACTCGTAAGGATCATTTCCCGATGCCTTTTCTAAATAAATTTCTAGAGCGACTGGCTCACCAGGAATATTTCTGCTATCTCGATGGTTACTCTGGATTCTATCAAATTCCTATACATCCTGATGACTAAGAGAAAACTACTTTCACTTTCCCCTTTGGAACATACGCCTTTAGAAGGATGCCATTAGGGCTATGTAATGCGCTTGCAACCTTCCAACGCTGCATGACAACCATATTTGCTGGTCTTACCGAAACTATTATGGAAGTTTTTATGGATGATTTTTCCATATATGGGGATTCCTATGACTCATTCCTAAAACACCTCTCCCTGGTCCTCAAACGATGTGAAGAAGCACATCTAGTGCTAAATTGGGAGAAGTGTCACTTTATGGTAAAAGAAGGCATAGTACTTGGCCATATGGTCAGTAATCGAGGAATTGAAGTGGACAAGGAAAAGATCGAAGTGATTTACAAACTCTCTATCCCAACCAATGTAAGAGAGGTTCGCGTGTTCCTTGGTCATGCATGCTTTTACAGAAGGTTTATCAAAGATTTCTCTAAGATAACCAAGCATGTGACCAACTTGTTACTAAAGGATATTGATTTCCATTTTAATGAAGAATGCATCAAGAGTTTCAACAACATGAAGCATGCTCTTAAAACAACACCCATCATCTGATCTCCAGATTGGGGGCACCCATTCAAAATAATGTGTGATGCCAGAAGTGTTCAGAAAAGCGCTATTCGGTGTATGGGTGGATGGGGCACTGAATAGAGTATATGCGGTATGCGGGAGTATATGTGGTTTTGGATTTTTTTAATAAATTAATATATCTATGTATATTTATATATCA
This sequence comes from Alisma plantago-aquatica, assembly GCA_963693085.1. Taxonomy (NCBI): domain Eukaryota; kingdom Viridiplantae; phylum Streptophyta; class Magnoliopsida; order Alismatales; family Alismataceae; genus Alisma; species Alisma plantago-aquatica. Next base: position 895,421,306 of record OY856412.1, on the reverse strand, counting down.
AAAATATAGAATTATATGTCACATTGAACAATTACATACAAGGTCAACATAGAATGATTAATTAGAAGAAAGGGAGCATCAATATCATATAAATATTTAATTAGAAACAACAAAAATATCATATGGATTTCATTTCTTCAAGTCCATGTATGTGTGTTTGGAAAAGCGGTGATTAAGCAGCCGCATAAGAGGGTAATCGGCCGCATAATCAGGCCTGGACCGATTATTGGTCCTCTTTGACATATGCAGAGCGGTCCCCTGTCCGAATCGCTTAAGCGGCCGCACAGATCGATTTCCTAAACACTGTATGCCAATAACTACGCAGTCGGTGCCGTTTTAGGCCAATGTATAGAGAAGAATCATCATGTCATCTACTATGCATCGAAGACCCTTGACGAAGCTCAAAGGAATTATGCAACTACTGAGAAGGAACTCCTAGCAGTCGTGTATGCCTTTGACAAGTTCAGATCCTACCTCGTTGGTTCAAAGGTCATTGTTTACATAGATCATGGTGCTATTCGTTACCTCCTAAAAAAGAAAGATGCAAAACCCAGGTTGATAAGATGGATTCTCCTCTTGCAAGAATTTGATCTGGAGATAAGAGATAAGAAAGGTACAAAGAATGTTGTGGCTGACCACTTGAGTCATATCCATACCCTGGATACTGAAAAGATCCCAATTAATCATTCTCTTCTAGATGACCAGCTCATGAAAGTCTCAGAAGCTACTCCTTGGTACTCGGACTATGTGAACTACCTCGCCGTCGGTGTCATCCACCTTGAATGTACCAGACATGCATTGAAGAAATTCATGCATGATGTGAGGCAATATCACTGGGATGAACCATACCTCTTCAAGGTTTTTACTGATGGTCTCTACAAACGTTGTATCGCTGAGGAAGAAGCCCAACTTGTTTTAGAGAAATGCCACTCAGGCCCAGTTGGAGGCCATATGAGTTCTAAGAAAACTACTTTGAAGGTTTTGTAATGTGGTTTCTTTTGGAGAAACATATCCAGAGACGCCTACAACTTTGTTCTATCATGTGACAAGTGTCAGAGAAAGGGTAACATTATGAAAAGAGATGATATGCCACTTAAGATATGGTAAGAAGTAGAGATTTTTGATGTTTGGGGAGTGGACTACATGGGCCCATTCCCATCCTCGCATGGATTTTGCTACATTCTAGTCATAGTGGATTATGTCTCTAAATGGGTAGAGGCCATACCAACAATCACTAGTGATTCAAAACCTATCATCAAAATGTTCAAAGGAATTATATTTCCCCATTTTGGAGTCCCACACACTTTGATATCTGATGGAGGTTCTCATTTTCTGGAAAGAAGTTTTGAAGCATTGTTAAGAAAATATGGTGTAACGCACAATGTAGCTTCCCCCTACCACCCACAAACAAGTGGGCAGGTAGAGGTTTCAAACCGTCAACTCAAAGCTATCCTAGAAAAGGCAGTAGGATTCAACCGAAAGGATTGGTTAGTAAAAATCAATGACGCCTGGTGGGCCTACCGAATTGCTTTCAAGACTCCTCTTGGTACAACACCCTTTAGACTCATCTATGGAAAATCATGTCACCTGCCCGTAGAACTCAAACACAAAGCTTGGTGGGCAATCAAATAGCTAGATTTTGACATGAAGAAAGCTGGCCAAGCTAGGATGCTACAACTTCAGGAGTCGGATGAACTCCAGATGATAGCTTATGAGAATTCCAGAATCTATAAAGAACGCACAAAGTTGTGGCACGATGGTCATCTAAAAAGGAAGGACATTCAAGTGGGAGACCAAGTTCTATTGTTCAACTCAAGAATGAGGTTATTCCCAGGGAAACTCCATTCTCGATGGTCTGGACCGTACATTGTCAAAATCATATACCCAAATGGTGCCTTCATTTTATGGAGTGAAAATTCAGGAGAATTTGTGGAAATCAGACAACACTTGAAGAGATATTTCACCATAGATGACATAGATTTCGAAGTGATGTTGGATCTATCCAAACCAAGATATCTACCAGAAAATTGAAGGAATCAAGTCGAGCCAATGACATAAAATAAAGGTGCTTGTCGGGAGGCAACCCGACCCTTACCTTAGATTTTTACTTTGAGTTTTAGTTTTAGACAATGCATTGCAAGATGCAATCTTAAGTTATGATAATTTTCATTCTTGAAATTTCAGATGGAGGACACGTCGCCAAAAGGTATTCAACCACATCTAGTGGACCAATCGACATGATTTTCCCCCTCCATCTCGGATTTAGAGTTTGCTCGGGACCAGCAAATTTCTAAGTTCGGGGTGGTGGGTGGGTGGTACGTACTTTACTTTCCACCCACTCCTATCTGTTTCAGACTTAAGATTTCATCATTGCAATTTTGAGCAAAAATTTTCAAAAAATTTCAAATTTTCAAAGTAGTTTTGTATAGAAACTTGATGAAGTTTTGACACTTTTTGTTTCAATCAAAGCCATGTCGACTATCCTATTTTTCCATGCAAATTTGAATCATTATACCCTCCTTATTCAAATCAAAACCTCAAAGGGGACAATTTATGAAACTAGCCAATGGTTAGAAATCACCGTGTGAAGCTAATAAATCCTAACATCATGATCAGTAAAAAATGGCAAGTATCTGTCGAATTGAGAGGGATCAAACACATTGTGCTTCCTAACTGACTAGTGGAACAATAGCATAGAATCTCCACCGGATCATCATCAAGTCATTATTTGAGCAGAGTATGATAAGGAGAACAACTCGGTGCACTGAATTATAAATCAAGTTGCATTCTGATCTGAAATCTCTTCTACACTTCTTCTATCATCTTCTTACCCCTCCATCCATAAAAAAGAAAAAAAAAAGCCAAAATAGTGCCAAACACTAAGTTTGGGGTGGCACACCTCCTCCCTCTTTATTCACTTCTTCCATACCCCTCACTATGTAATAGGGGCGTACCACCAAGAAAAGATGCCAATGTGCACACAAAAATGCAATCTTGAGTCGAATAGAGGAGAGATTTGTACAAAAAAATAAATAATAATAAGAGTTGCAGTCAATGAAACTGCAACCATATAATAAAAATCTCGAGTCAAATAGAGGAGAGATTTATTTCTTCCTTCCATACCCCCTTCACTCCCTTTTCCACCTACTAGCACGATGAATGCCTAATTTTGCCAATATCTTAAAAAATACCAGTGTCAGATCAGGTGCACACTTGTTGTTTTGCGGGCGTCTCTAGACTCTTACAAAACTCTTTTACATGCTTGATCTTGGAAAACGTGGGGAGGAAGTGATGTTGGGAAACAAACTCAGGAACAAAGACATGATAAGATGTGTTCAGTGGTCTCAGGAAGGTGGGATTCTTAGTCATACAGAGTAGAGATGGAACAATCATGATGTGAAGATGAGGTAATCACATGAGTTGAACGTATTTGTTTGGTGATTGTTTTAGATTTTGTGTAACTTGAGGACAAGCAACGTTTAAGTTTGGGGTATTTTGATGAATGCACATTCATCTGGGTTCAGTCGCCATGTTGGGCCCAATTTTGCTTAGTATTTTTGTGTTTATTGGCTTTATCTTCTAATATGCGCATTGACTGGGCTTAATCAAAGTTATCCTTGTTTTAATTCAATTTTTGCACCTATTTGCATGTCTTTTTGAGTCCAAGGGGTCAGGTTTGGGCCCTTATTTATTTGGGCCCATGAGCACTGCATCACAACCCTCTCTTTCTTTCCTATTTCTCCATCCAACGAACAACTACCGACTTATCATCAAACCGCGATCGTGGTCTTTTTCTCTTTGCCTACACCGCGGGCTGCATAGCTACAGACTGCGACCTACTTCTCTTCCTAATACTGCGATCACGGTTTCCCTCCTAACACTGTGACCCACGGTTCCACCCTCTGCGCCTGTGCTTCCTCCACCAATGTGCCACAACCTTCCTTCTCATCGACTGTGGTTCCTCTCTATTGTCTACACCTCAACACCTCCCGCTTCTCCTCTACAACCCGCAGTCTCAACAGACGACCACTCTAGCAACTACCACGGTCTTCCTCCAACTACGACCGCAGTGCGCATGACCATGCCTACAGTCTCTCCCTTTCCTACACCCATGACCAATCCATCCGAAATTGCCACACGCCATGATCACACCTGTGATGTTGTTTCTTCTCCAGACCGCGACCCAATCTCTGCATGACTGCAACCTCAATGTCTCCTGCTGCGACGCCAAGGTACAACCTCTGCTAGCAGTGCACCACAGTCGGCATCACTCACCCGCCTCCTGACCGCACCCACAGTGGGCATATACCACGACAAAGAGGTGAAAGAACAGAACCGCAACCACAGTTCCATTATCCGCGGCTATAGTTTTATCATCCACCAACAACCGTGCCCACAGATATCTCCCATAGAACCGCGACCACCCCTGCAAAGCAACAACCCACAGTCTGTGCTACAAGAACTGCAACTGCGGCTTCATCAGAAGAACTGTGACTAGCCGCTGAATAACAAACTACGACCTCAGTTCTAAACAACCAATAGACCCGAGTACCCAACTGTGCATATAAATAGGCCACCCACCCGACCTGTTAATTTGGCATACAACTCTCAAAAATATAATTAACTAATGCAGAAGTGTTCACTAAGCAGTGAATTACCAAAAATCACTAAAAATTAAAACTTTTTTTATCAAAAGATACATCCATGGAAAACTTTCTCACATAGAACCAAAGTAACATAATTACATTCTTGTTCATAGGTACATATTCGTATCATCTCCTTTTGAGAATTACAAGCATTAACTATCCTGTCAAGCTAAACACAAGTAGTATAAAATCTCGAGACATTGAGCCAAAATCTCAAAAGCACTAACTACTACTCCGAGGACCTGAGAGTATAGAGACGACACATAGGACTCTATCTACATCTATACAAGGCATAACAACCAGTGTCTTCACCTGAGACTTCACTGCTGTCCCTGTTGCTGCTACTGCTATCCTTCACCTACTAAAGGATTCCTTCCTCCTCGCCCGTATCCACCTATAAATGTGATTCTCACGGGGGTGAGACAATTGTAAATTGCCCCAGTGAGAGATATAACTCTCCGCCAGAAACATTATTATTGCAGCTTAAGAAGAATAATATACACAAAGGAATCATATTTGTTTGGTAGCAGTTAATTCAATGTCTAGTAGATTAGAACATCATATTTAACAAAGCAATGCAACTATAATTTGATATAACAACATGTCACTTATCCTTTAAGGAATATAAAGAATATGTATAACATTTATTCACTATAGAATCATTACCACAACATTAACTCTCTTCAGGATTAGATCATATATCTAATGCCTGGCATTGTCATTGTGGAGTCATGGCATGTAGCCATACTCTTTTCACAAGGTGTTGGGATCTTAGTCCCTTAAGTCACCAAGTACAATTACACTTCTTGACAAGTTCATCATCATGATTATATCATCTGGTATTTGAACCCATAACTCACCATAGGATACTAATTACCACTTTATTAGATATCATAATACCTTCAGATCATCTGACAAGGACATCATGATTCTTGCTACAAAATGTATTGCACATAATACACAAAGTTCAATGATTCTTACTACACAAAGCATATGAAGGCTTATAAAGCCTATAAAACATTCTCAAGAAACAAAGCATCATAGCCCATACCTGGCTATGCTCATCTTCTCAACATATCTGCATGATTAGTAATCATGATACAATTACATATCAATATCATGCTATATAGGGGTTATCTTATTACATTCATAACCCATTAGTCTGTATATGAGCTTCACATAGGATTACTATGTGTTAGAATTTCACGTAGCAGTACCCTGTATTAGGGTTCACAAAGCATTAACTTGTCATAGGGTTTCACATAGCATTACCCTATATTAGGGTTCACATAGCATTAACTTGTAATAGGGTTTCACATATAATTACCATGTATTAGGGTTCACATAACAAGGAATCAATATGGATAATCATAAGTATTTGATCATACTTATTTATTCTCATCATTTATCATTAAATGAATTATCAACACACATCATGAGTTTCTCTCTCATCTTTTCCAGAATATGATTACATCATAGTTTATAGGTTTGGAATAACCTTTTCATAAGACATGTTAGCCTACATTCAATAGGGTGCATTACATCTCAATGTAACCATTGACATGACACATCTCATGTGTCATTCATCCAATTATATTGGACTTATAACACATCAAGGTATACATGTATTGGGGTGTTGGATGTGATATCTATCATACCTTGATGTATCACTTCCCTTAACAACTTTATCTTACTTGAGTTCATACACTTAGCTTGTATTAGGGTATTCCCCATCCTAATACTTTATGCACCAGTTCATCACAATTATCATGTAAAGTAGTGGTCATTAATCACTCACTTAGAATATACAACCATTGCCAATACTATGGACTCATCCTTGAGTTAGGAACTACTAATAGAAGGATATCCATTATCAACCTCTCTAGGTGTTACATTTGTCTTAACATTAATCACAATTCCACTATTAGGAATAGTATTCTCCACACTTATAATTCGAGGATTCACATAGCATATTCAATATTTTTATGGATTTCATATAGTATTACTTTTCAATAGGGTTTAATATAATCATCCTTTTATATCAAGGTTTCACCTAGTATTATGTGAAATTAAGATTTCACAATACATCATCCAGTGCTAGGTCTTCACATAGGATTAGTGGCACTACCCTATATTAGGGTTTCATGCACCTTACCCCATTTTAGGGATTAAGGTTTCCTATTCACACCCAAGTAAGGTTTCTCTTACCTTATACCCAAATTAGGGTTAGGATGTACAATTCCCATTAAATTAGGGTTTCCTTCATTGTTACACTCAGTTAGGGTTACATCATCACCCTGGATTGATGATAACACTCAGCTTTGCCCTAGATTAGGGTTTCACACATAGCTTTGTTCTAATTAGAGTTTCACACATAACATTGCTCTAATTAGGGTTAAGGCTCATTGATTAGGGTTTCATGATATCATTATTATGGATCAACCCTTATCACATAGTTCAATCATAATGAGAGAATTAGGGCTTAATTATATAAGCATTCATCTCTCTCATTCTCTCTCTCATCCTCTTTAGGATGTTAACTACTCCAAGATTAATCTAGGTCAACTCTTCACTTGAGTACACATAGCTAGGGTTAACCTTCACAATCATCATGGGTCTACCTCTTTAATAATAACATAGCTGATTGACCTTTGATCATGTTAGATGTCAAAATGGTCTAATCAATTAAACCATCAATTATATAAGGAATTCAAAAGAATTGACCAATTAAACTTTCAATCCCACAAAGTGATCAATTGGGTTAACCATTGAAATCTTCAAATGCATTAAGTATCTAAATAGGCTCACCATATTGGACCTTCAATTACATGAGATATTCAAATGGATTAACCATGTTGATCTTCACAAAGTTAATTGCTTATACCCTCAATGATCTTGGATCTCATACATCAATTGGTTGAAAACCAAATGAACAAGTTATACTTGAAACCAATTGGACAAAGCAGGTATTGAAACCGTTTGCACTTTGGGTCTCCAAACAGTTTGAGATCGTTTAGTCCCAAATGGTCTTGAGACCATTTGGTCCAAAACTTCTCAAAATCGTGTGGACCAAAAAGGTACTTCAACACTCAATCAACTCAAGGTTTCAATCCATGGACCAATTATAAATTTAACCACTAAAGTATTCATCAATTGAACCAATGAATCACCATTCAATTAGACCTTCAATTTAGGTTTTTGAACCCAATTGAACTAGTTTTGATAATCAATAAACCATCACTTAAGGTTTGAAATCGATGATCCATCAATGGTTGACATTGTGGAAATCAAATCAATTGAAATCAATGAACTATCATCATCACATGATATGAACTGACCTCAAACGGTCTTGGATGACCACCAAACGGTCTTGAGACCGTTTTACCATCATATCATCAAAATCCAGGTCAACCCATTAGGGTTTGGATCATTGGATTGATCACCAAATCAGCAATTGATTACACTTTAACTTAGTATCATTGGATCATCAATTGCTTAACCATACTCACCCCTAGACCTCCATACGGTCTTGGGTGACCTCCAAACGGTATTTATACCATTTGGATGAGCTTCAAACGTTCTTGAGACCGTTTGGCTCATCCAACCCTTGGATTCTAGTGAAAAACCATTAGGGTTTGAGCTATTAAGTTGATAATCAAATCAACACTTAATTGCAAAGTGAATTGGTACCTTTAGACATTCAATTGGTCAAACATGCTTAACCCTAGACCTCCAAACGGTCTTGGGTGATCCCCAAACGGTCTTGAGACCGTTTGGGTGATTCCCAAATGGTTTTGAAACCTTTTGGGTCAATCAACCCGAAACATCAACTCATTTCAATGCAAAATCAGCACTTAGCCGATTAGGGTTAACACCATATCTTTTGTCCTTCAAACACTTAACCATATCCAAACCTAGACCTACAAACGGTCTTGGGTGACCCCAAAACGTTCTTGAGACCGTTTGGGTGATTCCCAAACGGTTTTGAAACCGTTTGGGCTAATTAACCCAAAAAGTCAAATCAATCAAGTTGAAAATCAGCACTTAATCCAATTAGGGTTTGCCTAATTGATTAGCCTTCATCTCATTATTACTTTGGAATTAATCCATAAAATTTGGTGGGATATCAAACAACATAATTAGTAACAGTATTCTTAAACGATCAACCCTTGTTCAACTCTTTCAAATGGTTTTGAAACCATTTGCTCTCAAACGGTCTCAAACCGTTTGCTCTCAAACAGTTTGCTGAATTCGAATGGGAAAACATGTTGAAACCATTTGGTCTAGTTATTTGGGGAGGTGTGTGCTTATGATGATGTAATCATAATCAAGATAAAAACTCACTAAATATGCTGTGATTTCCATGGATATTTCATCGGTCAGCCAAACTTAATTTCGGAAATGTAGAAATGATCACCGATTGATAAGGAATTGATTGCAATAATAAAATTAAGTGTTCAAGTTATAAAACCCGCCTCCAATTGAGATCTAAAGCTCCAAGCTCACGGAAAAAATTGTGGATGAATCTCTTACAACTCCCCCTAGGCTCGTCCTCAAGCTTTTATTTGAAAAGTTTGGCTAGGGTTGAAGAGGAGATCGAAATAAGAAGAAATCAACGATTTATTTTTGATTTCCACCATGGAATCAAGGATAACGAAGGTCAAGGGCTTACCAACAGGTTGGGGGTCGTCATACTGATCCTACACAGCTCCTTGGTCGTTTTACAAGCAAGGGGAAAGAAATAAATCCGAAAAAGCCTTTGTTTTGGCTTAGAAAGGGTACTTTTATAAGAAAATTGATGAGAGAGAAAATCTCTTATATAAGTTTATTAATTCCAAAATTGTTGCCACAACTTCCACCTTGGTTTCTTTAATGAAAGGTTATATCTATCCCCACCGAGCTCCCTTCCATTATCCATGAATTAAGGGAAAAGAAATTAAGCACCTTAACCCTTATAATAAGAATATCCATATTTGAGTGGAAATTCTTTTTCTTATAATAACGGTGAGTGGAATTTCACCTCCTTAGGATATGATCGTGCCTTTACAAGTCTTTAAGATCATCCAAACACATATGAATTCAACCATTTTAATTTTGGTTGAAATCCCTTTAATTAATACATTCATTTTTGCCCTAAATTGAATTAAGGTTTCACTTAGGATCAAATCTTGATTATTTTAATATCAAGATTATCTCTCCTCCAACTTAATTCAAATGAAGTGCCCCTATCATTTTCATTGCTCTACATGATTCTAAGAAACATTAGGGACCTTATTGAAGTGGTAATTTGTATATTTAACCCTAGGTTTTGGGTAAATTGCACTTTACACCAAAACTAGGTTTTACTGCACAAGGATTGCTTTACAAGCTTAATCTTAGTGCCCAAGCTTGTGAAAACCATAACACTACATCACATTAATTCTTATGACGTATCAACATCAGAGGAACATATTTTCATGCAACATTTTCAATTTAACCCCTCAACTTGGGTAATTTGCACTTTAGTCCAAAATAAGCAAACATTGCTTCAACATTGTTCAAATAGGACTAAAATTGAAACATAAGTTTCTCATGAGCCATAATTACTTTTCCCAAGATAAGATTAAGAATATACTCAACCTTATTAGGCAAAACATCTAGGGTTAACACATAACCCAGGTCAGGGATGTTACAAATTATAAACCCCTAACAAGGATTTTGTCCCCGAAATCCCAGGAAAAGGAGGGACAGATTTATTCAGTTATCATACCCTCAAATCTCCACATAAAATATAAATATCATGGAGATATCATGGATTCTATAATCCACACAAAGTTCCTTTCATTAATTTAACCTTATCAATGTTTATTGTTTATGCAAAGCATAAACCCCTAACATATGATGTCCATAATATTGAAAGGAAGAAGCATAAAAGAGCATACATCTATCATCACCTAAGAATATTTATCAAAGGAAAAAACATATATATCTAACTGAGATAATTTACTCAGCAATCCTTTATTCATTTAGAAAAGTTCACTTAGCAAACTCTATGTAATTGGGAATGTTCATATAACTTTTCCTTTTTATTAGGAATGTCCACATAGCTTCCCCCCCTTTTTTTAGGAATGTCCACATAGCTTTTCTTTTTTTGTTAGGAATGTCCACATAGCTCTTCCTTTTTAGTTGGGAATGTCCACATAGCTTTTCCCTTTAAGTTGGGGATGTCCACATAGCTCTCCCTTATTAGTTGGGAATGTCCACATAGCTTTTCCCTATTAGTTGGGGATGTCCACATAGCTCTCCCCTATTAGTTGGGAATGTCCACATAGCTTTTCCCTTTAAGTTTGGGATTTCCACATATCTCTCCCCTATTAGTTGGGAATGTCCACATAGTTTTTCCCTTTAAGTTGGGGATGTCCACATAGCTCTCCCCTATTAGTTGGGAATGTCCACATAGCTCTTCCCTTTAAGTTGGGGATGTCCACATAGCTCTCCCCTATTAGTTGGGAATGTCCACATAGCTCTTCCCTTTAAGTTTCTTAATACTCTCTAAATTGTTTCAAAATGACTACTTGATCAGAGTAATCAGAAAGATAACAATCTAAGAGTTCCATACTTGCCTTATCATCAATAACCATATGCCTGTCCAGGGTATACAAGTATTGAAATTAGGTAGTATGGACTTTATTTACTATCATTTCCTCACTCTTCATACCATTATACACACATGATTTTCCATTCCTAGATTTCCTCCAGGCATCATTTCTAAATCTCATCTTTCAACACACATATAAGGGAGATTATAAAACATTTTAAGGAACACTGAGTAAGATATAAGTTCTCATCTCCTTTGTGTCCTTATAGGACTAGTAAAAGGAAGTTAAAAAACAACTACTTTCATATCTTTAACACATATAATCATGATATGAAATATCATAACAAAACTATTTCATCTTACCTGTCTGGGACGTCTGTCCACATCCTCTATTATTACTAGGAAACTACTTCCTTTGTGATCCTTGCTGACTCTACCCCTGAGGTTGAGTCATTATTGGATTCCCACCTGGACAATCTTTTACTAGATGTCCCAGTTGTCTACATTGATAACAAATCCTAGGTGGAAAATAGGGTCTGTGAGGTCCAGATACTGATGTTGATGCTATGTTGGAGGCCCTATTTGGAATATTACTATGATCCCTATCCTTACTTGACATCCATTGTGTCCGGGTTTGGAATCTTGATGATGCTGCCGGAGCAGAAAATCTCGATTTCTTAAAACTTTCAGACCTCTATTTTTGAGTCTGAGTGTATTCCTTCTTGCTACTAGTCTGTCATTTCTCGATTTTAGATCTCTCTATCCTCCTTACTGACTCTACAAAGGTGGAAAACCTCTCCCTATTTTCTAAAGCAGACACAAGAGTGGTTAGTTCAGCGTTCAA